>CM074516.1:30191625-30791625 GCA_037379345.1 Perna viridis
CACAAAATGCGGACTGTCCAAGGTAATGTTATGTACAAAAAGAAACTAGGATTGATTTTTTTCTGGTCCATATTGTAAGTGAAAGGCTGTCCATTTTTGGTGGTATTGTCCTCGCAGTCCTAAACTATTGTGTTAAGTAGCTGTCTTTGTAAGAATCATGTAAAATCTGAAAAGTGTGATACACCCTAAAAAAGGCTACATATTTTTATTTTTTGTAATTAAGTTGTTTTATGGGTCTATACTATGAAATATGTAATTATTCATTCAAGTCTGCCTGCCCTTAGGAGATAATCGACATTGAAAATACAGTAGATTCTATTGTATTTGAGCGCCATTTACAGAGTCATCTCCCTTAATTTTGAAATCAACAGTGCATTCTATATAATTTTTATCTCCTAAGAGCACGGGTTATATGAAAAACCACATGTAAATTTTTGTTTACTATGACATTTCAAACAAAATATCAAAAATAAAAATATGTAGGATTTTTACCCATGAATCACATTTTGCATGATTCTCAGATGGAGCACTACTTAATTGCAATGAAGAGTCATACATTACAAATTACTTTTTGGTTCTGTTCATGTTGATAATTTTTGTTCAGGTTTTGCCTGCTTAAATGCCTTGTTTAAACACTGATATGTTATTCATATAATGTACATTCAGAATTATAAATGACATCGATAAAGAGGCTCGCCGTTCATTCAAAAAGTATTGATATAAATGTCAATTTCAAAGTCACCGATGTTTCTCTTAAGAAGGGAGGTGTCTGTAATTAATTTATTTGTCCGAATGCTTTGTTAATATATGATAGTTAGAAAATAAGTTCGGATACTAAATGCTAAAACTTATTCTGCTATGCAATTATACTTGGATGTCTTATTAATTCTATCGATTGATGATAAATATGAAATATTCTGTCTCTTCATTTTACTTGATCTTCGTTATGACAGCACATGAATGTACTCTATAACTTAAGGCTCTAAAGAGCCTGAATTGCTCAACTTGAAGAATCTTAAATATGGATGGCATATTATTTTAAGCAGAAATATATTCAATAATATTTCATTTAGGCCTACTTAATCATCATTCATTATTTCTGAGGGCATTATCATAAGGTGACAAGACGGATGATGTTGGCTAAAGACGTAAGTCTAATTAGTGGTTCGAACAGGTGAAGCACGAAGAACACAGTGATGACAATAGCTTACACTTTGATTCAGGTGAGCTACAAATCAGACATCCATATCATTACTAAAATGATTCTAACAAATTTCCTTTTCTTTAACTTTTTTTACACTTGACATAAAAGAATATTTTGGAATATGGCCTGCGTCAAAAAATTAAAACTAACGCAAACATATTGTACGATCATAAATGCTCGAATCATTACATTACGTCTATATGACAGTATGTGTACTTAAACATACCATCACAATTGACACAAGTGCTTCATTGTTCCTGTTCCATTGTTTACTTATGCCGATATAGTTGGAAACTTCTATATTCAAAACTGTCACTTTCAATTAAGATCAAATCGATTTTCAACCGGGAAAACAAACAATCTAAACATTGTTAATTGGTAAATTTTCAAGTTTCATTGTAATTCATTAAATGTTGTCTCTTATTTATTTGAAGCCATTCATGTGGTTGAATAAAGTTGTAAGTCTGAAATTGATTCTTTGCAGGCTCATAAAGTGTAAACCTTCAGCGGAATCTATTTCAATAATCGTATAATATTCGTATTTGCATTGGTTTCTTTACGTTTCTACCGATGAATTAGAAGTGAAATCAATTAAACAACTATTATCTGTAAAACTGCAGTAAATTGAGTTAGTGGTAAATATTTTGTAATTTGAATTATCAATTTACGAATCATCTAGGCGTAAATGAATACTGATTTGTTCAATAAAAATATGAAAAACTTACATAATCGAAGACCAAAGGAGATATGCTCATCATTTGTAATGTATTTAGTTCTTTTTATTTTCACTCATTTTTTGTTCATATCTTTTGTAATGTCAAAGCTGTTACTAATTTTACCGATTTTGACTAGTGGCAATTTTATCTAATTTTATTCAATCCATTTGGATTGAAATATACTAAAATAATGAACCATGATGGAAGCAGGAAGTTAAGAGCGCTTTAAAACCTGTTTCAGCCCACATATCATTTAAAAATGCTTGTACCAAGTCAGGCTCATTGCGAATGCTTCAAAATGTCCGGTTGTTTTCCCTGATATTGTCATTTGTTAAATGATTATTCCTCTTGACTATTGTCTAGATTTATTATTTAAGTAATTTCGTTATTACCCCTCATAAATGTAAAAGTAAAACCGACTATTCCTTTAATAGAGACAACATAATTCAAAAGTGCGCATTATAATATTAAACGACGAAATAAATAAACTATATGACTACGGATATGACTATACAGTACAATGTCGCTTAACCGATTTGATTGACCACAGGTTCCAATAAGGAAAAAATGATTCGGCAAAATAAAATGGGACACTAATAGAAATTTTATGCAAATAAGGGCTTTGATGTTAATTGTCTACGTGTGTGTGATTTGTATCAGGACAATGTTTGATCCATAGGTTGAGGCCAAATGTATATGCTTTCCACGGTAAAAGTTATCGAGTTTATGACAGTTCCATAATTAGCATGGGGATATAAATTAAGTGAAAATTTCATCCATTTTCTTCATCTATTTGGAAGAGACCTACATTTTACAGCTAGTGCCAGAATGACACCATTAATTTAATGAAATATTGAGTAAATTCCTTTCTAATTATCTCTTCGACTTTTCGGAAAATGATATGTACGAAAAATTAAATATTCGCGAGTTTTTTTTTTTTATTATATCTACCTATTTGTAATGTTTTCAGATATTTACATGTTTTTTCAACGCCATATTTATAAAAATGCGATTAGGCACAGTAACCTATCGTGGTTAAGTCTTAATTGTACCTTTACGGTAGTTCATATCTATTATGCTGCGCAACTTTTTCAGTCATCGTGCAATGATCTAAAACTTATTCCTCAGATTTTCATATAAAATTGTATCTGGTAAAATGAAATTATTCTAATACGATTGGTTAAGGAACGATAATTGAAGGGAAGTCATACAGAATTGTATTGGAGATAGTTATCAAATGATGCAAAAACATTCATCACCCATCACCCCTAACTTGATGACTTTTCATTCAAAATTGTCAACTTTCCTTTCATCTGTGGCAACATCCCTTTAGCACCTGCGTATGGAGTGTTCATATCACAACTCATACGTTATGCAAGAGCTTGCCGAAACTACGCAGACTTTTTGTATCGCGCTAGAACTCTATCAAGTAGGCTTCTGGAACAGTGTTATGTTGTTACAAGGTTGAAGTCATCACTACAGAAGTTTTATGGTCGTCATCATGAACTCGTGGATCGTTATGGTGTATCCATCTCCACCATGAAAACTGATTTATTCAACGGATCATAGTTTTCCTTTCCTCGTTTGTCTTCCACGGACTTGACTTGACTCCCAGTTTTTAGTGAAGTCCGAGTTGCTCATTTGCTTTTGTTACTTTGTATTTATGATTTTAGTTACTTTATGTTCTTTGTTGTGTATGTCTGTTTTCCATGTCTGGTCTTTGTCCCTGGATTGCATTCTTTTATTACCGCTATAACATTGGTTCCCTTGATTACCCTAAATGTTGTTTCAAACGATTTTTTATTATGAAATTAAGTTTTAAAAAATATAATAATACAATATATTCAACATACATCCTCTCTGAGAAAAAATGTAAAACCTGTAAACAAAAGTATATTAGGAATGGCCTATCCTAAAACGATTTATTCTAATGTCAGCTGTATGTAATGCCTAAGTGTAAATTTGTGCAAACTTAGTTACAACTATAGCAATTAACAATTACCTGAAGTCAAACGTTACTATTTCATGGTGTGTCATGGCAATGATACATAAACTGTTTACAATTAATGCATCACTGTTACATTTTATCTAGATTACTTAACAGTCCGACTCCCTAGAGCTCATTCTTCCCTGCGTTTTCTAAAGCGTCCACCGTATTGTACATATAGATATTGGGCAAACTATTTTATCAAAATGTAATTGATGGAAAGCATCGCCAAAGACTTTCACAATGTTATTAATTTGGCATGAATGTGAATTAACTTGAGATTTGTATCATAATTATCAGTCTATTATTGCTCCGCGATATACAATCAAACCTATTGTATGTAACTTTCCAAAACAAAGTGGCAAATCCAAAGTGGGGTGCAGGGGGTTGGCAATCCCCTTTTTATTGAAAAAAAAATGTCATTTTCATGTGTAAATTTGACAAAATTGACAAAAATGTCCTAACACCTGCTTTTTGTAGGAATCTGGGCTGGTGATCTCCTTTTCAAAGTGTCTGGATCCGCCCCTAAAAATTATGGTCACATTATACAGGCAGTTTTTCATACAAGTTACTACTAATGTTTTAATTCTTTGGAATTATATTATTTATACGACACCATATTTAATGGCATACAAGAGTTTGTTTCAACCGAACCATATGGCATATGATTGCTGTTCACTGGCATTAAACTTTTTTTTAAACATTTAATACAGTGTACCTGATATGTAATTTTTTTTATATAAATATTTATGAAATTAATGTACTCAGTCCAGCATATATTGATTAAATAAATGAATGATAATCGTGATTTGAATATCAATTTTTAGAATTACGATTGTTTTCAATATACTTTGGTAATTATTATAGTATTGAATATTATTTACTTTATTTTATGTCACCGCATAAAATATGACTATTTCAATAAATTTATCAATGATAAAAGAATCATTTTATATGGTAATTTTAAGGCTTTGGTAGAAGGTTTGATCTTTCTGATATATGAACATATGACTTTAAATTTATGTAGCTTATATTTACGAGTCAATGCGTCTACGTTCCTTAATGATTTCTAATATCTACATCAATTTAAATGTCTAGATTAATGACGCAGAATCTACACCCCTTTCACATCTGTGTTGAAATTTCTTAATTAAAGTGCAGGGCTAATCAAGACACTTTGAAAAGGACGGATGCCAGCCAGGGTTCCCCAGAAGAAGGGTGCTTGGACATTATCTTCGATTTTATGTCGATTTTACACATGCAAATGACGAATTTTCCAATAAAGAGGAGGGTTACCAACTTCCTGCACCCTTCCCCTAGCTGGATCCGCCACTGAAGTTATCAACTAGAAATGAGTATAGGATAGAAAAATATCAAAACATCTTCCTTAAAGAACTATATTTAAAACGATGTCGTTTTAATATTCATTCCCATGACATCCACTTTTTCAATTTGTTTGCGTTAGTTTACCGTTGTAAAAGCCGCGGAAAGTAATATTGCACTATTCCAATTGTATTGACCTTATTATAATCTAAGAACAGATATTGATAATTTAATTTTAGAAGTAACACGCTTTCTGAATGAATGAAAAAAACTGTCCATCACCTTATAGACTAAATCTTGTAATGTAACTGTGACGTTATCAACCTTTTTTTGCTGGTTAAAATTGTAAGGAATGACTGTTATATTTGTCGGTGTATGAGGAAGTAGTCTAAATCGAGTGGTGCACACTAAATAACCTGCATAGCAGGTAATTTTCAAGTGTGCACCATAGTTATTCCCTACACAAAAGTACATTCGTGTTAGTGTCACTTTTTTTTCAGTCAGTTGAACAAGGCATGTTGGTATATTGTTTAACTCGTTCTTTATGAAAGGTATAGAAACTGACCAAAGACCTGACATTGAGCAGCTGATGGCTCATTTACTGTACCATGAAATAGTGCATATTCACATCTGAAATACCAACTACATTACAATTCGGTAGCTCACCACACTATATCGAATTTTATCGTAAATAGGACCATTCAGCAAATTAAAAATATGAATAAGGAGAACAAACGTGGATTAGCACGTGTTCAGAAAAGTTAAGTTATTTCAAAAGTGATACTTTCATATTTTGCTATTTCTACTACCGTAACTGATCGATAGGCATTGACGTACACTCCTAATTAACAATTTGATTTATTTGTGAGGGTTTGGATTTTTTTGTAATTGTTATTATTTTTTTTTCTATTTCAATTTTTTAAAGGTGTTATACTTTATTTTATTATTATCAATATTGTAGCTTTGTTTTGTTTGTATGGTTAAGTTTATTGTTTTGATAATCCGTGTAATTCAAGATTTGAAAATCTAGATCTTTATAGATGAACTACGAATATGAGGACTCGAAAGTTCACAATTTTTAATTGCCGCACATTTTATTAGTGAGTGAGAAACTCTCAAGATCAAAGCAATTGCGTATTTTCTATCAACCTCTAAATATGGACGAACATTTATTTTTCGATAACATGAGTCTGAAGTTTACCTAATCTACTGTTATTTTCTGCTACAAGGACTCGTCAATTAGATTAAACTTGTTATTTAATTTTGTTAACAAAAGTAGCATCATTCCATACCAAATTTAACTGAATTAAAAACGCCTCTCGCCGATGTATTCTGATAAAAATTAATGCAGCAACAAAGAGTTTTGTAACAAAACAAAGCATACCATTAGGACGTGTCGGTTGAAAATCACTTTTCATTTGTTTAATGTACATCGTTATCGTTAGTGATGGTTCAATCATCTTTTCTTTGAAAATGAGTCTAATATCTAGACCAAACTAAACGCGGTAATTCAGTCAACAGAAATTTATGAAAACATAAACCGTATGGCGATTTCAAATGTAGATGATTCATAGAGTATATCACGCACAGATTAGAGATATGTACCTTTATTTTGCGGTATTTGAATTACTACGTAACAGGTTTAATTGAGCCATTTTTGTGTCTCAGTGTCGACACTGTCGATTTATTTGCCTTTTATTCTGATTTAAAGTTAAATCAAGAATAATTTTATAGTTTTCTTATCTTATAATTTGTCTAATTTCAGGCTTCCCTTTATGTCAATTCACTCTACTATGCCAAATTAAAAGCATGTTAACATCACCAAAAGAAAAAAATATTTAGATTATAGTATGCCAGCAGTTTGATACTTGTTTTTTGCCTTCACCTATATCAAAGAAGGTCAGACTAGTACTGCAGCAACTTAGTTTTTGCTATGTTCTCAATTTGTGATAACAAAAACATGTATTAAAACGCCATATTTAGTCGATATTTACAAATTCACAAAATCACAAAAAATAACTTCATTACGATAGGAATATTGATGAAGCAAAACAATACACAATGCACCAATGTGCATCACCATAGTTTTTTTTTTAAATATATATATTTGTTATTGCGTAGAATGTTTGGATTATTTGGTACGGTTCGATACGTCTTTTGTTACCGACACAAAAGTGTTTCTGAAATGAAACAACAGTTTTTGATTATCAAGAGGCTAACAAGTTTTGTTAGTCTTTATGTGATAGTTTAATTGCAAAGACGGGTGTCATAAAATACAATGGAAAAACTGATTAATGAAAACCCAACTAATGAGTTGCACTCCATATATTTTCTCCACTGTCGATAAATTAAGAAATTCGTTTTGTATTGATAAATCTCATTGTTGACATGTTTAAAGTATAAATCATTTACAAAATTCATACTACTTCATCATACATTTTTAAATCATCGATAAAAGTCTTTAATTACTGCTTTAGTAAATACATAATGCGCAAAGTATCAGTTATACTGACTTATGTGTGTCTTAAACCATAACTAGACTCGAGGAACAATAATCAAGAGAACTAAAATACGAACCTGTAATCAAAAGAATATATTCCAAAGACTAGACAGGGAAAACTGACACACACAACAAAGAACATGATGTAACCAAAGTAACACGCATAAAGAACCAAAAGTAAATGAGCAACCCGGACTCACTAATATCAGGTGCACCAGTAGGATAAGCATCTTCTGCTTTTAAAGAACCATCTGCCGAATTGCTCATAAAATGTCATGTCAGGGAATACGAAAGAGAGAGAGAAAAACTGTGACACGGTGAACAAATCTGGTTTTATGGTGCAGAAGGATACCCCTTAACGACCCGAGAGTTCATAATAACGGCATTAAACTTCTGTAGTGATGACTTCAATCTTGTAGCAACATAACCCTGTTCAAGAAACCTAAAGTGTCTAAAACAGTACAAAAAGTCCACGTAGTTACGACAAGCTCTGGCGTAACGTATTAATTGAGATATGAAAATTCATTACGAAGGTTCTGAAGTGAAGTTGTAACAGATGAAATGAAAGTTGACTAAACGGAATGCAAAGTCATCACGTTTGTCGTATAGTTTGGTCATGGTATCTCCTTTTCGATCGATATATAACTGTAGGTCAAGATATGAGGCCGACTTCATAGTACTGTAAACTGGAAAATTTTCGCCCCGTCTTTTTTCGCGGTTTCTGCGATCAATACGTTTTCGCTCAGATCGTTCCTCAGATTGTACTATAATGCTCCTCGAAGAAAATATTTGCGAAGGTTTGATTTTCGCGTTTCTTCGGGGTTCCTTCTATTGGATCAGTCCAGCTATATGGTCAGCATAATAAGAGTGAAGGATAGGTCAGCGAGTAGAGAAGGAAAAATTACAAATTACTAGTACTTTTTTCCCCACCAAAATTAAAAGTAGAAACTCCAGTAGCTGCGATAATATTTCAAAAAGAAATACAACCAAATTTATATCATAAATTCATAGTGTTATCTGTCCATAAAATAATAATTTAATGTTTTCGTCGGAAATAAGATATTGAAAAATGTACGGTAATTTTCTGTTTGTTTTTTAAGATAAGATTTGTGAATTCATTTTTCACACCTACTATCTTTTTTTATTTTCGCTAAGAAAGTGTTTACTGATTAACAATCATTTCAATTTGAATTTGGGTGTTAAGGAAATCAGAATAAACATTTATGTGTTAAAATATTGAAAAAGAATGTTTCCGTCTTTAAGTTATGTGTTAAACTCGAAGAGTGTGCACAGTTTCTTTTTTCCATGAGTATAGAATTAATCCCAATTAATTCATTTTTGGTGTTTTCCTTTATATTGAAATTTGAATTATTTGCCTAGCAATCGACACTGATATCTCCTGCCAGTATGATTTAATCGAAAAAGAGATACAGTGACACCTATCTTATTCCGAATATCTGTTCAGACATATCTTAAAGCTTATGGTCACTAAATTTTAAATTAATATAAACCTTGTCTATATTGCACCAATTTCAGAGTTCAAAGGGAAATATTGTTCAATGTACTACAACATATGGAACTTTCGGGTAAAAATAATTTAAAAATATTTGTTGCTTTGAAAGTTTTTTTTTCTTTTTTTTCAAATCTGATTCTTGCTTTTATCATTAAGATTAAGACCACGATGGTTTAAAAGTACCCTAATAAACAATTTATCATATATCAACAATGTTTAAAGACTTTTTTCGTTACACGTATTACTACTCTTACTTAAAAATGTCACTACTTCCCTATTGCGCTCTGGTTGACTTAAAGAAGTTAGCGGCTCTGTTTCAAAATAACAAGGATTTCAAAAGGTTATGAATGTTTAAGATCTTTCATGCTAGAACAATATGAATAGAAAAAAATATGGTTCACCAAATGTTTCCAGATCTTACTACTGCCGGAAGGTTTGTTGTTATTTTCAATTTTATTGACGTTTTTTTTTTATTTAGATCAGCAAGGACATAAATTTAGTTTAAATTATGTGCCACGCGGTGCACTAGATAATGTCGAGTAATGATATCCTTCAAGCAGCCGTTAGTCAAAAAAATTTCCTTTTATGGCAATGATGATTTAAAATACGTTTTTGTGATATAGGCATTTGAAATTTTGGTTGGGAAAGGACTTCTCTGGAATTTTCATAGGTTTTGTCTTAGCAGGTTTTATCTATTAACAACCCTGAGAAAATAACAAGGATTTGATGAAAAAAATCTCAAATAAGATTCGAAAGTATGTTTAATGAAATTATGAAAGGAAAAGAAGGAATCACCGGACAAAAATTATTAATGCAATGAAATGGATAAACACAGAGGAGTCGGGAAATCCATCAAAAATAGCTGAACATGTGGAGCGAACATCCTTAAATGTGTTTTATTTATTTTACATTTTAAATTGCTTTAATATTGGTTTGCTATGAGAACAGTCGTTATTACCTTTACTGGAGCTACTTGGAAACATGTAGCACACCTTTGTTAGAGATGACTTTACTACAAATATTGTTCTGGTAGCAACCCACTCAGCAGTATGTAACAATGACTAAATAAACACATTACTGATAACAATAGTTGTTCCACAAGATTTCGATTTTAAAGATGCCAAAGCAAACAAAATCGTAGTTAATTGGCGATTTTAAAATTCTTTTTTACTACAACAAATGCTGTTATCAGTAAACAAAGCTGTATTCTATGGACAAATGGAGAACTGATGATTCAATAACTAGCTTGATTAATTACCGCAGGTCAGGACACCGAAGAGTGTGGTTATAATCATTTGCTTCATTTTTTTTAACTTGTATTAACTTTTTTATGATATCCTTGGTTTAATTATCTATTAAAAATCCTAAGGAAATAAAAAGGATTTGATCCAAAAAATAATCTCGAAAAACATCCTAATTAAAAGTGTGTTTAATGAAATTAGGAAAAGAAAAGGAGTCACCGGACACAAATTGTGTATGCAATGAAATGGATAAAAACAGAGGAGTCCGAAAATCCGACAAAAATAGCTGAACATGAGTTGCGAACATCCTTAAATGTGTTTTATTTATTTTACATTTTAAATTGCTTTAATATTGGTTTGCTATGAGAACAATCGTTATTACATTACCTTTATTTGAGCTACTTGGAAACATGTAGCACACCTTTGCTAGAGATGACTTTACAAATATTGTTCTGATAGCAACCCACTCAGCAGTATGTAACAACGACTAAATAAATATATTACTGAAAACAACAGTTGTTCAACAAGATTTCGATTTTAAAGATGCCAAAGAAAAAAAAATCATAGTTAATTGGCGAAATTAAAATTCCTTTTTGCTAGATTATCCTGTACACAGAAAAGAGTGCTTATCAAGATTTTTTCCACTTGTATTAATCTTTTTTACGATATTCTTGGTTTAATTGGAAAATTCAGATAAGACTTGAATATGAAATAATGGCTGGCATAGACAACCGATTTTCATGAGGAGGTACAACGCATGAACAGCTTGCGTGATGAGAATATAATAGGCATAGTTACTAGGGTATTAAACGATTTGCAGTATATAAGTTATTGAAAATATCAAGCTGTCGTCTTTAAAAATAGATTGGATATTATAGGCATGTTATGCACAGTTTCACAGTGAGGCATGTTATATTGCTCTTAAAAAGGGGCAGACAATCTTAAAAACAACAATACCTTACTACTTTGATTTACTTATGTGAAACTCATCTGTGTTGGATTTGCTTCCTATTTTGATATCATTGCTTTTGATTACTTCCTAAGTATTTGGTCCTACAGGACGTTTCGAGGGATGACACACAAGGATAACATATGAAAAAAGGCTTGCAATAAGCATTTTGTGTATTAACGTGACATTAATAACGTACATTGTAGAAGTAGACAAAATAAGCAGCACCGTCAACATTGGGGCAATTCAAATATGTCAAAATCTAAGAATATGGACTGAACAAAGAAGATCAACATACACAATGAATATCCAATTAATTAATTTACAAAAATGCATGCAATATAAAACCACCAAAAGCAGTTTATTATATTTTATAATGTTATGGATGAATGCAAGAATGTTTTATAATAGTATACTCAGGTTAATCCTGAAAAACGTCAATTCCTTTTTAAACAGCTATATAGAAATTACTCGTTTACTATTACCGGTACTATATGATGAATTTAGTATGGAAACATCGTCTCTTATGTTCATAAAGTCAAATTACAAAGAAAATCTGATTTGATTGTTATGACATTGGCGGGTGTGATTAACGATTTAATTGTTATGACATTGGCGGATGTGATTAATGATTTAATTGTTATGACATTGGCGGATGTGATTAATAGTAGTTGCTTAAAATGTTAAAGTACAAAACAACTTTATTGGTAAATATGTCTATGTTTGTATCCAGAATCCTCATGGTTCTTCAAATTCAGTTTTACTAAACTTGTTGGGTTTTTTTTACTTTTTTTTCTTTTTTTTTTGTAAGTGAACTTTCAAAATATTTCGCACGAACACAATTTTTTAAAAACAAAATTATAAAGAGGTAAATAAAGAAAAAGATATTCAGTCTTGATATGAATATCCTTTTTTTTTTGGTTAAGAGTTTATTGATTTATTACATAGCATTTTGCGTAACACTTTTAGACAATTAAATTATCATTTTTGATAATTATAAAACTATTGCATTTTACTACAAACACGTGTATATATATTCATTATCTTATTTTAATTTCAATTTAAGTTATCAAAATTGAATGAAATAACTTGAAGTTTAAGTAGTTGACTTTTGTATACAACATTGTCTAACAATGATTATTACCTTCATTATAATGTCTTCAAGTAGCACTCCAGGTAGGAGTCGTGCAAAATGTGATTCATGATGCCTACATATTTTTATTTTTTATATTTTGTTTAAAATATTATAGTAAACGGAAATTAACATGTGATCTTTCACATATCCCTTATTCTTATGAGATACAAATTATATAGAATGTACTGTATAATTCAAAACTAAGAGGAATAACTCTGTAAATGACATTATATACGATAGAAACTGTTGAATTTTAAATGTGCAGACAGATTGGGATAGATAATTATACATTTTATCACATAAACCTATAAAGCAACTTAATAACAAAAATATAACTGTGTAGCCTTTTGGAGGATGTTTCACATATTACATGATTCTTACAGACTATTACTTAAAAGCTTGAAAGTATGATAGTCACAATTACCTGGTCAGTTTCGTCAGAACCATATAATTTTTTTCCATATTTTTCTTTTCGTCGTTGTCTTATAACATGTAAGAATTTATCCGTTACATCAGCATCTTCGGCCAACATTGCGTCTGTCTCTCCTTTATCTTGGTCTTTGAGTCCTTGAATGAATAAAAGGTACTAATTAAATCCTATTTATTAAAATCATGTGTTACATCTTAAATACTTCCACTCACGTTGATTATCTACAAGTTAATGATATAGATCAATGTTCCAAAAACAGCGTTAAACTGTGCTCCAACTGCGACGCAATGAAACAAATATTTGTTTAACTATTGAAATGAATCCAAGGGCTCGAAAGTATATTAGCATAGTGGAGTAATACACCCGATAGGTAGTAAATGACCTGGATCTTGAGTTGCAATGATCATAAGTGCTAATTGATCGGTTTTGTTATGACAAAAAATACGAAATTGATTTTAAAATTAGTAACTTCATTCAAATAATTAATTTCGTTCAATTTAGAAGTTTCTTTTGTTTATATTTTATCGGATTATCGATTTCCCATATTTTTTGTTCGGATTTTCTCTTTAAATCTCAATTTGTTGGACATGTTATTGGAATGAAATTGCGCGAAGAGAGTATCAAAATGACACTTCACTAACATGCCATTGAATTAAATTACAAAGTCAAATTACCTTTCCATGTAATCAAAATAAATATAAAAAAACACCGAACTCATTTGTCAAAATACTTACTACAACCAATGTCTTTCACAACAAATTACAAAAATCATTCTGTGATTTATTCCATTTGTTATTAGATATGTTAATTTAATTATTTTTGTTGGTTTGTTTTCTTATTTTTTTTTCTGTTTTGTTTTGTTTTTGTTTTTTTTATATTGTTAGTTTCATTTTTTTTTTATTTTACCCCTCTCGTTTCCATGTCTTAAGAGGTTTTGTATGTTTGTCGGTATTTTTAAGATGTTTTATGCTAGAAGTTTCCGAGCTTTTTAATCAGTTTGTTCCTTAGATCAAAACGAAAAAAAAAGCTGTACGGGTAAAGACTGATCAACCATGAAGACGAACTAAACAAAAAACCTATTCCAGTATCATAAGCACAGCCACTATTTCCTCGTTTGTCTATCCCGGACTTGACTTTTTATGAGCAACTCGGCGGGTGTTTCTAGAAAAGCAGAGGACGCTTACCCTACCGGTGCACCTGGTCCATACTCACAGTTTTTTAGTGGAGTCCGAGTTGCTCATTTGCTTTTGTTACTTTGTATGTGTGATTTTGGTTGCTTTGTGTTCTTTGTTGTGTATGTCTGTTTTCCATGTCTGGTCTTTGTCCCTGCATTACATTCTTTTGATTACCGCTATAACCTTGGTTCACTTGATTACTACCTTATGTGTTGTATATAAACAGGTGTTCCTTTTCTATATTGTTACTTAAAACAATCTTGAAAAACAATTATCCGTGAGTTGTTATTTTCACAAACTAATGATTCGAATTAAAATTGTACATTGATCGCAATGTTTCATGAAGAATTGTTAATAATTTACGATTTCTATATTCTGGGGGACTGGAACAGTATATTTTATTAACAGGAAAGATTAACTTGTGCACTTTTAACTAATACATGATATTTGATTAATGGAATTAATCGAAATTTAAATAATTATTTAATAGAAACAGATTATAACGTTACACGTTATGGTATAAAGATATTGATGACCAATTTAGGGAGGAGTGCCGTTGTTCTCGATTTTTTTTTTATTTTATGTATTTTTTTTTTATTTTTATTTCTTTTTTATTTTATTTTTTTTTATTTATTAAGTCGCCAAAATGAAGTTTGCGACTTATTGTTTTTGCTCCGTTTCTTCTTCTTCTTCTTATTATTATTATTTTTGTTATTATTATGCTTCTTCTTCTGCACGTCACGATGTCCTGACGATTTCTCGGAGACCGTTTATTCGATTCATACCAAACTTGGCTCAAAATCAAGCATGCTCAGAGGGTGTGTATGCTACTTCCGGAATTTCAGAATGGCTGCCGATTTCAAAATGGCCGCCAAAACAAAACTCGGAAAAATGAAAAAAAGAATTCTATAAAATTATTAGATGTATGAAATAATTCAAAATGTTGTGTCTGACTTGTCGACATCATAGACCGGAAAAAATTTTTAGAAAGCCGCCAATTTTTTTTCAAAATGGCCGCCAAAATTTCTACATTGTTGGATTTCAATGAAATTTGATTCCTAGAGTGAACATTGCATCCGGAATGGAATTCAATGGCGGCTTCAGAATTTGTCAAAAAGCCGCCATTTTTTTTCAAAATGGCCGCCAAAGTAGGCGAAATGTCAACATTGTGGGATTTTAATGAAATTTGATTTCTAGTGTAAACATTGCAACCTGAATTCAATGGCGGCTTCAGAATTTGACAAAACTTGAATATTTGCCGGTTTAGGCGAGTTTGTGTTTTGCTTGCAAACACAGTATCACTTGTTATTTTTTTTAATTTTTGTTTCGGAACTTCGGTCAGTCATTTCCTTTTTGTTTTCAGAGTTGTGCCACCATTCAAGTTAAACTAAAATGAACTCAAATTAGTTGAGTAGACCACCATGTGTACAAACATACATTAATTTTCTTTCCGAAAAAAAGTGTGCTTTATAAACATGCATGAATAAGGTGAAATTGTAATCAAATAGGATATGCTTTCCATGGACATGAACACATTAAATACTTCTCTGTTAAAGAATCAGGCAAAATGCATATAAAGTGCGTGAAGAAAAAAAAACGCCGAGATTTTATGGCATTATCCAAGTTATATACCTAATATCCTCCAGAAACAATCAGCAAAGTGTTTGTATATTTTGCCTTCTTAAGATATTTATTGGTCAAATTTAGTTAAAATGCACTATGGATAAAATTTCCAACACTTTTCCCCTATATAAGCAGTAAAATACTATGTCATAGATGCCATAGAGAACATTTAAATAACCTTTGTTTTCTAGATGTATTGAATGCATATGCAGCATAAATGACCAATTTGATAAAAAATAATGTGCCACCCATTGCCTGATTCTTAAACAGAATGGTAATAAAGTAAGTTGACTGACATTGTTCAAGTACGCATTTCAAGGGAAAAAAGAGGAAAATGCAGCTTGTTAAATTCATTGTCGGCGCAGTGACATAGATTCGTAGAACGCATATTTTGGTTAAGTCAGTGATCTCGGATGTATCATATATCATTCCTCGACAAGTCTCAATGATTACAAGTCCAGTGAATCTAGCAAAACAGGAACTATAATCCCCTAATGCAACAAAGGAAATTAAACGATGTTCCTGATGTAAGAACTACAAAGAGTAAACCAAGGAAAAACTTCATAAAGTGGATGAAGACAAAAATGTTGTATCTGAATGATTTTAATGGGATTATGCATCATTAAGATAACTGTTAGAAAAATGCTCTGATCAAAACCACGGAAAAACATATATATACATATCTTCTTTTTCTTCTTTTTACTTGTAAAAACTATGTTTACTAGCTAGATGTTTGAAAAAAACAATTTCCCAAACATTATAAGATAGGAAGATGATAAGACCAAATACTGAAGACAAATAAACAAAAACTTGCTATCTTCGCGGTTTTAAAATTATTCCAACGTATTAAAGTAAAGGTGAGATAGTGATTAACTTCATGAAAAGCTATATTTATTTAAAAAAGGGTATCGAATTTTAAAGTCAGAGGTTTGTTTATTTAAAAGAATAATCAAGGGAACCAAGGTTATAGCGGTAATCAATAGAATGTAATCCAGGGACAAAGACCAGACATGGAAAACAGACATACACAACAAAGAATATAACGTAACTAAAATCATACATACAAAGTAACAAAAAAAAAACCAATGAGCAACTCGGACTCCACTACAAACTGCGAGCATGGACCAGGTGCAACGGTAGGGTAAGCGTCCTCTGCTTTTCTAGAAATACCCGCCGAGTCGCTCATAAAAAGTCTAGTCCGGGATAGACAAAAGAAGAAAGGAAAACTATGACACGTCGAACAAATCAGTTTTCATTAAAGCGGAGAAAATAATATTCAACACGTACAACTAAGAAAATAGGTTTTTAGCTAGAGTTACCACCGTTGTTCGACTGAAAATTATTTGGAAATTAAAATGTAGCTTGAAGTTTTCAAACGTTCTAATTTTGTAGACTTTTTCCGTTGATATACAAGATGGTTACATTTAGTTAATGTTCAGTCCCTAGTTCTTGGAAGAGATTCCTCATACTTTGTAAAAAAAAATTCCAAATCATCTTCCAAATATAAAGAAAATGTTTACAAAATGTTGGAATATTTAATCAACAACATATTTGTTGTGTGGTGGATGCGTTTTTCAACAACGGTCGGCATTCCGATAGGAACAAATTGTGCTCCTCTACTTGCTGACTTATTCCTTTACTCTTATGAGGCTGACTCTGATCCGCAGAAAGAATGTCGTTTAGCTAGGTCTTTAATCTCAGTTTCCGCTATACAGATAACGTATTATCTTTAAACAATCCTAATTTCGGGTATTTGATACATTGCATTTACCCCATAGAACTTGAGATAAAGGATACTACAGACACTGTGCGGTCAGCCTCATATCTTGACTTACACTTAGAAATCTATGGTCAAGGAAAACTACTGACCAAACTTTACGACAAACGTGAGGACTTTTCAATCAAAATTGTCAAATTTCCTTTCATCTGTGGCATCAACCCTTCAGCACCTGCGGATGGAGTGTTCATATCACAACTCAAAAGTTATGCCAGAGCTTGCCAAAAATACGCAGAAATGTTGTATCGCGCTAGACTCCTAACAAATAGCTTCTGGAACAGGGTTATGTTGCTACAAGATTGAAGTCAGCACTACAAAAGTTTTCTGGTCGTCATCATGAACTCGTGGATCGCTCCGGTGTATCAATCTGCGCCATGAAAACTGATTTGTTCAACGTGTCATAGTTTTCCTTTCCTCTTTCGTCTACCCCGGATATGACATTTCCTCTTGTTACTTTGTATGTATGATTTTAGTTACTTTATATTCTTTGTTGTGTATGTCAGTTTTCCATGTCTGGTCTTTGTCCCTGGATTACATTGTTTTGATTACTGTTATAACCTTGGTTCCCTTGATTACTCTTTTGATTACTGTTATAACCTTGGTTTCCTTGATTACTCTTTGATTACTGCTATAACCTTGGATCCCTTGATTACTCTTTGATTACTGTTATAACCTTGGTTCCCTTGATTACTCTTTGATTACTGTTATAACCTTGGTTCCCTTGATTACTCTTTGACATAAGTAAGTTTTACATTAAGAATTTATATTTGTGACTGTCTTTATTCTTGTTGCTTTACTCCTTGTGAGTTTTATTTTTAAACATTCCATGAATCATTCTTTTTATTTCACGCATATAAACGTCAAAATTAAATACTGTAAGTCGATAATTGTTCTCTTGTATATCACATTTCCGAAGTTATTAATATGATTCCAAGTGCCAATATAAAACATGATTTTCTATCAATTCTTTGCAGTACAGAAATACCAAGGTGTTATTTACCAGTTTTATTTAACAAAATTAATTTTAGTAATCATAAGGCTTTAGAAATGAAAAAATTACAAATGTTTGTAACTCTATGGACCTCGAACATTGTCTTTGCATTTTAGAATTTTCAGAAAATGTACCCCCAGAAATTTGAAAAGGCCTTTTCTAAACAGTGTTTTTCTCGAAATGTGATTAATATTACTGGTCTCTATCTCTTTAGTTTTATGTTTGTTTCTTGGGGTTTAACGTCCGAGCAAGCAGCAATATTTCAGCTATATTCAGACGATGAACATGAAATGGATGATAAAATGAACATGAAATGAAAAATGGGATGGGACACAAGCATGATAGCTTCAACAAATTTAGATTGCCACAAGTTAAAAGGGAGGGATGGGTAGGGTCGGGCAATTTAGCCTCCTGTGGCGGAGCGCAAAGGTTCTTCCTCCTATCGAAATACCACAGCAGGGTTCTTTAACGTGCGAGAAACGTGGCATCTTTCCCAACAGGGTGCACAACTATGGTTTGCGGTCAGGTTGTGCCCCAGGTGGTGGAATGGGGTACCCCTGGCGTGTTACATGCTGGGTTGTCAGGCTATAATACGGAAAACCTGACCGCAAACCATAGTGGTGCACCGTGCTGAGAAAGGTGCCACGTCCTCGCACGTTAAAGAACCCTACTGTGGTATTCTCCCGGATTAGGAGCCATAGGGCTCCGCCACAGGAGGCTAAATTGCCCACCCTTCCCACATCTCCCTATTTCCAATGGCAATCAAAAATTTCTCGACCCCCATTATCCTTGTGTCCCATCCCTTTTTCATTTCATCATCATTTCATGTTCATTTTATCATCACTTTCATGTTCATCGTCTGAATATAGCTGAAATATTGCTACTCGGACGTTAAACCCCAAAAAATAAACAAACTTTTGACTCCCGGACCTGCACGGGGCTCTTTAGTTTTAGAACCCATTGTCACTAATATAAATAATAAAAATTACATGTTTTACAAACTATGAAGCTATTTAAGCTCATTGATAAACTTAATGATGCTTTCACTTTTAGATGTCGAGTGTAAAAATAATCTTTAAACATTTAGTCTGTACCATTAAGCCATAGAAAAAATTAACATTTTTGTTTTATTTGTGGTCCATTTAATTAAACATGAGCAGTTAATGACTCCAATATCCATCTTTGACTTGCCAAGGATCAATCAATTACAACGTAAGGTGATAATGGAATATTTATGAAATCATTTAAGGCATCTCCAACTACCATACTTAAAATTCCAATAACTTAAGTAGCCGTCTTTATAAAAATCAGACAAGAGGTGATTCATGCATGTAAAAAAAACCTTACGAATTTGGTTATTTTTTGTTCAGAACCAGTTACAGACCACATCACAGTCCTTGTTTTTTTCATTTGGGTAATGCACTTTTACGATATAATTTATACAGAATGTCCTTGAAATTAGCACTTTACAAGAGTTATCGTTCCTGATTTAGTATGATTTGGTGGATTTTAGTGGTAGTGCAGTTTTCTCAAAAGGACAGAATTAAATACAGAAAGAACTATTATCACGTTATCACATAAAATTAGAGCATATGTAGACCAAAAAAAGCATCGTCTAATCCATGGGTTTTTTAACACCATGAATCACCTTACCATATTTTATTTTCACTGGTTCTTAATTGTAAAGTAGGTAGGAAAGAGTAATCAAGGGAACGGAACCAAGGTTATAGCGGTAATCAAAAGAATGTAATCAAGGGACAAAGACCAGACATGGAAAACAAAGACCATAAAGTAACTAAAATCATACAAAAACGTACAAAGTAACAAAAGCACATGAGCAACTCGGACTAAAAACTGGGAGCATGGTCCAGGTGCACCGGTAGGGTAAGCGTCCTCTGCTTTTCTAGAAACACCCGCCGAGTTGCTCATAAAAAGTCAGGTCCGGGGTAGACAAACGAGGAAAGGAAAACTATGACCCGTTGAATAAATCAGTTTCTATGGTGCAGATGGATACACCATAACGATCCACGAGTTCATGAGTTCACGACCATAAAACTTCTGTAGATGAGTTGTGATCTGAACACTCCATACGCAGGTGCTGAAGGGATGCTGCCACAGATGAAAGGAAAGTTGACAATTCTGAATAAAAAGTCATCATGTTTGTCGTAAAGTTTGGTCAATAGTTTTCCTTTACCATCGATTTCTAAGTGTAGTTAAGATATGAGGTTGACTTCACAGTGTCTGTAGTATCCTATATCTCAAGTAATTTGGGGTAGATGCGATGTATCAAATACCCAAAGTTAGGATTGTTTAAAGATAATACGTCATCTATATAGCGAAAACTGGGATTGAAGGATCTAGCCAAACGATATTCTTTCTTTCGGATCAGGTCATCTATAAAGTCAGCCTCATAAGAGTGAAGGAATAGGTCAGCAAGTAAAGGAGCACAATTTGTTCCAACTGGAATGCCGACCGTTTGTTGAAAAACACGTCTATCACACTGGACAAATATGTTGTCGATTAAAAATTCCAGCATTTTGTGAACATCTTCTTCTGTATATTGAAAGATGATTTGGAATTATTTCTTACAAAGTATGAGGAATCTCTACCAAGAACTATATATTTGTACCTAGGTGTACCTTCTTTTTTAAAAAAAAAACGATGTGTAATGTTTTTAAGTCGGGATTTTAACTGAGTATGGGGAATATAAGTATACAGTGTTTTTAGGTTTTAATGCTATTATATTAAGATAATAGTCTTGAACTGATTGTCTCCAAAAGATCTTTCGAATTTTTCAGGATCCACATTTAATTAATACCACTACGGGAGTACATTTTGCAGATCCAGCTATGAAATGTTGTTTGTATGGATTCTTGTGGAGTTTAGGAATCCACTACATAGACAGTAAATCATAATCATCGTCCTTGGTAGGGAGACCAAAAGAGGATAAAACAGATTTATGGTTTTCCACAATCTCTTCTTTGGAGAGTGTGGTAACAGTGTATGTCTTAGCACTGCTTTTATTTTCTACGTCTACCTCTGATAATAAACATTGGATGTAAAACGTTTTGCAAACAAAAACAATGTTGTTTTGGGCTTTTTCTGCTAGTAAGACAACATATTTGTCATGTATAGTAGACAATGTTTTTACTACATCGGGGTCTTTGAAAACCGATGTAGCCTTGGCACTCATTTACCTACTTAAAACTTTCATTCGTTTTATAATTAAAGACCTCACCACTCTGACAGAGAATCAATGTCTTCTTGTTCTCGTTTTATCCATTTTCTTGCATAGTCCTCGACAGCATCCATAAGAACTTTAAAGTTATAATTCCAATTTATGGAGCGTGGTTCACGGTACTTGGGACCTTTAGAAAGGATATTACGCACAGATTCGTTTTCGATGATGGTTAAATCCCCCGTAACAACGTGACCAGAAGGACCATAATTTGAATGGCGAGTTTTTACAAGAACAGTCAGGTGGTTTAGCCTTGAAGTCCTGAATCTCGAGGTTCTGCAATAGACTTATAATTGAAAATTTTGGATGGGTGAAGTATAGGAATATGAAATAATTGGCATGGATTTGTCTTTGAAATATGGGGGAATTTGTTGATAACGTTTTTGTGATCGAGGATGTTAGCCAAATTAATTGCATCTATACCTTCGTTGACAAACGGTAGTGGAACAAATGATCGTTTTTCTTCATCTTGACTTTTCACACAAACTGGTTTAAAGAGTCTGTGGAAACCAATATCCAAAATGATGGCAACAAGTCTGTATAATGATGTGGTGGGGTCAGAAACAGGAGTGTCAAGACTTGTTTTGCAAAGTGAGAGGTATAGAATAAAGTTTGGTTCAAATGTAATGAAGTCCAGGAGGTTTTTTGTATGAAAGGAAGGAGACCATCTATGGAGACATCATGTAACTTAGGTGACGTATAGTGTCGATGGCCATGACTCCTTTCCCGTCTTGAATTTTTGTCAAAAAAATTCATCATATTTATGCTATTGTTATATTGGCTTGAAAGCTTTCCTATACTTTTGATGTTGTCATTGCATCCGTAAGGTATTGCAGTACCTAGTCTGCGTATCCAGTATTCCTCTCTTTCCCTACGATGGTTTTAACTTAGAATGGGACTGTTCGTAGGATGGTAAATTTTTTCTCAAATATGAACTTTCATAGATAGGATTGAATAATTTTGTTGATTAAATTGTTGATAAACTGTCGGGAATTCGGTGGTGTTAATTCCCGAACGATGACCGCACATTCTTTTGTTTAATCGTTCTTGCGTTTCTCCAACATATACTAAACCAGATAAGTTGCATTCTAATCCATATATTAAGTTTGTTAATTTGAACCTTAAATCATCGTGACTTCTTGTATGGAAGGTTTTGTTTGTAAGGGAACTGGGGAAGTAAGAGTCGGTTATAAATATGTTGCATGTTTCGCAATTTTAATACCACATTTAGATATGGTACAATGTGGTTCGTCATCGTTGTAGTCAAATATATCATTTGAAGTGATGGAACATGGTTTGATAATTTTGAAATAGTCAGAATGTTTGTACTGGAATAGATGGTCTGCAGACTGAACGTGTGATTGGGTACTTTTAGTTGAATTGGTCGGGGCACTTTCCATACCACATGTGAGTGTGCTAACATTCCCATCTGGGGACACCACATTCGTACAAGACAACAGAGTGTCCGATCTGCTGTCAGGTTCAGACCTTTTTATACTGTTTTTCTTTCATTCCTCTTGGTGAAAGCATTCCTTTTCAGCCGAGTTACTCCAATTAATTTGTTTTCAATCAAATTACATGTATACTCAAATGACAATGTTTTGATCAAATAATCCTGTATTGATTATTAAGTTAGTATGCATAAGTCAAGCTTATCTTTGTCCCATCTGTGATTACTATGCCATGCGTGGAAACTGATGGAAGCACATGCTTTAACTCCATATTTAAGATTAAACAAACAAGTCAGGCTTTTTTTCTCCTACACACGATATTGTTGATATAGGAGAAAACGGATTTATCACACGTCGTTATGTCATACATGAGTAGGAAATTGTTATTGAAAAGTAGCGTTTGGCATCATGCGACTCTATCTCATAACCACGGTTTGGATGCACAATTGGGGTGAAATAAAGAAAACAGAACAGGGAATAAATTTTCTCCCTGTCTATCTCCTGTGTTATAAGTGGAACAGTCTGAGTATTCTAAGCAGTCAAGGATTCTAGATTTTATATCACTATACATATTCACAATAACATTGAACACATTTCCATCAATAGATGTATCAAGCAATATCGATCATAGCCCGGACGCCAAACAGTATCGAATGCCTTTTTAAAATCAATGAACGCACAGGAAAGCTTTTTTCTTTTTTTTTTCTTGGCATTTCATACATCAGATATAAAGTAAAAATACTATCAACAGTAGAATACCAATGCCTGGATCCAAACTGTTTTTCATTAAGTAAAAGATAATTCTTAAAAAAAAGTGTTCAGTCTGGCATTTAGTATGAACGTAAATAGTTCATACAGCTCAAAATAGCAATAGTATAATGTTTTGGATTTATTTTTGCTCCCTTGTTTTTTTAAAATGGGAAAATATTCCCAACTAACCAACTCTCGGGTACTATTCTTGATTAAAATACAATATCAAGCAGTTTCAAATAAATTGGCGTAAGGAAATTACATGTTGTTTTAATATAATCATTAACAATTTGATCATCGCCACAGGCTTTTCCATTTTTCAAATCCTAATAAAATTTTACATTCCATCTACGAAATCTCATCATTTAAGATAGCATTAGATTCGTTCTCATCATGATAAAAAATTATATTTTGTCCTTCATCTTTCTGTTCATTTTTTAAAGCTAAATAGTGCATCTAGGGAAATTTCAGAAATCTCTCTACGGCATTAAGTTTTCAATATGTCCTATTATTCTTTTGTTTTGCTGCTTCTAATGGATTTCAATTTCTTTCTCTTTTGACGTAGGTGTTCAACCATAGCTTTATTCATTTCACATTTATATGCTTTTCCTTTGTTTTAAGGTCATTCTTATTATTTTAAAATTCTTGTGACGTCTTTTGGCTGTACGGAATGCCTTCCGCTTTTCCCAACACTCTTAGTTAAAACGAAGCTTGTTGTCTTTTGGATTATTACGATTTTTCGGTAAACATTTCGGATTGTACATGCCAAGCACGCGTTCAGCAGGTTTAAGAAGTATGACATTGCTATCGTTTACCAAGTCTTTAACATGCTGCTGTGTAAGAGCTCTTGTATCAATGTGACACAGTTCTTCAATTACTTTATTACACTTAAGAACATTTATGCATTCTTTATATTGCAAAATATATGTGTGTTTACTGTCACATGCTGAAAAGAAACAGGGTTGATAGGTCGGGGGGGGTTTGGAGGGTGGGGGAGTACAATTGTAGTTTCTTGACTAATAAGCTTAAAAGAGAGAAAAAAAGGACACTGTAATGGTGCACATGCCTGTCTATCAGCTAGTTTTCATTTTAAATTGCTGACAGTGCTGGCACTGGAGGCCGCCATTGTTGTTTAATACGATAAATACCGGAACCGGTGACGGAAAAGGCGGAAATTTCCGGAATTTCAGAAAAATTGCCGATAAAAAAGGTAGGGTCGGTAGGGTGACCGTAAACACACATTTTTTGGCCTATTGGTCGACTTTATCACTGTCCCATTTCCTAATTTTCTTTCCAATAAAACTACCATCCAAAACCGCTTCTTTTTATAAGGGGTGGATGGGAGCTGTGATATTAAGAAACAAGGATATGGGGCAGTGACCGTCGGAGTATAATGATGAGAAATCTAGAACATACAAAGTATCAATAAATAGCAAAAAAATCAACAGAGCACATACAATAATCTAAAACACTTGATTGCATGCAAGTAAATTTATCAGTTTTATCACCGTTAACTCTCCCGTTTAATACAAACAAAATATTATTTCTACGAAAATCTAACAACTGGTTTCCATAATTTGTTTTCACAGTGTCCATACTATTTCGGTTATACAGCATGTCATACTGGGGTAAACATTTTGCAAAGTTGACAAAGTTATCATAGGGACCATGTTAATCACTTAAAACTTCAACAAAATCTTTATCATTACTAGTTCTCCCATTAAATACTCCATTCAGGAGAATGTAGTTATAATTTTGAGAAAACTTCAAATAATCATGTGACAAACAGGGTTTTAGATATTTTAGACCGAGAGACTAGTTAACTGTCTGTATCCATTACTTGAGCATATCTATCACATTCATTTTTTAATCCAAAAGCAATACCTCCAAATTTTTCAATTTATCAGTACAAACTTATTCACTCGTAACATAATTGCATCTAGACCATCAGTTTTAGACTCAACAACAGACATAAAAGCATTCACCAAATCAATTAATTCAAGATATTTTACTTTATTTAACACCACACCACAACTTTAAGTCAATATTTTTTTATTTTACTAGTTTACTGTTCAAAATGGTTTCAAAATTTCTCATTTGATCCCCTTGGGTATTCTAAATTTGGAAATTTCTGTTGGGTGTGAAGGATGTTCGTCTGCGCTTATAAGACGACTCGTGATACGTCGCTGATCTCTAATTACTCCTGGTGTTGAACCGTTCGAGTTAAAGGATACTCGATGTTTACCTATGTATATACAAGAAAGCAGTGATTAATATTACATTAAATATGCAAGTACAAAAAACTACAGTCCAAATAACTCTAAAATAACTTTGAATTTTAATCTACTAGGTCTGTCTTAATTGCTCTGCTATTAAAACTTTTATAGACATTTCATCAAAAATGTTTTGTGATATTATCATATATTTAGTACATGTACTATTAAATTAAGTCAGTTCATCGGGTGTAAAGTGTCCTAATTCAAGACACTGAAAAGTAGATTATAACTTAATATTTGTGTCTAAAGAATTTCCTGATTTTTCTCATAAACGATGTTAGACGAACATACTGTAGACATTTGATTTAAAAAAAAACAAAGGTCAGCAAACCTGATTTGGCGATGTTGGAGACTATTTACAAGACTTGATATAGGTTATATAGTGTAGTTTTTCTTCTCACGTGTACAATTGAAAAAAGTCTATAAAATGTCTTTATTTTTTAAAAAGAATATTCTTATCCCACAATCTATCATATCCTAAACAGAAAATCAGGGGTTTTCTTGTAATTTAAAAAAAAAGTTGAAAAAAAAATCATTACATTTGTAAAGAGTATTTTCCCTCTAATTATCTTCCTGGAAAGAGTCTTTTTTCGTTACGCTCGTAACTGTAACGTGTATAGTTTAATGTCAAAATTTCCTTTAAAATAATTTTAACATTAAGATTATAAATCATATCATCTTTGCTAATTCAAGGTCGTCTGAATATAGCTGAAATATTGCTGCTCGGACGTTAAATCCCAACAATCAATCAGCTAATTCAAGGAGGTAGACCTAGGGTAAGGGACATAACTCTTGAAATCAGTTATATATTTGTATCATATTCAATTTCATCAAAACCTATCAAGCTTTCATTTGAAACAGAATGAAATTAGTCCAAGTTACTTTGACGCTTACGTGAGATTGATGTAAAATGCCGAATACAAACGTTCAAATGATTTGTAAGGGTTGTGTCCCTTAACCTAGGTATACCTCCCTAAGATACACCCTTCTATTTGCAAGACGATAGAATAAAAATGCTCTGGTTACCTATAGAAGTTTAATTTTTTGGTGGAAGACTATCTCATTAGCAATCATACCACATCTTCAATTTTATATTTTGTGTGCAAGGAAGTTTTTAGAATTCAAATTGAATTTACCTGCTTATGAGGTTGACAATAATATAGTATACATCCCAAGGAACAGAACTGATTCGGAGGTATCGAAAGTAGGATGACATTTTACGGTGAGTTTTAAAAGTCAAGTTCGTAGTTAATAGGAACACATCGAATGAAATATTTAAACAAACAAAAACTAGAAAAAAAGTGAGAAGGAAATTATAATACGGAAAAAATATTTTAGTGGATTTTCCTTTTTACAAAGACTCATTTACTGACGGGTCGATGCCACCTTTGGTGACCAAAGGTCCCCGCGGGTATTCACCAAGCAGGTGGTCAGACTTTTTTGACCCCGAATTAAATAAGATTTTATCATATTTATCCAAATTTGCAGTATTAAAAATTTCATAGTGTCTAAAACACTGAGACTTGCACATGGTAGGACCCCTTGTGATGGATTTGGCTTCCTATTTCGATACTTTTGGTTTTGAGTACTTTTTTCATACAATTATTTTTTGGATTTACATCTTCCTATGTATTTGATTGTCAGGCTGCTGGTGAAAGAGAGGTAGCTCCTTGAAACACGTGTACAATACATCAAAATTTGCAATGTACATGTAAATGATTGGTATATTTAGTATTAACTACGACTGGAATAGAGCACGGAAATTACTTTTCCCTTTCATTTATTTTGAAATTATACAAAAAATTACTCAAATATATTTGAAACATAAGATTACATTTATTGCCATATGAAAGGCAAAAGCAGATCATAGAACTTTTAATCAAACTTTAATGCTTACGAGAGATTTACAAAATAAATTAAAGGACAAGAAGATTGTGCCGTGTGTTCAAAGTGCATGAAGTTGAGAGGAAGAAGGAGAACTAAGCGTTCATCCTAATACAACTAATATTTTGATTAATTTGATTTAACGTTGCTGATGAGAGGTTACTCCTTGAAACACGTGTACAACATATTGAAACTTTTGTATTTTATAGACACGGAAACATTTACAACAAATGTTTGAAATTTGTACAAAGTTGCAGGACATGTTTTTAATCCAAATACGAAACGGAAGTAAATAACACAGAATACCGACACTATTTAAAGTATGACTAATATTTTTTTCGGTCTATGAAGAAATAATCTTAATCACGTGGAGCACACTAAAAAACCTGCGTTTTTTTTTCAATTATGCACCACGGGAATAGCAAAGTCAAATAACCCGAAAAAATATCACATCCTTTTATTATGATTTAATTTTAATACGCTCCCAAAGAGGGCGTAAATGGCTGTATTATCAACTGGGTATATATACTTATGGGCAGAGAAGGCATAAATATCCGGTTTGTGCATGTAAACTCGGGAACTTAAAAACAGTAATAATGGCAGCTTCATTTTCGTACTCTTCGAAAAATGTGATTGAGAACAGAACCAGTCTAAGTAGCATTTTTGATTAAGTTCAAAACATATCATATTTTTTCCAAGATGTCGATTGTCAAAACAGTCAACAGAAGGCGCTCAAATGTTTACGAAAATACCATTACCCATAATGCCATACGATTGCCAAAACGACCCCAAGACATTTCGGACCACAACAATCGAACCAATAACGTATATCCGGTTTTGACTTAGTTTATACGCTCCCGAAGCGAGCGTTTATGCTTGTATTATCAACTTGGTTCTGTATTCTTATGGCAACAAAAAGCATCGATATCCGGTTTGCATCTGCATTTTCAGGAGCTGAAAAACAGCATAATGGCAGCTTCATTTGCGTTTACTTGTATGTGTGCGACTGAGAATCAAACCAGTCTCGGAAAATATTTACCAGTTTCGATAATTAAATACAAATCGAATCATAGCTTTCCCAAGATAGGGTTGGCCTTATAGTATGCAGTATGGTGCGTAAATGTTTACGAAAATTACGTAATCAATATTACCCATAATTCTCGGGTCATAAAAATTGCGAAACGAGAACGAATCAAAACGAAACGAAAATAATCGATAAAAGAAAGAATCGAAACGAATCAATTAAATAAATGAATCAAATCGTTATAAAAACAAGATTTAACTATACAAAATTAAACAGAATGAAGCGAAACTAAATGTAATAAAAGAAATCTTTTAAGAAGTTTCGCAAATTATAAGAAACATAATGTTAACCAGTGCTGGACGATTCGACCAAAAGACATTTCGGACTATGACAACCAATAATTCCTTATGAATGCTGGACATTTCGGCCAATAGACATATCAGACCATGACAATTAGTAAAATGCTTTAGGACAAATATGTATCATTACAAAATTTACCATACTTGAAGGTTATAAGTGTGATATATCATATCAGAGCTTGAGGAATGAAGCAAGCAATCTTCATCAAAATTTGTTTCTTCATCAATTGACTGATAACCAAAACTGGCCGCACTGTAGGGACCACATTGAAGATAATCATCATTTCTTGTTATCTTGCAATTATCATGCTCTCCACAGGAGGTCACTGCAGTCTGTCTGCTTAGACCTTAACATTATATTGCTGACAGACATTAAACTTTTCATAAAATATAATAATATTGATTTTATAAAAAAAAAATACTAATTTAAGTATCTATTCGTCAGCATTATAAATGATATATTTATCATGCACTTTAATTTAATTATTGCTAGATATTTAAAATCATTTCAAATCAATTCCATCTTCCTTAATGAAGGGATGGGTGCATGATGCCTAGTACACATGAAATATGCAGAAAATACTTATTTTGTCAAGATCGAGTTAATAATTTTTTCAATCTTTGAACTTTATCCATCAATGTTTACAAAAATGTATATTAATAACATATACTGAAATAAACAAAGAGTTTAATTTAAAGACAATGGAAAAGTTGTGCATTTGTAATTTAAATTGCACAGAGAATTACCATTATAATTTTTTTAGAGTAAATTGTTAATTTAAATTTAAAGTGCTTGAATATAATCATCAATCAATGTACTATTACATATATGTGTGTGTGTGTGAGAGTGTGTGTGTTTTCAAGTCATGTGAATATCTTCTATCTGACTGTTGTATGTTGCTTTGTATGGAGAGGCCTTGCTATCCAATTCCATTCAATTTTTTTATTGAATAAAATATGTTTAAATCATCAAATCAGAGCTGACAACAATTATCAGTTGTTTTTTTTTTATTAATGTTTCTTCGGAAGCGTTAAAGGGTTTCACCTTCATTATATTACCAAAATTCAAAAGAGTAAATCATTTAATAAACAAATGTTGATGGCGTTACAGTCTATGAAATGATGGACAATTTTTGTTATCCAATCAGAAAGCGCGTGACATCTGAAATTAAATTTTTAATAGATGCAAAGTATATAACGACCAATAAGTAATTCCGCGACCTAAACTACAAATACAAAATATCTGTATGTCTGACAACTAATCTATTAAACTGATCTAATCTTTGAAATAAATTACTTTTGATGATTTAGTTGCTGATAAATGGACAAGTAGTTTTGTTGTGTTTTTTTTTCAGACAAATTATTTTTTTTACTATTTTACTTAAGGAAAAAATGTGGATTCCGATTAATAACCGTTAAACATTTATTACTGTTTAATAATCAACCCCATCGACCAAATTCTTTAGAGAGTTAGATCGATAAGCGTTTTATTAACGAAGCAAATCAAATGATTAATATTTAACTGTGATTGATAAATGGTCGATGATCAGTTGATCGATTAGTTATTTCGGAAGTAGGACAAAACTAGTTTAGTATGACACTACGATAAATACAGGATTTCTCATGATTCACTATATCAAAAAGCAAGATAAATGATATATCGATCTGTATTTTGAATAAATAGTTTGTTATTTATTTTAGGATTGAATTGAGATGTTACTATGCCGAAACATACGAATAAATAATGGAATTAACCATATCAGGAAGTCTTTTTTCCAATCAAAACATTGGTCGATTTTTTCACATAACGTAAAATTGAACTTGCTAGACACAGTTTCTTTTTGTAATGCCAATAAATTATTTACGTATTTTATTAGATAAAAAAGATAGACCTAAAAATATAAACTTTTGATCTTTCTAAGAAATACAGATGAAAAATGAACTGTCGGAAATAGATAAGATTTTCTCGATATTTGTCGCTACTAATGACGGGTTATTGTTGGCTGTGTCGGCCTAACTATGTCGAATGAGTTAACAACATAAACATCAGCGTTTTGGAGAGGGGTTGAATTTAGTTGAGTGTACTGTCAGTATTTTGTTTAAGGAGGATTCCCCTCTCGCTGTTGTTTAAACATATACAAGTTAGAACGTTTCAATTTAGTTTTGTTCATTTGATGATAAAGTGACTTTGGGGTAATTTTTAACTGCAAATGGTCTTACTTTCTTCAGAACAATCATGTCTCTTCCCAAATTCCCAGAGTTCTATTTAGGGAAAGGAGAATATCTTAGTCTTTGGTGATGGTATCTATTAAAAGAAGTCAAGTCTTCTCATTTGTTACTGAAATCATGTGTTCATGTAAAATTAAAAAAACAAATAATCGTCTTTGAGCAAAGTTTGATGACAAAAACATCACACGTTTTATAGAGAGTTATAATTAAACTTACGTAAGTTCTTCCTATCCTTCCCGAAATCATAAAACGAATACCGTCCCTTTTTGAATAACACAAATTGAGCCGTAAACTGCTCTTTAAACACATTTCGTGATGTTTCTGCCTGACTATTCGTGTCCTCTGACATTATGTGATGTTTGTTACTGAATGGAGTAAGTTGCTCTGGGTTTGATAACCGTGGATAGAAAGTGATATTAAAATCCGATGTTTTCCCATGTGAATAAATGATATTGTACATTAAACATATTTCCTTCAAAGAACAAACAGAATCTGAACAATTTCAAAATTGGTATGAGAAAAGCACATAAATGAAAGTGAATCTTTCTATAAAACAATTTCGACAAAATTGATAATCGTCTTGAAAGGTTTCGAGAAAAAAGTATATCAAAGATCTAAGGTCATTTTTTCCCATTATGTTTGTAATATGTTTCCAGCTGTTTGTCTTCCCTATTCAATAATTAATCTCCCGCGGTTCTACAATGTGTATTAATTCTACAGTATCGATGTTACATGGCTTAATTTCCGTTCTTTGGTTTAATAAATTCCATAAAGATGTATATTATATAGAAAATCGTCCTATTAAACCAGGTAAAAGTGGAAAGATTATAGACATTCTTTACAGTTCATATATATATATGTTCCTATGATGATATTGTGCAGTTACATTGAAAGGTGATAGAAAAGGGGTATATAGGGGTTCATGGACGTGTTACTAATCTCTGTATAATTCATACACCGCTAATGGTAGAAGTGATTACTCAGCGAACAAAGGATGTTTTTTGTCAATGAAGCCACGACAGTGGCGGAAATTGCCCTAGGCATCCGCGATGATGATGATGATGATTTGGGGTTTTTACGGTCTTGACTATCCTTACGGATCTCGCACGACCGCCCCTTATGGGGAATCTGTTAGTAATGCCAGTTAGTAGTAGAAGGTAGCGGAGCCCAGCCTTCGGGATATCTGACCGAACAACTCAGTCAGAGTATGTCCTACTAGCGGCTGGGCTGCTGTGTTGACGCTCTGGCCTACTCCCAGACCCCACGTGGGTCCGAGAGCATCTCCCCACTCTAACTGTTTGCGATTTCGTAAACGTGTAGAAAGACCTAGGCATCGCATGAAAATCTTGCTAAATATCATAATTTTCGGTAGCACTCACATGCATCCGCGATCAATACCATTGTGAATGGAAAAGAATGAAACGTGAATTGGAAAGGAGTAAAAATAGCCATAAAATTGATAGTTTATCAAACAGCATGCAAGGAAAATTTCGCGTCTTCCATTTTATTTAGAAATCTGTGTAATATTTACGCACCATTTAATGACTTGTTTCTTGATCACGTGGTGAAAAAATGTTACAGTCACCGGCCATCTCATGCGTATGAATATCTCACGTGACCTTAGAAGAAAAGTTTCTGAAGCTGAAGGAAACGCCAAACGGGAAATGGTTTGATTAAATGAGGTGGGTTACTGCACGAAAGCACTCCCTAATGTAGACACAATTCTATCATTACAGATACTATTTGCGAACGAGCATCATGTCAAATCTTCTGTATTAATCCTGATTATTTTTTTTCATATCATTGATGTACAATACTTGTAAAATGTTCCTTGTACTCTGTTAGTTTATGATAAATAGGTATGCATTTATCATGATCTCATAGTCCTGATAATTTACCATTTTTTGCTGTGTAAAGTATGATTATATTCATGTTACAAACTTAAGAAGGTTTGAACTTTTTGAATCAGTATATAATTATGCAACAACAGCTAAAGTATAGGTATTGCATGCTATACATACATTGTATGTACCAACAAATACTTGTAACATGTATTTTTTTTCCGACGCAGTTATTTCCAGAATGAAATGTAGAAAATTATAAGTAAAAAGAACAAATTTTATTGTGTTGGCTATCTTTTTTTTTAAAGATAAGACTTGTTTACAATGTGTTACTTGTAAACAGTACAAAAACCTAGTTTCAATTGATGTATTCATATCATTGTTCGTCGTCTTAATACATATACACATATTTACAATTAACAACACATGTTGAAAACTGTGTAACGTACTTGTTTTTGTCTAAGTTTAGAATAGATAGTAAAAATGTTATTTAACAAAAGTTTTCAATTTCTGTTTATTTAGAATATTTTGACAGCATTGCATTTGATAGGGATGGGATTTGCTAGTTATCTGATTTAGCCATTAAACAAATATACGGGGTCCATTAGTACTGAAAGATACAAGTTGTTTGAATGACATAAAAATACAGATTGTTTCTATCACAATCTTGAATACCCTTTTTGTGTCTCTCAGGACTGCCCCATTTTATGACTCTGTTAGTAACTCTATCTAGTAGAAGTGAAAGAACCTTGGTTTTTGGGTGAACTACTATGTTGATGCTTTGGTCTGATTGTATGGCCATAATTTATTTTGAAAATAATTAGACACCAAAAAAATGGCAAATTTACATACTTTGACACAGGAACACAGGATTCAACAGTGGTTTAACTAAAGAGTCTTTGTCCATGTATGACTAATGGAGAACTTGGAGTTGTATAAATATTTGCTTCAATTCTATGATAAGTAACAGCAAAAGATATGTAGTGAAGCAAAACGAACATGGAAGAGTGAATTAACATGTGTATTTTAAATGTGTATCGTCAAATATGTGTGTGTGAAAAGTAAGAAAATATTGTGAGTCATTTTCCGCCATTCGTCTTGTCAACTGAAGAAGCCATGGCTGCTCAGCTAATAAACGGTCTTTGAAAAAAAATTTCTTCTAAAAGAAAGAATGGTAAAATTATTACTTTCCCTAGTTTAAAATATTACAATCGTTTTTATGATTAGAAATATGATTGTGCAGTGAGAAACAGAACAAACTATGAAGGCTTCATTAACTCAGTACTTCAGTACTTTGATTTCAATCTACATACGCCATATTTTACGTGACTATAGTGGGTGTGGCATCTTTGACCCTTTTTACTCGAAAACGCTAAGAAATATCTGAAATCTGATTGAAAATCGCAGGCAGGTGTTTTATAAGGAATCCAATAAAAAAGATTTTTACCCCTTATAACTCAAAAAACGGTAAAAAGTATCTGAAATCTGATTGAAAAACGCAGGCAGAATGTAATACGGACAAAAAATAGAATAGTCGATTCTTTTAATTTTTTTTTTTTGGGGGGGGGGGACATTTGGCCCTTAGACCCCTGAAAACAAAAACACAGTAAGAGATATCTGAAACATGATTGAAAATTTCATAAAGAAACCAATATTTTTTTTTATTTAAAATGTTGAACTAGAAATTCGGGCTAGAATTAAAAAAAAGTTTGTTTTTATTGTCGTGGTCCATTTTTAACTCCAAAACGTTATAGATAAGCCTACCCTGTAAAAAATTTTAAATACAAAATTTCAAAAGAAACAGATTAACAAGGGATTAGGTGATCCATCAGATAGTTTCGGGGGTTATGCTATCCTTTTATTAAAGAATTGACAAAAACAAACGTGAGTGGCAATTAATTGTCTGGAACCCCTTTCTTCATACCAGTTTCTTGATCGGAACCACTGTCTCTTTTTGTAAATGGGCCTGCATGTCTTCTCATTGGTACTCAGCCTTCCTCTTTATATTTCATTGTTATGATTGATGACTATTTATAATTTCGCAGGATATTCATTTCTAGCTTACCATCAAATGGTTTATTATGTGTCTAAGAATAAAGCATTAGTAGACAACTTGAATATATCGACACTGAATGACTGGTTTATTCGGATAAATACATAGAAATATACAGATACTGATAAGAGGTTGGTCTCAACTATTTTATTTTTAATTGGATCGTTTTTAATACAAACAAAATTATTCAGCATATTAAGTTCGCAGTAAACGTTGTTTATTGGATTTGTTTATTGGCGTAAATAACATAGAATTGAATTTAATATATTAAAAATACATACAACGTGGACCTAACTATCTGCATTTGAACTTTAACGGGGTATGCCGATGGGATTATTTTCCTGCGGTAATGTAAGATAATCGCAAATGCGATCAGGCTTTACAAATCTAACAGGCTCTTGCGACTGCTATGTCAATTCTGATTTTCGATCATGCTATCAGGCTTTACAAATCTAAGGCTCTGGCGACTGCTAATCAATTCTGATCTTCGACCTAAATTGATAAAAATCGATTTCACTGTTCTTGTGTCAATTCCAATGTCAGTCTGTCCTGCTATTTTTGTCGTCTAGATTCCTTCATGAAATATGGGTGGTCCATATACAGTGACATCTCATAATTATTCTATTTGGCTAGTTTCTCTCTCTCTCTCTCTCTCTCTCTCTCTCTCTCTCTCTCTCTCTCTCTCTCGGCACTCACGGACAAAGGAGGAGCTAAACATCTTATCACTGAAACCCTTTAAACCTTCATAAATCTATACTTGTTAATTACTGCATATTATTAAAATTTATTTAATCACTTAGTATCTTTTTATCGGTTGCAGTGCAAATGTTTCAACAAGACTGTGGGGGCTGAAATCAAAGTCTGGATACCGAGCGTGTCTGTCTTGAATCATGTATTTCTAACTAAGTAACATGTTAACCGTCCTTTGAATATTCGTTTTTTCAGATTGCTAATTTTGGTGTGTGTGTTTTGAATTTTCATGGTTGATTGGTAGCCAGTATTTGTAACGAATTGATAAGTTTAGCTATTCCTCGGGAGTTATTTTTACTAATAACTAATTCTCTTACTCATTAAATACAACTAAAAATGATAACAATTTCATAGAATTACTTTTTCAATATGTGTTTTTTACACAGACTGGTTATAGTAGACTATCACCCTCAGTCACGTGGTCAATTTTTATCACTGGTTTTGCTAATGGTCGGTTTTCTGTCATCTTTGGGTTATATCTCTCCATCATATGCAATTGTTGAGCAAAACCTCCCGTTTGCTTCGATGGCTTAATGTCAATGTCATCAACTTTGAATATACTCCTTTGTTTACTTAATATCGATTCAAAACTGTTTCTAAAGCGATTTCCTATGTTGATTTTACTGTTCTGATCAGTCAAGAAACTGTATGAGTTGTCGTCCGAGGTTGTAGGCTGTGGTTCGTCATGTCCATCAAAATATTTCTTAACCAATTCACCAACATCTAGTCCTTTTTTCTCATTGAATAGAATGTTGGTTTTCATCAGTAGCCACGGAACAAATCCTCCAGCAACAGTCGCAAGAAGCTGGTTTGTGAACGACACATCATTGGCATCTCCGAATCCCATCACCACGAGGAAAACAAACAACAAGAAAATCACTAACGCCATAAACCGTTTAAAAGCTTTAATAATGTTCTCTGAAAGTGGTCCAGGCCCTATATCGTCTATTTCACACACCTCGAAGAAAAATTTCTTTGATATGTAGAAAGTATCATCTCTGTCTAAAAACATTATGATGCCTTGAGACGAAAATTTTACTTTCCTATCACTAAGTGGTAATCCTTTCATAGGCTCAATTATTCTGGGACACACCTCTATATCTATGCTATTCTCGTCTACAACCCCTACGTAAAGGTCATTGTGATCCACGCAATTTTCCCGCTGGAGAGTTGCTTTAAATGCAGTGCTTCTCTGAAACTGTTTTTCCTGTGCCGCTACTGGGTTAATGGTGCTCCTGAAGGCTTTGTACAAAATTTGATGGACGGCTTTATTGTATGCAAGATAAATGTCATTGATTCTGCCAAAACAGTTCCTGTAATACAACAGGCACAAAGAAATCGCTGATATGTACTGCATAGCGTGTGAAGAATTCAAAATCAGTCCAATCAGGGTGTAAACAGCTATCTGTATTAGAAATATAACGCATTCGATCACCAACAATACTAGTGAGGAAACAGCCAATAGCACAAATAACATTAGTAATAGGTTTAATGAAAGGCGCTGTTTCAACAGTCTCTCACCACATGTGATTTTTTCTGATATTTGTACACTTTTAGCGTCTGATGTACTCTGAGTCTCCACGTCATCACTGGCATCTTTTATAGAACCACATGTGATCATGCTTACGAAGCTACGAATGTCTTTTGGCATATTTTGGCAACATTTCCTACGAGCTTTTTGGGGGATGCATACTTTTGCTACAGTTTCAACAAATTCACCGATGAAATGAACCAACAAACGAGCAGACGGGAAAAGGCAGTATGACGTCACAACCAGTAATACTGGTATCATTGGTATCCAGTAAAACGGACAAACAATAAGTCCCAAAATTCCAAATCTTTTAAATGGCTTAAGGAAAACGCCAATCGTGATCTTAAACGTTGGTACATTTTTATGTCCGTCATAATTCAGGAAATTTTTAACCAGTTTCTTTAGGCTTATACAAGACGATGATCTATCGGTGATTTCGAACACTAAATATCCGAAGACAACTACTGCATAAGAAACGATGAACACTATGTGAATAGGAGTCAGAAAGTAGATCAAGTTAATGTGTAAAGGAATGGATAGTCCTTTCGTGTAAGCAGCAGCATGTCTTTTTTCTCTTATCGGTAGTTCATAAAGGTAAAATGTAAGTATGCGAATCACCCAAGGAACACAAATTAGAACAGCCAGTATTGCTTTTACAAATACTCTTAGTAATATCCACCATTGAAGGTGTAAACTATCACCAAAGATATGAAAAACATTAGCACTGCAACAATCACTAACTTCCGCGTTTTTTCTAATCTTGCATTGAAAGACTGCCTCATAGAACGATGTAAATAGTCCAGTAGGAACTTCACAAGACGATATAATATCATCACATGGTACGGCTAAATGTACTTTGCTAGCAAACGTGTTCTTGCCGATCATATCAAATTTTTCGTTAAAGGCACATTCATTAAAGTTGATCATATCTCTTATTGAATTCGCGGCAGCAGGGAAGCATTCAATAGCACTTTTGTACTTAGGTTGAGATGCGAAACTCAAAGAGTCACTTACTGCTGAATATTGCGTGTAGATCTTGTATTCTCCTTCTTTTAATATGCAAAGTGGTACAGTTTCATCTTTGGGAGAATATTCAAATACTGTCGGTTTTATGGTTTCATGAAACGACTTCGGGATCAACAGTGGACAGTAAAGAAAGAATAGAAGGATGACGATATAAGTACAATAGTCTATTCCTCTAATCCAGTCGTTTTTAATAACAGATTCGCATTCTAACTGTTTGTCTTCATTTAGTTTACAACAACGGTGGTAGAACTCTGCAAACCCATCGTCGTTCATGATATGCATGTTACAAATTTCGTCGTTCTCCTTGTCGTGAGTGTATTTCATGAGAAAGTTCAAGATTATCAACTCGTATTTACCGGCACTAGCCTTCTCTATACACCTCCGAGGACTATCCTCCACTGCTACTATTTCCTCTGCCGTTTTAAACGATAGAAAGCTCAAAGAAAGAATATCATAGTTAGGTCGAAGTTGTAGAATTCCCTTGCCTTCGTTCCCTGACGTGCGCTTCCATCTGAGTGGCTGGAAAATCGAACTATTGAAACGGACAGTGTCTGGGATCTTGGAGCCATTTTGAAACTCTAAAGTTATGTAAAGAATCTGTGCTGTTTGGCTTAACCTCTTAATGTATTTGTCATGAGTTAACTTTAGGGTACATGACTCAGTGCTGTTAGATTGGTCAACATCTGAAGAAAAAAGGTATAATTCGTTAAATACAACATGTGCATGTATGATACAAACTTAATGCTTCTTTTTGCTCTTTTATTTAACTTTTTTTATCTCCATTACAAAGGTGTACAAATTATAACAAACAAGATTGGTTAAAATTCCTACGAAATGATTGAGATGTTACATAAATGTATATGAAATTGAAAGCCAAACCGATTTAATTTGTTCACCCGATTCAATAAGAGCCTTCAATCGGGAATATGTACACAATACAGTACTATATAATCTACATTGAAATAACGAATAATAAATAATGAATGGATAATGAATTTTTATAATGATTTCTGAAAAGTGCACATCGTTTAGAGAACAGTGGTAAAACACGATGACATCTTGACTTAAAACAGCGAAATATGTCCGCTTATTGGTGTTTTTACGACGCAGTCGGTCTAGTTTCGCTTTTTACCCTTTGACCTTAGAGACGCTCTTCCATTGAAACGCAAGTCATCTGATTGCAATTCTGTTTCTCGATTGGCCAAATACTGATAACTTAGTGGCGTTCGAAAAAATTGTATCGAAAATTAAAATTGCGTTTCATGTGTTACTGTAGAAAATTGAAAGTAAAAAGAATAAAATTCTACTGCGTCGGCCATCTTTTTTTTAAGATAGTACTTATTTTTATTTAATATGCATGAACAGAAATGATAAATAATGTAAAGGTGCAAGATTCAGAAAACTGGAATAACAAACAGAAAGAGCATAACAAATTCATTAAGAAATTGTTATAGACTGTAGCCTTTCACAGCCCTAAAATGAATAATATTCGAATAATAAGTATCTTCGTCGTTCATTGAGTTTTTGTTGTCTCTTTGACTTATTTATCATGTCCATTCTCGTTATAATGACAAATACAAAGACAAAAGCAGTACTTTACAAAATTTCTGTAGTCTAAAATACTTTTATTACACGTTAAGTTATTCATTATTAATTATCAAAATTCCTACCTGTTTCATTTTGATGCTGTGAAGAATCTCCATGAATAAGGACGACGAGTGATAAACAAAGTATAATAATCTGTGGACTTCTTGGTGTAGACATACCGTTGTTAAAAATATTCAGAAATTAAGATTTGTTGGATTTATATAAAATCAAGCGTCTCAAAACGACAGATTTTTATAATGAGTACTTGTCTTAATTTGATTTTAATTAGGCGTTGACCTGCTAACTTCTTTGAAATTGATTGATTCAAAGACAGCCGACTGATTGAAATCGACAGATTGACATGATCAGATGAGTAGATTTGATTAAACACTTTGGTTGTACATGTATGACACGTTTCAGTTTTAGTATGTTTGTCTCCATATCAGACCGGCGAATTTAATTGCTGAAAAATACAAATAGGGCAGAAATAATGAAAATAAAGTTTTCGTGGAATTTTCTTAAATTTAAACAGGGGAAATAAAGACCCCCTCCAAACAAAGCTTATATAATTTGAATGACATTAATTCTTCGGGACAAACGGTGGAAACTTATCGAGGAACAAGATCTTTAAAAGAGTAATCAAGGGAACCAAGATTCTAGCGGATATAAAAGAAAATGTAATCCAGGGACAAAGACCAGACATGAAAAACAGACAACCACAACAAAGAACTCAAAATAACGAAAACGATACATACAAAGTGACAAAAGTAAAATAATTAACAAATCGGACTCCAGTAAACACTTGAAGCATGGACCAGGTGTACCGGTAGGGTACGCGCTTGAGGTATACTTTTTTTTTGTTTTGCCTCTACAATGTGGTGCATCTAGTACATTAAATGATGAACGTAAACGTCAACAACCGTTTGATTTCTGGAGGAGGAGGCTATAGATTTTTTCCGACACAGACATTTTTTTTGCCTTCGGCAATTAATTTTTTTAACGACAAGTCGAAAACATGTTTTCTGACACACACACACACACATATACATATATATAAAATCTAAAGGAATCTGCCAACCAGCAAACTTAATGGGTATCGGATCGTCCAGTCATGACCATGCAGCACAAACAAAAAAAATTATATGTCTAAAGGATTGTACAACGATACCGATAAAGATGTCAATACACTACAATAAAATAAATAAATAAATATATATATATATAAACGTCTCAGAATGTGACGATTCTATTCGCTACACTGCTCCATCTTATCAAATTGATGCAGGGAAGATGTGTAAACGTATAGAAAGGTCTGAAAAATTCCCAACGATGTTAGAACTGTCAAATTTGCGATGCAAAACTATGGTCGTTCCCTCCGCGGGACTCGAACTCGTACCGCCGTGACATCTATGGCAACACCGCCTGAACAAAGTCCAGCGCCCTAGACCACTCGACCAGCTACGCTATATAAAAATATAGCTTTCGCTGGCCGGGTCATTCCTCCTCGTAGAATTAATCTAGGGCTGTAACTTAGTACACGATGTATGGTAGTACGGGACAGTTCATTTAGATGTTATTATGTAGGATAGAGGATCAAATTAATGATACATGTTACAACAAATCAATATTATACAAACGTCTCAGAATGTGACGACTCTATTCGCTTCACTGCTCCATCGGATCAAATTGATACAGGGAAGATATGTAAACGTATAGAAAGGTCTGAAAAATTCCCAACGAGTGGTCTAGGGCGCTGGACTTCATTATAATAGTGACCATTAAAATAGCGGCATGTTCAGTAAGGGTTTTGAGAAACTATCGAACAATACCACTAATGAAAAAACAGGCATATGAGATTAGGATTTAAAATAATGAGATCAAAGTTGGAAAAAGAAATGCTTTACACAATTTTAAATCCACTCTTGACTGACCATTTCTAATTACATGTAGTTTTATATCGACTACATTAAAGAATTAGTCAAATAATAAAAGAAAATTATTTGGTCATGATCAGCAATCTGAAACTTATATTTAACATAACTGAACCAGTATATCTAGAATATCCATTGAGAGTTCGTTTATTAATGACCTGAATAAAATTGATTTAAACTAGATCCCACATTTGTACATGTATTTTATATCCTACTAAAATTTCTTCTCCTACCACCCGTTGGTATGATTGAAGAGGGAATGTATTCAAGAAAGGCTAACGGAAGAGGTACATATATAAAATTGAACGATACATGTATAACATTTAATTGCACTCTAAAATTGAACGATACATGTACAGCTACACGACGCTGATTTGCAGATGTTTTGTCGCTGTTATTGCTGTTACGAATGTTACGAAAGTCGCTGTTTTGATAATCCCACCCAAAACAATGGAAAGGGAAAATTATACATTTAAGGAGAATGGAGGAAGGTGTCATTTTTTATAATTTCTTTCAGAATTGGGCTCATATTGCTTTGTCCACCAGATGGAAAAAGAAAGAAAAATATAAGACGGAGAGATAACCGAGAGAAAATTGACAGAGTTGAAGTGAATGTGATGGACTTTACCAGGAAAGAAACTGAAAAGAACCGGTGAACATGGCGGTAGTTGCAACAAGAACTAAGAGAATGTTGATCAGTAGACCAAGGGTTGTTTAGATGAACAAAAACATATAAAAGTGACGTCAGTTAAGCTTATTACAAAGCTTAGATAAGCTGAAGTGTATCCGAGTTGATTGTTCTCATATTGAAATATGGACCGCAAGTAAACATGGCTGTTGATAAGGAATCATACTCTTGCAGAAAAGTTTAACGTTCTCACATCAATATTTTTTTTCGATACAATGAACTATAATAACCCACATAATCATGTAATGCCTTTGTCTGCATGATTAACTTCTAAAGTTGAGTAAAAATAAACAAGAAAGGTATGCATATTTTATACTGCAATACATTTTAAATGAACCGATGAATGGGGTATTTTACTAACTTTTTCGTCTATTCATATTTTAAAGAGACAGACAGTGAACAATATTGATTACATAGAGGCATGTGTTAATGTTGGTTTCTAACACTCTATTATAAGAACATTCACTCATCCCTTTGTCAACACAACTCTATTAAATATAAATTTAACATCATCATTTTTCATGGTTGTGTGATATGGCCTGTGAAGTTTCTCATTGATTTTTGTTGTAATTGTCGAGTGGCGTACTTAAGCAGCTGTCTTTGTAGAATCATGCAAAATCTGAAAAATGCGATACACCCCAAAAAAGGCTACATATTTTTATTTTTGTAATTAAGTTGTTTTATGGGTCTATACTATGAAATGTGTAATTATTCATTCAAATCTGTCTGCTCTTCGGAGATACTTGATATTGAAAATACAGTAGATTCTATTGTATTTGAGCGCCATTTACAGAGTTATCTACCTTAATTTTGAAATCTACAGTGCATTCTATGTAAATTTTATCTCCTAAGAGCACGGGTTATATGAAAAACCACATGTTTATTTCTTTTTACTATGACATTTCAAACAAAATATCAAAAATAAAAATATGTAGGCTTTTTACCTATGAATCACATTTTGCATGATCCTTAGCTGGAGTGTTACTTAAGTCCTTCTGTAAACTTATTCAAAGAGGAAGATAGCTTCAAAAGTGTCCGATTAGGGAGCTAGATTTTTCAGGGCGGATGAAATACAGATTCAGGAAGAGGGTTTCCGGGTTTAACCGTCTCCATTTTACTGGAGAATGTTATTAAACTTGTGTAAAACTTCAGAAAAATCAGTAAACGATAGCCTTAAGCCCAACCCTTACACAATGAGAAAAAAATAAAAACGAAATAATACGAAACAAAAAAATGGAAATAAAATTTAAAAGAAATTGAGAATCATCACGTATAGTGTGGATGTGTGGTTGTAGTAGAATGAAAGCGTTGATCCCGTTGTAAATAATTAATCTGTTTTGGAAATACAGAAAAAAAAACAAATTACCATGTTTTTGAAATACTTATAAATATTTCATGACTTTCGAGGTTGAGCGCCATCGGCTCTTTGACCATCGATGAGGCTGTTAGTGGACGACCATTTGATTCTGAGGGGCTGGCAGTTTCTAAAAGTAAGTGTTCCGGCTTTGGAAAAGTTGACAAGAAACATTCTGACATATATTGTACACCTCCTAGAAAATAAATTTTCTCACCTCAAGTCCAGTTACTTCATACAGTAAAATGGAAATAAATTATCTTGCTACGATGGTTGAAAATTAATACAGTATTCTGGTGCACAAAATATCAATAATAAATATTCTGAACCTACCAAATATTCAAGCCCCCTCCTTTCTGAACGAAATGGTTGCCAAATCAACCGAGTAATGCGGATGAGTTACCGTGTATTCTGACTCACGGGAGTGAATGTAATATTGTTGCCTGTTGAAGTGAATAATTTAAGTATTAATTATTTCTAAAAAAGCAAAGACAGAAACATTACGTTAGTGATTGTTATTTTTTAAAACATTATGCATTCAGAGGCTATCCAGGTTTGAACAATAAAAGTCCTCATTAAAAAGTATTATTATACTGGAAAGTTGTTAATTTTGTACAGTCACTAATTAGACAATATTTCGACACGGCAAATTAAATATTCACTAAGCTAACTTATCCGTGCCCGTGCGTGGTGAAATCCAAGTGATTGCTATATGCGTGTTGTACAGAGTGTAATCAGGGACTTTTTTTGGTTCGGCATGTATATGCGTGTTATTCCCAGGTCCACAACGCCACTGTTTATTCGTAAATCTGCAACAGTGCTGTTTATTCAAAGATCTGACACGGTACTATTTCTTCCAAGATCTGCTACGGTGCTGTTTATTTCATGATCTGCCACAATACTGTTTATTCCTAAATCCGACACCGTACCGTTTATTCAAAGATCTATCACATTACTGTTAATTTCAATATCTGCCTTGGTATACTGTATATTCTAAGATCTGCCATTATACTGTTTATTTCCAGATCTGCTTCAGTGCTGTTTATTTCCAGATCTGCGTCAGTGCTGTTTATTTCAAGATCTGCCACTCCACAGTACTTATAATTCCAAAATATGCCATAGTGCTGTTTAATCTAAGATCTACCAAGTACTGTTTATTCCCAGAATTGCCACGGTACTGTTTATTATTCCAATGTATGCCATAGTACCGTGTATTCCAAGATATGCCACAGTACTGTTTATTCCAAGATATGCCACAGCACTGTTTATTCCAAGATCTACCAAGTGTTGTTTATTCCCAGAATTTGCACGGTACTGTGTACTATTTCAATGTCTGCCATAGTACCGTGTATTCCAACATATTCCACAGCACTGTTTATTCCAAGATATGCCACAGCACTGTTTATTCCAAGATTACCAAGTGCTGTTTATTCCCAGAGTTTGCACGATACTGTTTACTATTTCAATGTCTGTCATAGTACCGTGTATTCCAACATATGCCAGAGTACTGTCTATTCCAAGATATGCCACAGCACTGTTTATTCCCAGAATTTTCACGGTACTGTTTACTATTTCAATGTCTGCCATAGTACCGTGTACTCCAAGATATGCCTCAGTGCTCTTTATTCCCAGGTTCGCCTCAGTATATTCTAGGGGATGTAACGGTAATGTTCTTTCCTAGATTTGACACTGTACTGTTTTTATCAGGTTTGCCACAGTACTATATATTTCGAGATTTGCCACGGTTCTATCTCTTCCTAGATCCGCCTTGGTATTTATTTTACCAGATCTGCCACGGTTCTATCTCTTTCTAGATCTGTCAAGGTATTGTTATTACAAGATCTCCCACAGTACTGTATATTACAAGAACTATCACAGTTCTCCTTTTGGAGCCTTTTAATTAGTCATTTGAATACGTTACGAATCGATGATATACATGTATTTAGTTCAGGGACGGATCCAGGATTTGAGTTCGGGGGGGGGGGGCGTAAATTGAATTAAATGCCGTGCAAAGCAAGGCAAACAATATTATGGGCTGAAATTTGTGGTGAAATTTTTTTTTCTTACCGATTTAGGGGGGGGGGCGTACGCCCGGTACGCCAGTCCTTGGATCCGCGCCTGTGGTTGATTGGGAAACACCTGATTTGTTTTGGTAAAAATGTTATCATAAAAATGCTATTTCTTACTTTCGATAATAGATTAGTCATATTTTCGACTGTCAAACCGGTTAGGTAACGGACACTACATACATGTAATAATATGGTCGTAATAAGCTACATAACGTTAACTGTTTTAGTATTGTTTTTTTTTTTTCAGCGAAAAAGTTGTTTTATCCTAAAAGCATATTACCAACCATCTTGTGCTCATAGAAAATGTGTTTTTCTTAAATCACACTACGCAGAGAAAACATATACTGTGATGGTTGCGGATGTACTTCTATGGGAATTCTCAACTCACAGTGTTCTATATAGACCAAAGATGTGGAAAATGCATTATCAACAATTTTGTTGAAAATTATTGTACTTTTCATGATCATATATCCAAATTTTCACAACTTTGCATTTTTGGGACCAGTATGAGTTTTTTCTAAAGACTCCAATGAAAATTCCGGAAATATTGACACTTTTGAAATTGGCCTTACTTATGGTCAGAATCCTGGGGAAAATGGCGGAGGTCCTTTAGTTTCCTGTATAACTAAATGCTTAAGTAACTTAAAATAGCATTCTAGAGATAGTAACAAATGCAATCAACCAATGGGACAACTCTATAAAATGAATTGCAATGACATGCATTTGAAAAACCAAAACACATTATATAACCAAAACCGTATCTGGACTTTCAACATTAACCGTGAAATGCTCTCAGTTATTTAATTTGTTTCCATATAAATATTTACAAAACAATATGAATTAGAATATGAAGTAATTACTTATTGGCAAAATGGTCGGGATGAATTCAAAATGGTTATTATGCATCCAAAAAGATTGCTACACACTATGACCCTCATTTCAATGGACACAACTTCCGTCCGCGTAAAAAATGTGTACGCAATCACGGAGTACTCGTAAAATACGTCATTATGCTGAAAACTTCTGGATAGTGTTCATACTTCATACATTTCTTCACTTCCAAAAAAAAATTAAAAATGTGGGTTTTTTTATATACGTACATTTTTGTGTGTGTATCTTTTTTGTTTATTTGTTTGGGTTTTTTTTTTGGTTGTTTGTTTTTGTTTTTTGTTTTTGTAATTTGTATTTTTTTTATATAAAAATGCAATCTTCGCTATTTCGGGGAATATATTTAAAATGAAAAACGTGATTTAATTTGTTTTAAATCAGGGAGTGCTAAACCACGAAGCAGAAGTTCATAGAAAATATTTATGCGTTTTTTTTGTTTCTTTTTTGTTTTGTTTTTTTTTTTTGTTTTTGTCAATCAAACATCGGGGATGTCAATACGATGTCATGGGAAGCTTACATATATTCTATGATGAAATATGCATTTTCCTTCCCCATTAAAAAAATCTAATTTTTCATAAATTCCGACAAAAACAAAAAAAAAACATATAAAGAAATACGTATTATTCAGAAGCTTTTAATTATTATATTCATTAAAATAATGAAAATATTGACATTTTTGCATATATATGCATATATTGTATATATATGTTTTAAACGTCTCAGAATGTGACGACACTCTTCGCTACACTGCTCCATCGGGTCAAATTGATACAGGAAAGATAATGTATACTTTTAGAAGGATCTGCAAGATTCCCCAACGATTTTAGAACTGTCAAATTTGCGATGCAAATTTTTGTCGTTCCTTCCGCGGGACTCGAACTCGTAGCGCTGTGACATCTATAGCAACACCGCCTGCACGATGCGACATGCATCATTAATACAATTCTCTATCCTACGTAACAACTTCTAAATGAACTGTTCCGTACTACCAGCGCCCTAGACCACTCGGCCAGGTAGGCTATATGATAATATAGCTTTCGCTGGGCGGGTCATTCCTCCTCGTAGGATTAATCTAGGGTTGTAACTTAAACACAATATATGGTGGTACGGGGCACTTCATCTAGGTGTCATTATGTAGGATAGTGGTCTAGGGCGCTGGACTTCGTGGGGGCGGTGTTGCCATAGATGTCACAGCGGTACGAGTTCGAGTCCCGCGGAGGGAACGACCAAAATTTGCATTGCAAATTTGATAGTTCTAATATCGTTGGGAATCGTTTAGACCCTTCTAAATGGATACTAAATATGCATTTTGAAATTACTTTCGCAGTGGCGGAGCCGGGAGGAGTCCGGGGTTTGGAAAACCTTTTATAAGTGGAAAGGTCTGCTAACTTTATGCATAATTAGGAAAAACAAGCTATTTATAGCCTTGTATCCCACTTTTTCTCCAATCCACCCTCCCTTTTTTAATCAATGTTACCGTCCCTGCTGTCGCATTTATCTGCTTACCAAAAGGACTGCACAGAATGTGATATATAATAATGTTGATCTCTAATAAAGCTATAAACTGTGAAATAAATATGAATGGTTCCACGATTTCCATCTGCACTATTTATAAATAATTCCCCCCTCCTCCTTCACGGTCTGTCGCATAAGGTGCTGTTAGGGCGAGTTTCGTTGAGTTACGTCCGTTTACGGTGAGTTCCGTCAAATTAGTGGAAATCTCTAATACATCCCATTTCAATAGCTTACTTGTGCAGATCATATACGATTCTGTCTACAAACACCAACTGAACAAAAATCCATTGAGTTCTCAATTTACTTCATACCTTGCCTTTTTTCTTCTTTGTTGTTTTGTCTTATTTGTTTTGTTTTGTTTGTTTGTTTGTTTGTTTTTCCTTTTTATCTAATTATTAGCTTTCAGTGAATCAAAGTCTAAGCTAGAGTTGTACATGTATATACATTTACCATTTTGGATTCGTTTATCGTGTTCAAGTGGGGGACATAGACGAATATACATATGAACATTGTTATTTATATTTTATGTGTTGTTTATCATCTGTTGCTCGGACCAGAAGTTATTTGTCAAAATACCATATTATTTGAAGACAATTTCAGTCTCCAAACACGAAATAATGGTGACATAGTTTATCATTTATTTTGATAATAAGTTTGTATGTGCCTGTTTGTGAACTTGTCCGATCGAGTTCAGGGGTTATCTATTTGAAAAAAAACGGGAATTTTTGGCTATAAAAAAAGACAAAGATTACCAAGATTAGACTAAAATTTGTTTTACCTTAGGCGTTGTAAGAGGTGCCTTGTCCTACTTTCTTTGAGAAATAGATGTACTTTTATAAGTCGCTAATATCGTTAGCGATTTCTTGCACTATAATTTTCAGTACTTTGCATTCGCATATTATTTGCATAATTACATATTTCTACTCCACATTAAACTGCTGATCGGTGCCGTGTTTACGGTCATAGCTTCGTAGTTCTAGTTTCAGACGAGATCAAAATTTACCTCTGAAATAGCATACACATGTGTTTTACATGTTTTTTTTTTTTGCTTGAAGATGAAATGATTGGTAAGCATTGAGCATTACCGGTTTCCGATTCAGACACAGAAGCTCGTTCCAATTAACTATATAGGACATATACATTATCAGAGGCCCGATATATTTATATATAGTGGTTGCCAGTTGTTTAATCTAGTTCCTTATTTTGTTCCCCGGTCGATATCATAAGCGACCCAAATATCTCTAAAAAATTGAGAGAAACTTGTGGGACGAAAACACTACCCCCATTTCCTGGTAACCAGTTGTTTTGATTTTAAACATTCGGGTTATTACGGTTACGGTTATAATCATATCAAGGGAACCGAAACTCTAGCGGAAGTCACCTGATTTTAGAGAAAATTCGTACCATTTCGTACGTTGAAAGCAAGCCAAAATCAGTGGCATATAATATTTGACAATTAACGACTGTGTAGACTTCAGTCTTTGATTTGTACTTACCTTTCTCATTAACTTTCGGTAAAACTTTATCCTTCTTTTTATCCCTCTTTCTGCCAGTGTCGGTTCCTTTCCTCCATGTCTTCGGAGCATCGTTTTTGGTAGAAAACATATAAAATGTAAAGTTCCCTTTTGAATAAGATGAGTATCCATTAGACATGACTTAATCAGATTTTTTTTCTTATGGTACTTCACTTAGATTTGGGTTTCTCCAGCCCTTTGGTTAAAATGATATTTTTAACTGCTAACCTATTCATCAAAGTATCTTTTATTACATTTTTTTTTTCTGCTTCAGCTTTAATGAATTCCTCTATAAACACGCGATTAGTTACATTCGAACGCGTCTAGTATTCATATCAAACAACTTTTCATATACAATCACTATCTAGATTCAATAAAAATGAAAATTTCAATTCCCCGAGCCGTGAATTTGCTATTATAAGTTTAAACTAAACAATAAAAATAATGCATGAATGCACTGGAAAAGTTCCATTCAAGATATCCGAATACATTGTACCGAGAAAAAAACATGAATAATATATAATGTATGCTTGACATCTAATTGTAACTCCTTACTAAATAAGTATTGTTTTGTCTATAGAAATGCGCACAAAATGAATAAAGCCGTGTAAGTGAAAAGAAAATTTCATTTTCGTTGATTTTAAAAGCAAAACCATCTGTTTTAGCAAATGACTTCATTACTTGTACAATGATTAAGTATAAACTATGTAACTAACCATTTAAGTCCGCGAGGGAGAAGGAGGAGGGGCTATTTTTTTACATTGGAGCAAATATTAACAAAATAAATATAGCCTATTGCAAACTGCGCTTGAAGTTTGCCGATCTTAGCCGATTTGCGAACTGTTGCGTTACACAACAAAGTTCAAAGTTCAAAAGTAAAGACGGTACGTATAAAACAACACAAGCTCTAATGAGCTTTTAAACCCTACACAAGCTTTAAAACGTTTTAAAATGTCAAGTTTAGATTATTTTCGAAAAAGGAATACATTTATTTTGCTATTAATGTACAGATGTATGATAAAGAGACAAATACCAGACATGAAAATCAGACACACACAACAAAGAATATAAAATAACCAAAACGATACATACAAAGTAACAAAAGTAAATGAGCAACTCGGACTCCACTAAAACTGAGAGCATGGACCAGGTGCACCGGTATGGTATGAATCCTCTGCTTTTCTAGAAACAACCACCGAGTTGCAAATAAAAATAAAAAAGGAAAACTATGACAAGTTGAAAAAATCAGTTCTCATGATGCAGATGGATACACCGAAACGATCAACGAGTTCTTGATGACGACCATTAAATTTCTGTAGTGATGACTTCAATCTTGTGGCAGCATAACCATGTTCCAGAAGCCTAATTGTAGGAAGTCTAGCGCGATACAAATAATCTGTGTAGTTACGGCAAGCTTTGGTATACGAATTGTGATATGAAAACTCCATACACAGGTGCTGAAGAGATGTTGCCACGGATGAAAGGAAAGTTGACAATAGGAAATGAAAAGTTGTCTCGTTTGTCGTATAGATTGGTCAATAGTATTAGTATCGATATCTAAGTGTAGGTTAAGATATGAGTTAAGGGACAAAAAGGACCAGAAACAGGAATTTTCATGATGTGCAGCCAATAACGCGAGAATAAGTTGCTGTATATAGACTTCTACGAAATTATATCACAATGTGCCCTACCTCAAACGAATTCTGGAACTGAATTTTGGAGGTTGTGCCTTGAACGTTTATACATGAATTAGGGCTAAATAGGCACAAAGAACAATCATATTACTGATATTATCTGGACAATAATATTTCAGAATGAGGGACCCGAACCGGGACCTGAAATAAGCATTTTTATGATGTCCTGACTATAATTTAAGATCTCCTTGAAATTATATCGCAAGAGGCCATACAGTAAGAAGAAGACAATGATTAATTTTGGACTGTGTTACTCGTTGTGATTAGCAGTCAAAAGCCAAAAAGGGGCCACATCAATTCTGGACATATCCTATGCCAAACTTTTTATCTCAATCCTAATTCAGAACTTGGAAATTGTGTCATTACTTGTTAAAAGTAAACATATGTTCAAATATGTATCAAAGTTTGTGTTAATTATAGTATGATATTTGTCCATGAGATATGGTAAAAATGCTTTGATGGAATTGCACAACACACAAAGTGCTCTATTTTCAGGCTGTATTCATTATAGATGCATACTGTTTATTGATTTGTTGTAAATAGGTTTTATTAAATTGAATGTAAGTATATTCATAATTATTGTATACTATGTGGTGAGAATTTTTTTGATTTTTCAAATTTCTACGACCAGCTGAATAATGAACAAATTCATATTAATAGGAAAGTTCAATGTAATAGTTTTTTGACCTACATTTCTTATTCTCTTTTTATTACGTTGTATTTTCATAGGTTGGATTCAGCGGGAGGAGATGTGGCATTAACCTGCCTATCATGAAATTGAAAACTTTTCAAATTGTTATGTATTTTATGTCAAAACTTGAGAAGTACTCAGGAAGGAAATGTACCGTTCAATAAATCTGTCTATTTAATTGTATTATTATAATATGATATGATCACAATATTAAAAAATTATCCCGCGTGGTCTTACAAAATGAAACTATTGGAATTCTTTGGATTGTTTTTGGGCTATATTGCAATCACAATGTCCATCAGTCTGTCCGTCTGTTACACTTTTTGTAATTGGTTTTTCAGCTTTTATCGGAGAGAAAGCTTAGATATTTGGTATATATCTTTTTGCTTGATTATTTGTATCGTACCCCCTTTTTTTCAGGTTCTACATTCATCGGCTTCCTGACTACCGATTGACTTTGTAATTTTTAGACTGTGCATAATGAAAATTAACATTTTTCCCCATTTCTGTATGAGTGAATGCTTAGATATTTGATATTACGTTTTTCTATGTGTCCTATTTTCAGGTTCCTCGCTCATCTACTTCCTGTTCCTTTCGAAGATGAACGAGGGTTTTCTTAGAACGACATAGCATGCAACCTCTTGTTTGTTTTTTAATTATGAAAATCGGTCAGATTTAGGTAATATTTAAGTGGAAATTTTAAAGTTTTTTAAACAGGTTCATTTTATATCAGAATCTCATTCTGGATCAAACATTTAATCCCAATCCAATATCTGAACTGTATCAAGCTTGTATATTATGTCCATAGTTCAGAGTTGACCACAGCGGTCACATCAAGCTGCTCAATGCGAAGCATTTTATTTAGATTTAGTATTCATATTGTGTACCATCAAATTTAATATGTTTTATGGAAAGGACTTATGGGAAGGACTTTTTGGAAATTCGAGTATACTAGGGCTAAATAGTATTTAAAATGGACTAGACAAAGCAAGAACTACGATCGAGCTGCTGGCATTATTGCATCGGCACAATAGATAGACACAACTGACCAATTAGAACTTGTCCTGTTGCCTTCTAAATGAGTCTGATGGTAACTTTAACACCTCCAAATTTCAAAAAAAAATTTATGACACGTTTCAAACTTTTGTAATTGATCTACCGTCTTATGTGTTTTGTCATTGTCATTAGCCATTACTAATATTCTTGTCTCAAATAAAGTTTTTATATTCAAACTACATTATAGATTTCCATCAATTTGTTGAAGAATTTGACGATAGCTATAGAAATTAAGGCTTGTTTGGTATCATTCTACAAAAACTCAGACTGTAGATCATTCATGCTTGTCAAAACCCACAGAAATCACTATAATTTCTTATTCAGTAACTGTTACAGACTAAATGTAAGTGACTATAGTTGAGTTCAGATATTTAGAAAAAAAAGATAAAAAAGCAGTGTTTGTTCGGAGGTGGGTTCACTTTGAATAACCTCTACTAATGTCAGTGTCTGAAATTTAAATGGATCTGTACTTTACAGTTCACTCACATCCATGAACTATATTTGTTTTGTACGTATTTGCCTCTTCAGTTTAGGTTTCATCTTAATTGTGGCTATATCCTTGAGTTCTCTTCACACTGCTATAATGTGTGTATTGAAGAAATGATTGATTATTCAGTCAAAATAGATTCCAAGGTATGTTTTGTTGGAGTATATTGCTTAAAAACTCTTGAGTCGTATTGATATAAATAAAGTAAACACTGGGATATATTCTGCATAAAGAAATTGATTTCACAGGTCATTTTATTGCTTTGGTGTCACCGTTTCCGTTTTACGACGACCTAAATGAAATATAAAAAAAATACATGTCAACATATCAGTAAGTATCACCCATCAAACAACTCATCAGTATCATATTGATATTGAATTGTGGATAAAATCCATATTCTTTCTCAAGTTTAAAAGCGATTATGTTAGTTTCAGAAAGATGGATTGGCTTCGCAAACAATTAGCACTAGTACTCAAATATTGTACGTTTTAAAATGATTTGTGTCGGATTCCGATTGAACCATGCTTATAAAAGTATTTTTAAAGCCTATCTTCATTCCGATATAAAAGAGGCGAACATGCTTGTGAATGACTGTAAATTATCAGATCAACGCAATAATACAAATCTGCATACGCTTTTTCACAAATGAAGTTATTTCCTCCATGTCCCGCGCGGCCTTCACATCTAGCGTCTGCCCAATAAACGGAAGTTCCATTTGCTATTACTGTTGTTACACAGTTCTGGTCAGTGGAGCCATCTGGTTGACCATCAGCCCATTTGTTGTAAGCCCCTAAGTTGGAACCTGTCTCAATCCATCTCCACTGACCCTCTATAGGAGCATCCTTCAGACCAATCCAATAATGATTGTAATGGAAACCTAAAACCAGAAAGCATGCATTTTGGGGTTTCATATAACGTATTTTTATGCATATCCACATCTCGTTTAAGCGTCAATTAAAAGCTGAAGTGTTATGAAATTGCTCGTTTCAAAATAAGGTCTTATATGCGCATGTCTTAAAGCAACTTTTGCTACTTTTCTATGTGTACGCGCGTCTGTATATGTATTACACGAATGTATACATGTTTTGTTGCTTTCTAATATGTTTCCTTGAGTTTCACACTTATATTTTGTTTTCTTTTCCTTTCTTTTTTCTTTTTGTTTTTTGTTTTGTTTTGTTTTGTTTTGTTTTGTTTTGTTTTGTTTTTTGTTTTTTGTTTTGTTTTTGAAACACAGGTTTGAGAGATAATATACATAATCAATTGTTTGTCGTGAATAAGCTTGATTGATTGATTGTTTGGGTTTAACGTCTGAGCAGCAATATTTCAGCTATATTCAGACGATGAACATGAAATGGACGATAAATGGACATGAAATAATGAAATGAAAAAAATAGGGATGGGAAACAAGGGTAATAGGGTCGAAAAATTTTGATTGCCACTAAAAAAGGGAGGGATGGGTAAGGTCGGGCAATTTAGCCTCCTGTAGCGGAGGGCTAAGGTTCCTACTCCTATCTAATACCACAGCAGGGTTCTTTAACGTGCGAGGAACGTGACATCTTTCCCAACACGATGCACCACTATGGTTTGCGGTCAGGTTTTCTGTATTATAGCCTGACAACCCCAGCATGTAACACGCAGAGGTACCCCATTCCACCACTTGGGGCACACATCCCAGTTTCTCTGTGAGCAGAGCGCCTAAAAAATTACCTGCTTCGTTTACAACAAGCAGATAGACTGTTTATTTCTAAATTCAGATGCTCAAATTTGAAGATCCCTATTGAAACCGGGAGATGGTCAGGAATCCCATGAGATGAACGAACATGCCAATTTTATAGAAATGGAACAGGCGATAAATTTTATTACCTGTTCATTTGTCAGAAAAGAGAAATTCTAGAACTTAGGCAAAAATATATACCTAGTTATTATTTACAATATCCAACTGAACAAAAATTTATTAATTTCTTAAAGCTATGTCATACTGAAATGTACAAAGACCTCGTTCATTCCATAAAAAGATTTCAAAGTTTTTTGTGATGTAATTGTATGTATGTATAACAATTGTGAATGTACTGAGTGTGGTTTATAAATAGTTGTTTGTTGTGACTATGTTTGAATGTGTGTATATGTCCTCTTGTACACCTGTGTGTCTGAGGTTTACCAAATAAGGTAGTGTCTATTGTCTATTATCTATTGCAAAATTATCTGAGAGAGAGTATCTATTGGTCTAAGTATCTATTGGTCTAAGTATCTATTGGTCTAAGTATTTGCATAAATTTGCTTACTTTAAAAGGACATCCAAAAACAAATATATTCAAAAAGTTGCTATACTTGACACGACCAAATTAGATGTATACCAAAATTGTTTTTTTTTTTTTTAATTCGCGATGGAGAGACTCTCTTAGTAAATTTCTACAGAGAAATGTAATAAAATAATTATGTCAGCTTGATGCATGCAAAATCATGTTTTACGGGACAAGATATCGCATGCATATAGCTGGCATACTTGTGTAATGGGAATATCAAGTCCGGACGCCGTAACTTGACGTATTGTGTTGATATCGAAACTTTTTTTTTATCAATTTCAGACTTAAACATTATATTTCACTTTACAAAAATTGTATCAAGCATTTTTTTAAAATATCATTTAACCACTTAAATAGATTTTTGATGTGCTTCTATGTGTAATCAACCGAAAAGGGAAAAAGTACCCAAATTACTATCTACTTAAAATAGAGAAGTCTAGACGGTTTAAGTATGGCTTTGGTAGGAAATGGAGGTATAACTGAAACCATGGGTACACATAGAAAGAGAACGAAAACTGTTCTACCGTTTTTCTTTTTTTTTCATCTCGGCCTTGTCAACATACAGCGTTTAGGCCAAGCCATTTCTATCACAATCTCTATAATATACTTACTTTGAAAAACTAATAAGAAATCTTGTAAGAAATTCATTTTATCTTCGCTATCAATCGTTACCAAATAAGCCCCCATCTTCTCACAGGCTGCCTAAATAAATGTTTGCCTCGTTACTTAAAAATATTAACACAATAAATGTGCATAACGGAGGTAACTTACAGTGACGGATATAGAGGGGTTATCTGGGTTTATTGAAAAAATGTGATAATTATGTGCAAAATTTTGGCAAAATATGAGCAAATGATAGCCTGGAACCTCCTTTCCAAATCTCTGGACCTCCACTAGGTCTACCGCACTGACGAGATTCGCATCTTTATTTAGCAGGAAAAAAATGAAAAAAAATCTCACGGTATAATGTAAGTTCATAAACTTTACTTCTTATTATTGTCAGAAAAGTATACATTAATACTGCTGAAGACAATTAGATATCGGTTATCATTTAGTAATGAGTGGTTTAAATTGATGGTAAAATTAGAATTTTCAACATGCGCGCTTGCGAGCATGTTCAAGTCTTGGTTTTACCATAGTGGGTGGAAGAATAATCTATATCAGGAATAGGCTGTAGGAGAATCAATTTTTCGTATGAAATCTGTAGAAATCTTTGAAAATGTAAAATGGCGGCAATTTAATTACCGGCCATTAATTTATAAGATGTATTTTTAATCACCGGCTTAGAATGGGAGAAATATACATTTTCCTTCAGTCTCGAGGAGATTGCAAGGGCTTCAGTGAATGGGTAAAATCTAAAATGTAACTATCGAGAGTGGAGAAATCTTGTAATCCGCGAGAACATTGGGGAAGAATCTGCTTCTCCCATGAAATCTGTAGAAAACTCGGCAATGTAAAATGGCGGGACAACTATCGCACCAATTTAATCAACGCCCGGTGGTTAAAAGTAACGCACATTTTTAATCACCGACTTAGAGTGGGCGAAATAACGATTTGAAATAACGCGCTTTTTCCATTCAATTTTTACCTCGGCTTCATTCCACCATTGATGACCCTTGCTGAAATAAATACATTTTCCTTTGTACTCTGTCCACCCTGAGTCGCATGCTGCCTTTACTGTCACTACCACTGAAGTTCAAGAAAAAAAACCTTTTTTAAAACAAGGCAATTTATTTTTGGTGTTAATTGTTATTGTGGTAATACAAAAAAATAGTATTCGTTCTCTGGTGAATCTTTTTTCTGTAAGAAAATAACGCAAGCAACAGCTCTTCCAAATCAACAAAATTATATTTAATTTATATGCGTGCTTTAAAATATCTTTCCATTGTGGGATGCGAAGTACCCTTTCTCCGCTGTTGGTTTTTGGCAGAAGTTCGTTACAAAACGTACAATACAAACCGGAAGTAGAATAAACGAAAGTCGGTTCGTATGGGATAATGGAAATACCGTAAACGTACGGAACTGCAACACAAGTAGAATGTAAGCATGCAAATGGGTTTGGTTTAGAGTTAGAGGACCAGGTCAATAACCAACCTGTTTTATTTCTAACATACAACATTTTTTTCTATATTTCTACAGGCATCTGATCAGCAAATACTGATAGTAGTTTACAATATTTGAAAAGGACGAGATGGAAAAGTGTTACTTTTTATAATGGAAAATGAAATCGAAAAGTTGACATTTAAAAACTCCATCACGATATCAGCAAATTTTTTCCTGAAGTTACTGTCGTATTATGAACTGAAGATATTTAACCACTTGAAAAGAAGTATGAAATACGCACCTGTCAGAAATATAAGAAGAAAACTTTTGGAATCCATTTTCTCATGTAAGGACGGTTTCCGAGTGTGTGACTGATAAGAACTTATTTGGAAAGGTCATAATTTAGAAACTTTACACTACTCTTGAAGCTTATATCATAGTCTGGGTGTACTTTCCTTTAATAGCGTTCTACTTGCCAATGATAGTGGCTTTTTCAGAACTTGATGACCTAATTTGCTATTGAGTTATATTACAAGTACTACTACCGTGTTTTCTTATCCAAACTGTGCTTTTCGTTGTTTCAGAAAAATACAACCATGCCAAGAAATACTCCAAAAATTTCTGGTCTGCCCCCTACAGGCACTAACTATCTTTGGTAACGGGATGGTGCAGATGAGGTCATTAATATATTTATTTTCTCAGCCGGGTCTCAAGTTTGATTCGAAAGCGGTTTGTCTTGGCATGGTACGTATAGGCTTTAGAAATTCGCATATCAGAAACGTTTTCTTCATTTTGTATTTACTTAGGTGGGGTGGGGTTAATTGTAAACAACGGTCTAAATTTCTGAGTTTTTTTACAACCGCTATGATTTCATAAATAACGAATAATAATAATAATTAAGAAATGAAATTTGGCTAGATTACAGTATATTAAGGAATTCGACAGTATACCGCCATTTAAATAAATCCAGAATAGCCACGATTTTAACATGACCGCCGTCGAAAAATGAAAAATATTCATAAAAATAGCCGAAAAAAAATCGTAAAAATTAGGAAAAAGATTGTAAAGACTGGATTTTATTTCTTAAAGAAAACTTATGTGTAGGGAATAGAACAAGCGCTGGGCAGACCTCCTAGGCCCTACGTTTACCTTGCAAAATCGTCTTAAGTGACCACCACCCTTATTTATTGACCGAGATCGAGTACGTTGGATATTCGATGTTCGATATTCCACATTCAAACTTTTCAATATCAAACTGAATATGAAACGGTAAAATTTTACCGTTTGATATTCAGTTTGATATTCAAATCCATTCTATATTCAATATATAAACCGGAAACGAATGTCAAACGAATATCGAACAGCAAAAAAATCCTGTTTGATATTCAGTTTGATATTCAAATCCGTTCTATATTCAATATCTAAACCGGAAACGAATATCAAACGAATATCGAACAGAAAAAGACAACCGTTCGATATTCATTTGATATTCATTTAGAATTTACAGTCTTAAAAGTAGCCAGAAATGAATATCAAACGAATATCAAACGGTACAATTTTACCGTTTGATATTCAGTTTGATATTGAGAAGTTTGAATGTCGAATATCGAACATCGAATATCCAACGTACTTGATCTCGGTTATTTATTGACATATTGATCCATCGTATTTTACGGGTATTTACTATAAACAGAAGGGTATTCCGAAGTACACAAGTCAAGTCGAAGTTCTATTTATCACCACAGACAAATTGCAAATGTTATTTGTAGTTTTTACTAATTATTGAGTTCCCAAAACGAAAAGGGGAAATACATTATATTTTGCCGGTTTCGTCTTCGTCTTCTTATTTTTATTACAAGTATTCAGTCTTCCCACTGTAGGCACTAGTTATCTTTGGTTACGCGATAGTAGAGATGAGGTCATTGATGTATTTATTTTCTCAGCAGGGTCTCAAGTTGAATTCTGGAGCGGTTTGTCTTTGCATGTTCCAGTTATTTGCAAGTTTATTCCTTCATGTCTGTAAAGCATATCGAAGTGCTATGTCTTGTTTATTTCTTTTTAGTTTTATAATGATAATAATAGATTATTTAATATTTTTTTTCAACGAGAGGGAGTTTCTCATGCTTATCTCGTCGAGCGGCTGTGCCGCGAGACGAGATGATCATGAGAAACTCCCGCGAGTTGATAAAATATTTAATAATATGTTTATCGCTGTTTTGCTGAATTGTAAGGTATTAGTTTTCTTTTATTTCCATTTTGCTTGACCTAACTATGAAAGTTTTATAAGCGCTGCAAAATTTCCTTTCGGGACTATTTTTAACGACGTGCTACGTGACGTCATGTATGTTGTGCAGCTGTGATACACATCTTTAAAAAAAACATCGGTTAACTATGACGGTCGCGTTTAAAATTTGTGAAATAATTTTGGGATTTATTCATTCTAATCGAGTGAGTTACTGTTTTTATTCATTTCCCATTGTAGACTAGAAAGTATTGACACAATTAGCCATTATTTCATACGCAGTACACAAACAGGCGGTTTTTTGGGTCGTCAAATATTCCTACGCTGTTGCTTGTATGTCACGCGGGGACATAGAAACTAGCGATAATTTTCATTCTCACTCGACCAACGTGAGATTGAAAATTATCGTATAGAAAGATCAACGGGATTTTAAACAAAATAGTGATAATTACTTTTATCGCGTGTTTCTGAGTACAAATGCCGATATTTTGTCATGTAACAAGAATAGGTATATATGTCAAAAGAGAAAAAAGAAAAAAACCCAACCGAGATGAAAATGTCAACCAAATGCCTTACAAAATATATCAAATATAGACTTTAATTACACAATGAATACTGCCATTAAATCATATTACTTATTCATCCAGACTCACTAGAACTTTAAAAAATATCGAGCTTTATCTGTTGGTCCAACATGACTCATTCGCTTGCAACGTTATTGTAATCAGGAGAAGGATCCAGGAACTTTGAAAGAGGGGGTCCAGGTTATCATTTGCTCATTTTTGACCATATCTTGTTGCACGAAATTAAAAATGCTTTCTCTACTGTAAACACAAACCTATTAGCACCATTCAAAATACATTTTCACGTTCATTTTGACGCAGCCGTTGCATTTTATTGAGTTGTTCCAATTTGTTAATGTGAAACACTTTTAGTTTTCAACACAATGGTTTTCAACACTTCCTTTGGTTTTCAAAGTAAGGAGTCCTGTTTTACCCTACATATCTGATTATGCAAGTTATATAGAATGCAAAAACGAGCACTTTTACCGGTATAAAATTTTCTGTTAAAGTTTTAATAGAAACAACGTTTCCTATACCTGGCAATCTTATAACGTTGTGTTTATAAAGTTTTGACGGTATTTTGACGGCTTAAGTACAACGGTTTCAATCGTGTATTGTTTTATTTCTGCTATTAATTGATAATCAATGAACAATTTTAATAAAGTTCATTACTTTTATTTTCGAAACTTAATATAAAAAATATGCCTCTTCTCATTTTATCCGATCACAACAGACCCATCGGTATCAGCACTGGAAAAAATATCAATATTTTAGACATAAAATTACTTGCAAACTGAGTTCGTCCAAATTGGTGTATGAAACTATTCTGCTTTTATTTTTATCTTACCACATGAGAGATGATAGTGTTTTACAATATCTCAGAGTAAAATACATTTATATCACGACATAACACAGAAGTAATAACGCTTTAGCCATTCCTTAGCTCCGAACCTTCCTGGCTACTTGTTTAAAGGTTCTATTTTTCTGTAGGTAGTGTGTCTATGATCGTATAAATTTTATCAAATTGAATATAGTCGATATGTATCATTACATCATTATTCAAATAATCTTTTATTTTCAAGTATAACGAAATTTTAAATTAAAAATTGAGGCAATAATAAGGATTTTTATTTTATTTTTCCCCAATATATCCCTTTTTAGCTTCATTAAAGATATCAGAAATAAAATTAAATCGATACCCCACACAAACTTACGGTTTTTCACAAATGTAGTTATAACCATGAGAATGATGACCCGCGTGACCACAACTGGCATCTTGCCAAAACAGTTCGGTGCCATTAAAATAAGTCGCAAGACAGCTTGTGCCCAGGCCTCCTTTTGGATAATCTGGTCCCCAGATCGAGAATCCGGTCATTGCGGTACCAGTTTCAACCCAACGCCATTGTCCTTCGATTACGTAATCGTTTCCTCCTAGCCAAAATGTTCTGGCTCCCCATGCTGGCCAAGAAAAATACGTTTAAGAATTATGGTAATTTCAGCTATTCGAAATTGTTTATAATTCTATTTCAAAAACGTCGGGCAAATATGAATCAGAACGTATTTTCCGAGGCAATAAGCTTTTTTTTTTATTTTTAAGTTAAAGCTTCAAAGGGAGTTCTTTTCAAGTTCATGATCCACAAAACACAAAGTCTTCATTGCAATGACTCGCATAAATCAAGCATGTTTTATCGCTGGCAGAAATATTAGCAACCTTTGTTAAATGCATGCATGTAACACAAATGATAAAGATGACAAAAACTGATGTAAAAATCATATAAGTTGATTTGACAAGAACGATATATATCTAAGCAACCTGTGATAACAAAATCTCACATGTAAAAACATTCAGAAAACTCTTGATAAATTCGTGCTTTTTGGGATTATCGTCACTAGCCAGATAGGCATTCATTTTTCTGCATGCTGCCTGAAACACAAGAAGAACAATACCTATATTAGATTGTTATGTTTATATACATGCAGAATTATATATGTTAATCACGAGTACAAATATATATATTCCTATAGGAAAATTTAATCAAATCTGGACAACTTACTTCAGATAGACTCTGCAATACAGTTAAAAAGTGACTGCACGTTTTTTTTTTCACTTCACGTGCATTATTTATGACGTGAATTTAGCTTTAAAATTTTGGCATGGATCGAGTTTATTATTATTATTGTTTTATTATTATTATTATATTATTATCATTTTAAGAACTGCATGTTTATGCCCGGTCGAACGGTTTAATCAGTTTTTTTTGTAGAGGAGTCAATGTCACGATCAGTACATACTATTAAGTTCGTAATATTAATCTTTACCCACCTCAGAATCTACCCAAGTATGTGGTGTTCTACCGAAAAACAAACATTCTCCATCAAACTCAGCCCAGCCATGAGGACAGGATGAACTTGCAAACACAAAACCTAAATTCAAGAATGACAATTTGCATTATTTTCACATACTTGCCATATTGAGTATTCTAAGAATTTGTTTTAAATTTCCAGAAATTGGGTTTCTGTGCAACTTTTGAGCTCCTTTTGCAGTCGCGAACTCATACGTACGTCTATCACCAATATTGGGAACATTTCTTTTTGCATGAAGTCACAAATTCTATTTTTAACTCCAGTTAAGCCCCTCCTAACCTGAAATCCTGGACCCGTCCCTAGTTTGTCAACAGTTTGAAATGATAATAATTATATATTTGTTCAACCAGAAATATTCTCAAATGATATGATGAAATTTAAATTTTACATACAGGAAGTACTTCCTTTTCAATATACTAGTATTAATAATCTAGTTGCATTACACGGTCCCTGACGCGAGGAAAATTTCCCGGCATTTTTTTTTATATATATTTTTTTTAATTACAAATCTTCTGGAAACGTAATAGATTTAAACGAAGAAACATTTTAGAACTGATTTTAGGACAAAATGAATGTTTGGTATGATAGCTTTGATGGACCATATCTACCTTATTGCACATTGAATGTACTAAGACACCTTTTGTCATGCGAAATATTTCTGCATTGATTCTTTGGCTACGGAATTTTGCATATTAAAAAAAATTAAAAACTATCGAAATGTCTACGTTTTTAAGCTATTAACATCAAAGTTATTGATATTTAATTCTGAGTCTGAAAGTATGCGCTATATCGTAAAATATATAAATGCTATTTACATATAACAAAAATACTTACACAAACTAAACAATACTATTTGGATCACCATTTTCTTCAAGTTATCACGAGAGATAAGAACGGGGACAAATGTTCTACAAAAGTAGGTCATACCTTAAGCATATCTTCACGTTACTCAATGCAATCAAGAACACTACATGGCGCGCACTGTGTAGTGTATTGAACGTTTTGATACATTATAGTTAGGTCCAAAAGTCTTTTCGGTGCATTGGTGACAGACCAGACCTATCACGAAGGATAGATAGGTCGACTTAACTCGTGCTACAATTGGGATTGTCTGTAAATACATCTTTTGTTCCCGATTATTTTACGTAGAATTTTAAATGTTACGTCTCATTTCAAAGTCAATGCATATAGTGTAGAAACTGTCATGCTATTTTTAAATGTCACATATATATTTAAGTAAGATGTTCGAAATGTGCTTCTGCCTTTTATTATGCCCATCTGTGCCGGAAGCTGTACTGACTTGTATTTATCTGAAATATATCTACTTCATTCTCAATCACCATAAGTACATGGTATAAAGAAGCATTAACATAATACTAATAGGATAATTAATGGGAAAGATCGAATAACCAAAATATGATCACGAGTGCCGAAGAACGCCTAGATTTAACGAAAGTGGGCGGAACTTGTTCCGTGCACGAGTGAAATCTTACTGCGTTCTTGGCACGAGTGATAGTATTTTGGTTGTTTACGATAACCAATTAATTATACTATTTGTTATAGATTCTCCGATTATTCGTCGCTAATTTGAAACAAGGATTTTCAAATTTTGTGAACGGCGGATTGATATCCTTGTTTTGACGTTTTGGCGGGGAAAAGCCCGAGAGTGAAAATACTTATTGAACAGAGTCAAATATCGAATTTTTTTTACACTGTGAGCATTTGGTATATCACTGCTATCTACATAGTAAATTTAATTATATACAAATGAAGGCTAAGCCATAAATGATGATATCCACGTGATGATATCATACCATTTGCTACCCTGGAGAGTTTAACCTTTATGAATGTACATAAGTTTATCAGTTCTACAAATCGAACACATTTCATTAAATATTTAAGTTTAAGAATGTTTGATCTATTTGTGAACTAGGTTTTGAGAGGCTGCTTACTGCTTATATTAAACAGCTGAGGCCACATTGAAGTGAAGGCAAAATTACGGCAGGGGGTCTGGCCCCCCCCCCCCCCCGAAGCTCCGCGGAGATAGCGTTTTAGAGTATTATTTGTGCCTCTCCTGGATGTATTTTATTTTTTAAACAAATTGGCAAAATTAACTGCTGGTAAAAGCTTTTCTGCCTAACGGCAGCTACGCGACTGTTAAAATTGGAGCATTTGAACAAGAAATGGATTTCGTCCTCTCCCCCCACCCCAAATCTAGAAGGACGAAGAGAACGAAGTTGTGTTGTCCTGTAGCTTTGGTCGACTCATTGTGGAATAGGAAGCGCACGAATTTCTGCTAAACGAATTTGGCCTCCATAAGTTCAAGGAAGGTATTTTATTCTATAACAATCCCACCTCCCCCTTTTCTAAATCACACTAAATCAGTTCGTAAATTAAAACAACAAAAACACAATTGTAGTTTTTGTTCAACCGTGAATGACTTTAATGTTTTTGTTTTGTTATTTTTGGCTACTATTAATTTGAAGCAAATATAATCGTATTATTTTGACGAAAGGTTTGTTGTGGTATTTTCAACGCTGTGAATTTGTTTTGTTCTCCATTGTTGTTACTGAAAAACAAACAATCAGTTTTAAAATGAAAACCCAAGAAAAATTTGTTCTTTTTTGCGGAAATAACATGACGATGTGATATTAATAATTTTGTTAATGTACTTTTTTGCAGAAGAATATCCAGTAAAATCAACGAACAAATCTTGATCATATTGATGTCTTGCTGAAGGTTGAGAGATTTGAAGTCAAAATGTTGGCAATAGTTATAAAATATTCTGGAACATTCTTATATTTAATATTTTTACTACAGCAATGAGTTATTTTAAAAATCATTATGAACCATTTGTCACTATTATGGATGTCAAACTCGGATGCTCTCAAGGGCTTCAGTAGCTTATACTTTCATGGATTATTCGGACTTGCCAACATACACGAAGAAACTAGCACTTGCTTTGATGTTTGCAGAAGTTTCCATTTCGCCTTTGTTCACTCCAAATCTTACTATGGCAAAATAGGAATAATTCATTTACCAACTTGAAGATTGATAGCTAAGGGGAAATTGGAACAAGCCTGACTGAGTAATCAGTGCAAAGGAGGGACAAAAAGTCCATTATATGTGGTTTTGAAAGTGGCTCGTCAATCACACAAAAACGGATTTTGATAAACACGTAATGTATTCGTAAATCATTTATTATACATCAATAGAACATCTATCTTAACCAATTACACCCCCGCCTGTACCAGACTGGAAATCTGGGTCACTGAAAAATAATTACTACATAATTTATTTCAATTAAGATGTTAGATGATTAATAATGCATCTGTATTTATGGTTCCAATGCTTTTTGTCTGTTTTGTTTATATTTATTAAGTTCCAATGCTTTTTGTCTGTTTTGTTTATATTTATAAAGAAGAGTTACAATTAGTACAAGAGTGTGCGAAGCAGTATAAAGGAAAAGATAATGTCTTTACAAGTATATTATTTGAAGAATGACGACCGTTTTATTTTTTTTCATTACCGTGTTCGTGTGTTTGCTTTTATCATGCTTGAGAATACATTTATCATTAATGAATTTATTTAATTTTTATGCACCATGTTAATTTGGGATCATGGTTTAATGTTCATTTAAGGGCATTTCACAAACGTGCAATTTGACTTTCGTGTATGATTTTTTTTTTCAGGTGTACTTACGGTTTCTCACAAACGTATGCTGCCTTCACTCCGTGATGGTTGTCACATCTCATATCATCCCAAAACATGTTAGTTCCGTTCATTACAGTAGCCATGCAGTTCTGGGTGAGGTTGCCAGCCGGTTCTCCAGGAAGCCATGCCGAAAACCCGCTCACTATCCCTCCGGTTTCTAACCACTGCCAACGGTTTTCGAATGTGTAATCACTAGCACCCAACCAAAAATGGCGCATTCCCCAACCTAAAGAGCAAAACAAACTATAATTGTGCTATTTTCATAATGACAGAGAGAGAACTGTATTTAAAAAAAAACCACACCGCTTGGAACAACAATCATCACACTTAAATAGTGTCGGCAGGGCAAGCTACTGGAAATATCCCTCGAAGTACATGTACCATGCATGTCTGGTAGAATAGAGAAAACCTTAACTAAAAGCCAGAAAAATATATTTCCTAAATAACCATAACGACCAAGTATGAGAAATTAAAATCTTTTAATGTTATGTGTTTTTTTTTCACGGAAAAATCAATCTATAAAGTATAACACCAGACATAGTTTATCTCATTCGCAATAATTTGCAAATTCTGTTTTAGCAAAATTGACATATCCTTACTTGTGAAAACATTGGTAAATCTCGCGATATAATTATGTTTTTCTTGATTATCATCTGTGGCCAGATATGAATGGTGCTTCCTGCAGTCGGCCTAAAATATAAAACAACATTTTATTCCCTATCTGGTATATTGTTATTACATGTTAAAAGAGATAAAATAATTTTCGAAAAAGAACAGACATGCTAGGATAGAATGTGATGTCTCTCTTTCAATATGTAATTCTCCCTTACTAGGATAGTGATGTCTCTCTTTCAATATGTAATTCTCCCCTACTAAGATAGAGTGTGATGTCTCTCTTTCAATATGTAATTCTCCCCTATAAAGCGCTATAAAACGACATACCTCTGCATCAAGCCATGTTCTTGGAATGTGACCAAAAAAAAGACATTCTCCTTTGAATAGCGTCCAGCCTTTATCACATGCAGGTAACACGAATGATAGACCTAGAATAGAAATAATATAATTGCTACGAATAAGGTCCCAGAAATGTCCCTCCCACAATATCTTAAGAAACACTAAGTGGACACAATGGGTAAGACTTCGGGGTTTTACTCAAATTCTACAAACTTCTGGTTCCCCAAGGATCAAGGAGATACGAGCAAGATAAATTCCCTGCAGCATACCACGTATAGTAGTTTCAGCGATATTTTCTCCTGAACATAATCACCAGGGGAGATTCACAGTGGCGGATCCAGGTGGAGTGCAGGGTTTGGCAACCCTCCTTTTTATTGAAAATTTGTCATTTTCATGTGTAAAATTGACAAAAAAAATGGCAAATAATGTTCTAGCGCCCCCTTTTTCTAAGGAACCTCGGCTGACGGCCTTTTCAAAGTCTGGATCCGGCCCTGATCCAGGTAAACGTAAAAACGATTCCGACTAAGAAAATTGTAAAAGGAGCTCCATATGTTTTATATGCTAATAGTTGCCCACAATTTATCGATATGAAAAAATGTATGTCCTGCACTGGATAGGCAACGGAAATAGGTATGCGCTAGATGTATGACCGTAGAAACTGTCACTCGTTTCATTTGTTTTTGTCTGTGTTTGAACTGTTTCATTGTTCTAGCAAAACATTGCTTCATTTACACTTCGAAAATATATAATTTGTACTAGATTGCAGTTATTTACCCTGAAAATGATTTAATGTTAGTTCGAAGAATTTTCAGAATTGACCTTACCGATGATAAACGTGAAGAGTCCGAGGAACGCCATTTCTCTCTTACTGTTGTGTGTTTTCTTATCTATTTCCAATTCATGCAATACAACGCAAAAATAGGAGAGGTTATTATATGTGAAACGGTGGACCGTTTCAAAGTGGTCTAGAGCTTGTATAGGCTTATACATCTATATTTTTTTTATTTTGTAAAACGATTTTTTTTTAAATTTTGTGTGATAGCATCAACCGATCATTTTCTACATCAACATACACCAAGCATTCATCTTTTTGACATTTAATAATAATAATCATATTTCCAGGAACATGCTAGAACATTACCTAGATCAGGTTTTTTTTCTAATGTATGTATAAATTCGTACATCATTATTTAATTTTAAAAAAAATGCATTAAGTAATATATTTCATAGTCCGTTTAAGTTAAATTAATCTTCGGAAAAAAATCTTAAAAATTCATTTTTGAAAATAACTCACTTTTTTCTCGAAGATTTAGAATCCCCACACGAGTCGATGTTGTTTTCTAATCACCTTGTCCGTCTAAATGTCTTCGCTATTATCTCGACTCCCAATAAACTGCGTTACTGTGCGACTTTGTACAGATGAGACAGACGTTATTACCAATTTTGGCAGCTGTCCTTTTTGTGGGACTATAATTTGTCAATTGTTACTACTGTCGATGATTTGTCAGATCTCAATTTGCACTTCAATACGTTGTAAAACATTACTCACGATCACAGGGGCTTGCTCTCGCTATTACAATGTGATATAATATGTAAATATTATTTTTGGGTGGGCAAAGTTCCTATTCTTTATCTAAAGCATCGTCCTTTGATGTCCTCAGCATTTGGATCATCCAAGAAGCTGCTCCATCTGCTCTGGTCACAAGGCTATAACAATTCGATCCTCGAAGCCCTTTGCAACTCTAATATAGTAATGTTTATTTGGATTATTTTAATAATTGAATATTAGTAGCTAGCTGCTGTTGGAACATTTATTTTCTCTGTTGTACCTGGCATCCCACAATTTCATATTATTTTTTTTACTATGTGGTAAATCAGTCATTGTAAATCTTTGTTGTGTGCTTACATGTCATGTAATGTGATATTATATTTTTAATATATAAGTAATTACATGTATATAATGTATCCTGCCCTCTCGGGCTAATTCATATGGTTACAGAATATTAGTCGGGCTGCATATTAAAATCCGAATAAAATTGAAACCGGTAGATACGAAAATTTATGTATAGAAGAAAGAACATGTTTTATTTGTTGTTTTAGTGTTGAAAATGAAAAGCATGTGTTACTGGAATGCCCTTTATATGCAGATATACGTAATGATTTTTTTACCCATGCCTTTTGTATTTATGATGATTTTATGAACATGTCTGATGACCAAAGATTTATTTTTATGTTCAGTAATGATGCCATAATGTTTTATTAAAACGAACAACTGTTTTATATAATTAGTATTTTACGTTGTTATTGTGGTCTCTCATAATTCTTTAAAGAGTGGCTAATGTATTTTTATAAAATTATTTTAGACTGGACTGTGTATATGTATGTACATTAGGTGAGACTTTAATAAAGTATTTGTCTTGTCTTGTCTATTTGATAGTAAGAGTCATTTAGCCCCTTTGCCATGATTCAATTCTCTCAAAACATAAGTTACCATTACTTTAATATCACTTGCAGACTTGAGTTTTATAATCATTTCAAACATGCATGGCATGGTTACGTCTATAAAACCATTCGAAAAAGAAAAAAAAATGATTCACCATTGGTTCTTTTGGTCTCATGTTCTTATATCCAAATTAAATAGGATGTAATTTCATGTCAGGGCGGTACAGGGGATAAACATAACTATAGTCTTGTCTATTTTGCCTTGAAGCTGTCATAAATACATAACGAAGCTTCAACTATTTGCTTCGGTACAAACTGCCGATTGAGATATTCATGAAATGACACTTTGAGAAAATATAACAATTTTAATATTTCGATGCAAGTCATCATCTAACCAATGATACTACCACCGGGCTGGTAATCTGGATCTCTGAAAAAGTGAAACATATACTTTTTTTATATTACTTCATATAAATCAAATTCATTTCTATAAAGAGAAAGATACTCGATCAAAATATTACACTTAATAATTGGAAAGAAAAAACATTCGTATTTCAATGTTGCTTACTACATGTGTTATATCGAATTCTTCAATCTCAAACATTTAGATAAATCAACAATACTGAAATAACAAAAATGATCACTTTCACAATGACTATTCATTTTTCTTATTAAAGTCATCTTAAATGAAAATGAAAAGGATATCGTGGCGATATATCGCATCCTAAAGCTTATCCAATAGAACTTTGTGATTTTTGTATGGAGTATTATATAATTTAATACATCAACGCATCGTAACTATATATCATACATACTACCGTACTCTGCATTTTCAGATTGAAAAGTGGACGTAACTCCTGGATGGTAAAATACAAAATATAAAACAACCATAAAATATAGGTTAATTTATGGTGCAGCCATTGAAATATGACCCGGAAACCGAAACTGTTACGGACACACGGTGAATCCGTACCCTGACTCCAATGTCGGTGGTATAAAGATAAATACATGTACCAGGTACGCGTCTTTAGATAATTGACTGTTTAATAACCATTGGCACCTTACTTACGGTTTTTCACAAATGTAGTTATAGCCACCATGAGTGTGTCCGTGGCTAACATGTGTATTGAAGCACGTGATATCGTCCCAGAACATTTGAGTTCCGTTCATGACCGTCGCTAAACAGTTTTGGGACTGGTTGCCACTTGGTTGTCCAGGTAACCAAGCTGAAAACCCGCTGATACTGCCTCCTGTCTCCAGCCAGCGCCAACTGTTCTCAAATGTATAGTCACTGCCTCCCAACCAAAAGTGTTTAATACCAAACCCTGAAAAGGTTGAAAACAAACATAATCTATATGATTTTCTATCCTGTTAAGAACCCGTTTAATTGGCAACTGCATGCCATAAAATTTTGTAATTATTGCGAATCGATGAATTTATTGCATATACCACTTCCCTTTAACTCAGCTTTAGATTCCTTGAATTTAGTTTATAGGCCTCTGAAATGTACTGGTTTCCAAAAATTTGCAATCGCACATATGAGTACGACTGGAAACTTTGTACACGTTGTGAATATACTTTAAAGTCAATTGCTGGGGCATTGATATCTATTGACCTATGAGCCGTGAACTGTTGGTGAAGTTTTTGATTACTAACGATGATTTTTTTTTAGTACGTTGGTAAATAATTTCTGAGAAATTACCTGTGAGTACGTTGGTAAATGTCGTTATGAAGTTGTGTTTTTCTTGGTTATCGTCTGTCGCTAAGTAAGAGTGTCTCTTTCTACAGTCAGCCTGACCAATAATTTAATTCATTATATAATAAAAATATTGGTGAACCCCTTCATTTAGTTGAGTAGAGAGAGAAGGGCACTACTCTACTATACCAATAGATGCGTTGTAAAACAAATACGAATAAATCATGTGTCTGTTATATTTATGAAACTATATTGAATTCAGAATTCCATATTTGTCTAATGATCGAACGGTAGCACGAATGAATATTTGATCTAAAGTTACCTAAACAGTATTGTATGAACATTGTACAATTAAATATAATTCTATTCACATATGTAATAACGGAAATCTCAGGAAGAATGTGTGTGTGTGTGTGTTGTGTTTTTTTCTGAGGGAAGCAATTTCCGCATTGTAGTAGTAGTGTATTATAAGATTAATCTAACCTCGGCATCAAGCCAATTCTTTTGCGTTTTACTGAAAAGCAAGCATTCTCCCTGGAACTCGGCCCATCCTGGATCACATGCTGGACTCACATAGGACAAGCCTTAAATATCACATAGAAATATATCAATCTTCAAAAAAAAGTCCACACCAACCGGTGTTTTAAATATTTTTAAAACAACAATTTTAGACAATTTCGAGTGACCTAAAGATCTATTAAAAGATGCTAAATTCGTGTTCTTTTGAATAAGTTGGTTAAAGTTGGTGTAAGGTAATTAGTAACTCTTACTTACCTCCGACAATAAAGATCAGTGTTATTGATACCATTTTGTTGATGGTTTATCAGTAATTCTTATCTTAGTATTACCAATGTAATATATGGGTCAAATACAATTAGTATCTTTTACAATCTGATCAATAAGGGAATGGGGATAGGGGTTCATTGTCAGTAAGTCAGGTATATTGGAAAAAAATCTGTAAAAGCTGGACGAATTGTAACTGTCCTACCCAACTTGGCAAGGCGTTTACCAGGCCTACCTAACCTTGTAAGGCGTTCACCAATCGATTAAAGGTGAAAAGGGTACCTTGGAGTCTTCTTAATATCAGATAGCAAACCTCATTATAATATGTTTTACTAGCTAGCCACCCCGTATTTCATTTTGATCGACCTCGTGGCTCAATTGCACATTATATAATCTGAGTTGCTCGATATACTAGAAGTAAGAAAGGCAGAACTCAAGAAATAAAAACATTTTGGATGAACTGAGAATTATGATTCTCCTTTCTACAAAGGAAAAAAGTTGAACCCCTACATTTTGACAAAATTTGACACCCCCCTTTCCATTTTGCTGAAATAAAATATAAATCCTCAAACTACGATCTCTGTTTATAGAAAAGTACATTTGGTTTTGTTATCAATTAAACTGTCTTTTATTTATTATGGACGGAACTTGGCAAGTCAATGTAGGCCACTATGTGGGTTATAGATAAGGCATAACACATCATAATGGCTAGGCTTGTTTTGCTTTCATTATTTCTCGTTGGTATGTAAAAATATTCAATATATTCTGACTTTTTTAGTAAAAAATTTTGGAAGATTTTTGCAAGCAAAAATATTGTTCTCAGCTGTGCCATGCCGAAGAGACACACCGTCGATTGTACATTTTTCTTCTGCTCTTTCAGTGGTCTCAACTTTGCTTTTAAACATGTTCCGTTCAAACAATTTTGGAACATATTGTTTTAGCCATCTATTATTATTCTTATTTTTGCCAAACATTTGTCCATGAAGGATCCCAGAAACTGCTGAGTAAGGGAACTAGACAAATTAACTTGACCACCTATGGAGGTCTCTATGTGAAGTTGCACAAAATTATCATGCAAAATCAACTTGAGTATGTCAAAATGTCAACATGTCTAGTATGAACTGTGCATGCGTAGTTATCGTGACGTCTTCATCTAATACATATAAAAATTTGTGGTTAAATAGGTTCAAAACTGTAAGTAAAGGGTATTTTTAACAATCTTCCATATTTGGTATATACATGTATCACAAAGTAGCAAGATAATGTCGGAGTTTATAGCATAATTTCTTAAGGTGTGAATAGCCGTTACGTGCGATTGTGGATATTTTAACAGAAAGAACATTATGTTATACTTACACACGAAAATACCACATACTTTTCATATGATTAAACAGAGAATACATTTAAAAAAAACATGAATTTTGTATCCCACATGACTTCAGGTACGAAGAGAATAGTTTTTCCGTTATGTTTGAAAACAAGTAGTTTCAAGTGTTCTGTACGCAATGAAATAAAAACTACAATATTTTCATACTGTTTTTTTGTTTTTTGTTTTTTGTTGTTTCTGTTTTTTTTGCATGGAGTCATTTCTGATATCCTATCCAGTCACTGTTTAAATTTGGAAATGAGAAAAACAAAAGCAGAATTCGGTAAATAACATCATATCAATACACCAATGTTTGTATCGTTTCAGTTTTGAGGTGCGCCTTGTCAAAAAATTTGTGCCCCCCTCCCTGGTCACAATTCAAAGGGGAATGCCTATATTTTTCGCGAGACTCCAGAAGTTACGTTGATGCCGAGGTATTATTTAAATGTGTTTTCTGTCTAGTCGTGTTTATTAGCTAGGCGATGTGAAAAACTAGCAAAATAAAAATAAGACACATGACCATTGTACGACTCAAACGCGGAACATTTTGACTTGATGTCCATTTGCAGTAAAAAAAAACTTTAGAGCACTGCTACGATGTTACATTGAATAATACAGCACTAAAACAATACATAAGTCCATAGATAGTTGATTTCAAATGCTCCGTTGATGAAAACGTTTGAGCTTTGATTGAAAAAAAGTATTTTATTATGGTAGTTCTAAAATTTATAAGTGATAAGTATATACATTTTGCATCACTAGTATTCTTTTTGGAAATAATTTGTCTTCGCAAGTTACAAGTATATTTAAGGAGGTAGACCTAGGGTAAGGCACACAACTCTTACAAATCACTGGAACGTTTTTGTTTATCATTTTACGCCAATCTCGAGCAAGCATCAAAGTAACTTGGACTAATTTCATTTTGTTTCAAATAGAGCTTGATAGGCTTTGGTGAAGTTGAATATGATACAAGCATATCACTGATTTCAAGAGTTATATCCCTTACCCTTGGTTTACCCTCTTAAGTTCTCCAGGAAAATATCAAATTGTTAAACCTCTATAGTTAGTGATTTGTCGTTCAGAATGATTGCCGAAGAAAACAGGCATATCTAGCAGCAGATGACAACTCAGAAAAACACGACTTTATCAGACAGGTCCTAAGTGCTCTTAAAGGTAATTAACTTTCTGAAATATTACACAGTACCACTACTTGAAACCAAAGCATACACCACCCAAAAAGATCCTTAAATATTCAAAGAAAGACAAGACAAGACAATTTTATTGACTCAAACACAATAACAATAGTCGGTTAAGGCCCATACATGCATATCATATGCAATAACATTGCAATAGTACAATAATAGGAGTACATATCATAAATACATTTGAATAATATTGGTTTACAATATTGTAAGTTACACAAATAATTATAAAAAAAAACAATGTCTGTATAAAATGTGTTTATGCAGAAAGAAAACTCCGATTCATCAGAAAACTTTGGGGATAAAAGAACATCCTAAAAAGGTCGTAACGTTTGTGTAAATATTCTGATCAAACTGAATTTTGAACTTTATCTATATTTTATGATACTAAATCGATACAAAGTTTGAAAAAGATCCTCCGATGTCTTAAGTTATCATCTGGAAGCCGTTAGGGGACGGACGGACGGACACGCCACTTCGTGTTGGCAGGATATAAAAAGTATTTAAAGTAACTGGTACATTAGTTTTACAAGGGATTGTCTGTGATAGACAAAAAAGTCCGTATCACTTGTCTTCACTCAGGTATTGGCTATGATGGTTACTACGTCGGTGCAGATGACTTTGCATTTGAAGGAACGTGGCGGTGGCTAGAGACTGGACTTCCTGTAAACTCATTTGTTGCTTGGGGGACTGGCATGCCTCAGGGAGAAGAAAATCATAATTGTATGAAGTTTGGTTGGGAGGATAATGAAGCTGTTTGGATTGACGAGGATTGTCGTCAGCGAAGGCATTACATCTGCGAACGACAGTAAGCGTAGCAATAGATTAATAATATATTGACCAACTTAAGGTCCCTACCAAATTGTCCGTCATACAAATAAGTTCGAGCTACACATGACGCACTGTGGTCCACACTGTCAAAATAAAGATCAGGCATCTATCTACTCTGCTGAGGAGAAAATTGATTAGTTATCTACATGATTTTCTTCTCTTAACAATTTAATTCCTTATGGCAACCCGTTGTGGAATTCATTCTCCATTTATTGATAACAATATATATTTAATATGTTAATAAATATTCATCAACATGCGCATAAATGGTTTATTGATATCAATGAATGGAAGAATTAGTAACATGATGATAAATATTCACCAGCGTGTTGATTAAATCATTTATTAAAATCAATAAATTGAACGAATTGTTGATGTTGATTAATATCAATTACCGCGTTATTAAATCTTGTTCTGGAAGAAATGCATACCGGGCAATACTCAATGAAATCCGTAATTACACTTTTCTGACCACAATTAAACCACCAATAGTGGTACCCTCTTTATCGACACGTTAATGATTCATCTATTTATTGGTATCAATAAGTGATTTTATAGCATGTTAATAAATAACTTGTTGATAAATCGAACATTTTTTTTTATATCAATAATTATTAACATGTTGATAAATCATTTATCAATATCAATATTTATTTATTAACTTGTGAATAAATATTTCAGTTATTGATATCAATAATTATAAATGAATTATTGATATCATAAATAGATAATAAATTCAAAAACGGCATGCCATGATCAGGTATGTATATTCTAATAGAAATTTTAGATTATTATTACTTTAATCTTCACCAGAAGCTTTATTTCTGTATCTCATTTTTCTCAATATACACAATACGCTATGTTCCAGTAATACATTTTTCAGAGCTGTAGATTTCAACAATGTGACCTCTGTAATTGGTTGAGTCATTTCAAGGGTGATGTATGTAAGGAGGATACAACTATATAATAAAACATGTTGTGGTTCCAGTCTTATCTTTTATGACAAAATAAAAGACTCATGTACACCAAAACTGCACAGCTAGTATACGACCATTTTGCATAGGCATTCTACAGGATATACAACCACTCATAAATATTATCACATAAACACCAAACAAAATTACTTAGTACTCCAATACTTTCATTAGTGCCGTATGATAGATTCTCCAGTGCAAATTGTCAATGCAAGAAACAACTCATTACAAATGGACTGTTTGTTAGACTCTGCGGTTCATACTTACTTAGAGAGTGGAAAGTCCTTAACCTTCCCAGGTCTTAAATCAATGGTCCACTTGAACTGTCAATCGAAAGGGCTAAAGGTCCAAAACTCAAGTATATGAAATTTCAATGTTTTTTAAGTCAGAAAATGACCATCCTAGGCCTTGGACATTTGCTGCAACTATTACCCTACATTTCAATTGCAAAAGCTATTTTAAAGTATTTAGGTAGAACCCATTAATTCTAACAATGATTGAGATTCACATTCTACACTGAACAGCAGGCTGCTTGTGGTATCTATTCAGTCATATTAAAAAGACATCACAAGTCTTGAATATTTTTTTAATTATAAATATATTTTACTCATAAAATATCCAACAGTTAAAAAGTAATATACAATGTTTTAAAATTCTTCACAAACTCTCTCTTTTTATTATTGGTAATGAAATTGGACCAAATATGAAATCAATGTCTTAAGTCTTAACATAACAAAATCATACACACAGTAGACAAGCTGTGTTTAGTCATGTACCTCTTACACAACCCCAATGATGTTAACTTAGTTGACATTTATGATAAGAAACTTTTTTAAAAAATACAAAATAAGGGCGGGGCAATTAAGTGAGAAAATTGATTAATTTGATTTGAAGAACAAATGACACTCTTCAAGTGTTAACAATATATGAAAAAATCAAGTATCTATTAAAATGTGGTCCACGCAAAAACTAGGCAGTGGGTGGCACATCACATTTTTTTTTTCAAATAATATATTTCATCTATTTCATATCCAAAATGAAGCCTTTCTCAAAGTCGAATCTTGGTTTTTGATTAACTGCAAAGGTTTATGCGAAATAAATTACATAGAAAGTATTGAAATTCATTGAAAAAGTGAGATAACTCTTTCATTTTGTGCAGAATTTGGTTACTTTCTTGCGGAACTGTAAAATCATGTTCTGGGCCATCCATTGTCAATTTAGAAATATCTTTGTGCTACTGGACATACATATGATATAAACATTACATTGGAACAAAAACATTCTGTAGGATATAATTGACCAAGTGCAATGCATATCATAGGAACCACTTGGTTTCTACATGGACAGTCTCTTAATAAAAATAGTGAATTTCATTTAGTGAAAAAACACTAACAATTATGGTAGTTTCTAATATGTGTGATTAAGCTTTGAAGATCTAAGTCAAATTCTTTCAGATACACACTAATCTCATAAGGCAGTTTACACCTATCTCTCTTGTTCAGAAGTAGATTTTACCAGTAAAATTAACATGGAGTTAACTACAAATTTTGCTTATTTGAAAAAGAAAATGAAACCTATCAATCCAAACACCAATTTAATACTATGTAACACAAGTCAGAATACATGGACCTATGGAGGAAAACATTAATTTGTACTGGACGGAATACATAAATTAGCACTTCAGAAAACAGATCTACACAAAATTTGTTATTAGTTAAAACAACTGCTCTAAAAAACTAATTATCTAAGTACAAGTTGTAAACTAACTTAATACACAAATGTAGACCAATCCAAATCATTTTCTTCCAATATAATACAATTTCAAACTCTCTAAATTATCTCATCATCACTAATCCAGCAGTTTGGATGGACTAACACTAAAATATATCAAGGTACATGATACTTAGAATCAATTTGGAATCATTTATATCAGTATGTCAACTACATTCTATGGGCCAAACAAAAATATTTTATGATTCTTGGGCACTTCTAGTTTTTTTTGCATCATTACAATTTCATTATTGTAATAAAAAACCAGGACCAAAAAGTCTCTCCACTGTCATTTTTTTCTGCTTTGAACAATGTTTACATGTCCGTTTCTTTTTAATAGCAATAATGAAATAAGAAATCATGCCTCCCTTATTTATTTTCATGAAATTGCCTGTGAACCATGAAATTATTTTTGAATGGACCAATTTTCATTCATTTTTGATCAAGAATACATTGATATAGGTATCGTATATTTAGTATTTGTGAAATATCTAGTAATCTATCTTACACTTTATTATACTGCTGCCTACTTGAATAAATAAATGACTATTGAATGTTAGGATAAAATTAAATTGTTCATTCATAGGCATTTACATGCAGGATTTTCTAGGACAAGTCATTATGAGGATGATATTAGGCCTAATTGATTAACATAATAGTTTAAAGACGAAAACAGACAACCTGCAGTTGATTTTCAAACACCTTACAAAATAATGTAATATAGCATAAATAACTTGTAGAGAAAAATGCACCAAGAAATAACAAAAATGAACATTGTTGATTGTTTATGTGTCAGTAATGTGATGGTACATGTATAAGGTATGTTGCATGTAGTTACACAAATGAAAACAAATGTTATTGTTTAATACAATGAGAAAAAATGTTACTGACCTTACAATTGAAAAGGGGTGATTAATGAAAATTTTTGCATTATTGACAGGGGCTTCCTCAATAGATTTTTATTGCAGTTTCAAAAGAATTTTTGAGGTAGTTACTGTTCATGTAAATTGTTTATAATTGAACACATTAAAAATGTTCAAAAGTCAAACTTTAACTAGTTTAATATGTTTCAAATCAGTGATTTTTCAAAAAGAGAAAATAGAAAAGAAATTGTTGAGATTAACTTTCATTTAAGTAAAAGATATTTAGGAAAAACAACAGTATAAACATTGTCACTCATACTTTTTTTACCATTATCAAGTTATAAAATTCTGGCAAAAGCATTTCAAAATGAAATCGGGTAAAAATTGACATTTCATGAAGTTAACATGCAGGCTGAGAAAAATGAAGGTGCTATAAATTTTCAACATGAAAATGAGGGACCCTTTACCTCATGAGAGTATTATAAATTAATGGCAAACTACTGCATAGAGAATACGTTTTGTAGTTGCTTATTTTGGCGTCTTTCGAAAAATGTCAAAATAAATTCTGCAAAAATTAACTCTTGGCTTAAGAACTTCGATTATCCACCAAAATTAAGGACACCAGCATTTTTCGTATACCTTTTTGCTTCAAAATCGCCAAATTTTACACCCACCAAAATTACCCATCATATAGTATTTTGCCTTTGGAAAGATCTTCTCTCCTCCCTTACATCTCTCTCACTTACATAAAATAAATTAAAAATATTTGGCTTGGCATGAGACTCAAGTTCTATCACAGATATCTGACTAGCACCTCAGGGAGACTGAACATCTTCCATATAATCAAACCCATCATGTTGTGAAATGGTCCTGTCTGTTGTGATGTCATCAAACTGTAAACAAATAAAAATATCTTAACCAGTTTTAATAGACAAAGCATACACGTATTTTTTTTTTTTTTTTTTTTTTTTTTTGCATTTGCATAGAAGACAACCTCTTTTTGATACATTACGTAAAACGAATAGAGCTTTCCATATAATCATCATAAAAATTGAAATTGACATCTCAAATTTGTCTTGGATGAAGACGTGTTTCATTCCGTATTCAGAAACAATAAGATCTATCTTAACGGAGATTGATTTTTCTTAGATCAGTATATGTATCACAGTTTTTCTCATTTTGCCTTGTATTTTTCTTAGATCAGATATATATACCATTCCAAAAAGAAAGAGAAAGAGTTATCTCTTTCAACATATACCCGGTTTATAATTTCTTTTTGCTTCCACATGATGTAGATTATAGTTTAATATGAAGAGTACAGGGTGTCAAGCCACTTTTGGCCTAAAAAAATATAGGATTATAGGAATGTTAAAATAAATTTATAGGGATATATAGGGTTTTTATTGAAGGATTTGTGTTGAAAGTCTATTGTTTCAGCCTAGAAACCTAGCAAATTTGGTATTTAACAAAAACTGGAATAATATGACAATTTACATTGTAAACTAAAAAGACATTTAACTTTGATTAGTTTCCTGTCAAACTCTTATATCTCTGATACAAAATCTATATATAACCCTCTATTCTAAGTTCATGTATTATGGCCTGCTCTCCTCCTCCCCTACAGCCAATTCCTTTGCTCCAATTTATTATTTTTCCTAATTTACATTAAGCCATTATGAAGTTAGTCTTTATATCACATTAAAATTAAAGAAACAAATATTCAAAATGTCTAATGAGTACATGAAAATGTCATTAATGCTTTTGTCTCTTTCTATCTTCTTCGTGTGCTGCAGTTGTTTTACTCTTTCTCTTAGTTGATTTCTCTCCCTTGCTTTTAGAACTGCTTTCCTTGTCATCCTGCTTTTTTTTACTTGATAGGTAACGGTGTTCATGGTGTTTTGTATCATGCTTCGCATGTTGTGTCATCTTTTCCCCCAAAAGACGTGACCTTTTGTAGCACTGAGCTTTTCTCCTTTTCCAACACCTTTTGTTTCTCTCTGATTTTTTTCCAGCTCCTTAAGGCTTTTTCTGATTTGCTTGTACATGTTTCAATCATTATTTGGGCAACCTGAAGAGATGATATATCTATGTCCTTTTCCTTCATTATCTTTTCTAGTTTCATTTTTCCTTCTTTAAGGAGAGGATTGCCTGCATCTATATCAAACTTAACTTGTGTATCTCTTTCTGACAGTTCTAGCTCTTTTTTTCAATTTTTTTGGTAGCTGCTAGTTCTTCTTTAGGTTTTCTCTTTAATCTTTCTTCATTTTCCCTTTTCTCCCTTGCTTCGGATAATTCCAGTTCTTTTTTTGTTTCTTTCTTCTTCAAGCCTTGCTTGGTAACAAGCATGTGCAGTTTTCAAAGCTTTGATCAATTCCTTTAAGAAAGGTAAGTTTCTTGGCTGTTTATGTTCAGGATCATAAAATGCAACTTCATCCTTCATCATTCATATGCCATTAATGGTTTGCTCTGAAAGCAGTCCTATCATCATTGACCACATCAATATTCACTATCAAACTCCTTTCTACATCTGCATTTTCATGAAGCAATACCAGAGCTGTTTTAATTACTTTCTCTAATAGTTTGTACTTAGTTTTGCCATCATCACCTTTCAAGTCAAATACTTCTCTCCAGTAGTGGTCAATTCTCTAGTCCTCCACTGTTACAGGCAGATTACAATCCTGCTGATATTATTTCCACCCATCAGTAACCAACACAAGATCAATTGTCGGTTCCAGTTGTCTGGATATTTGTTGAATAAATCTGACAGACTCACTGACTGTTCCAGTCTTTTTCAATGGATTGAGACAACTAAGACTCATGATAAGGGCATTCCCAAGTGGTAGTCTCTTGCAAGTCTTCTGCAAGTGCTAAACTGATCTACGGTAAAATGCACGAATTCCTAGCATTTGCTTTCTCTGCTGTTCAGATCTCTTTGTAAAGTCTTTCTACTTACATGAGTATACACTGATCAATAAGGATGGCTTAAATTTTGCTGCCCTGAGTACACCTTATAAAACATCACACCTATCGGGTACTTTCCCAGAAACAGCTATTTAATACATATATATGAGTATCTTAATTGCATATAAAATAGTGAAGAGATACATTGCATATCAATGATTCATACAGGCTTTATATATCAGTGTTTTTTATCATTTGGGAAAAAAATATCACAGATTTTTCTGAATATATAGGGTTTTATAGGTGATTTTAATGAATTATAGGGAAAATATAGGGACCTTCAAATTTATAGGAAAATATAGGAATTTTTAGGGACTTGACTCTCAAGTAAAAAAAAAAGCTAAGTACTGGCATGATTTGCTGATTCTTATGTAATTTGTTTTGAATAAGATATTGGTATAAAACACACAGAAAACTACAACCTTTAAAAGAACAATACAGATATAAAAACATAATATTTCCCAAGCAAGCCTCCATTTATCAAACAAATCATCAGATTTAAAAATAATTAATACTTTTTTGCCATTCTCATTCTTCAAATGGGAGCTATCCAAGTAAACGACCAAATTATCTTCTGAACTTGTAATGCCTGAATTTTACATTTCATTAAACATACCGCACTTCTTTCACTTCTGAGTAAATCATCTCCTTCGATCGAAATATCATCTATCTCTTCCTCTATTTCCTCTACAATACTACCATTCTGTTCAGATCTAGCTGTCCGGGGACTGTTCTTACTCATACTATGTCTTAAAATATCAAAATGACAATCATCAGCTGTAGTCAACTGGAAGTTGATTCCCGATTTAAAATTCACTAAAGCACTGATCCATCTATAAGTGGACATGGCACAATCTTGGAAAAGAGGGCACTTCAGCGACAAACCACAAATTGAAAAGATTCGTTTTCACTTCAATTTGGTTCATTTAAATTAACCATTATTTCATCATGGATATACCTACTTGTAATATAGTCACCTTTCATAATTGATAACTAATTGTCAAAGTTGTCAGCAAACTCTATTTTAGCTTTGAGAAAAAAAAATGTATTTTAAGGAGGTAGACTTAGGGTAAGGGACACAACTCTTAAAAATCATTGGAACTTTTGTATGCAGCATTTTACATCCATATTAAGTAAGCATCTTATTAACTTGGTTTGATTTTATTCTGCATCAAACAAAAGCTTGAGAGGCTTTGGTGAAATTGAATATGATACAAATATATCCCTGATTTCAAGAGTTATGTCCCTTACCCTAGGTCTACCACCTTAAATATATGTAGAAACACTAAACATACCCTGAGCTCTGGAAGTCATCATCATAATCAAAATCTGCAGAAAAAAGTTGTGGAAAATATTTAATGCCAATATTACATGTAAATTGAAAATGATCAACAATACGAAAAGTAAATTAATAAGAGCCATGTATTAGGAAAAATGAAACAGTCCTTGGTTTCAAAGCCCTCCATCATTAGAGTTAGAAATAGTAGCCTGCCCGCCAGCCCAAGACTGGCTATTTTTTTGGCAGGACTGGCATATTTTAACAAAAATCTATGTAACCATATAGTTAATATATTGAAAAATTGTATTCATAACTGGCTAGAATTTGAGTTTCCTACCTTGCCATCATCTCTATATAGAATAGCTTGTTATTCATTAATCAATAAAATAAAAACCCAAAATAACCTCCTCTACTAAGTTTTCTTGCAATGAACAATGTTAAAAGCATATTTTAGGGCCATTAAAAAGTAAACCTCACTCATTAATTTTTTTTTTAAAAATAGTGTGACAACCAATATATTATTAACATGATCATAAATTCATTCATAGTAGTGTTTACATTGAGAAACTGTTTGTTATAGAAATACAATTTCATTGATTACAGGCAGGTGATAAAGGTGTAAAAAAAAACACATTTCATGAGTAAAATGTGAAAAGGAGTGTGAATTCATTACAAATAAAATATTGTGAAAGCAGAAATTTTCGTTTGGGACAAACTTGGTTTATTTCATGTTTTTTTTTTTGGCAGGGCTGGCATATTTTAACAAAAATTTATTTAGCCATATAGTAAATATATTGGAAAATTGTATTCAGGACTGGCTGGAATTTGAGTGAGTTTCCTACCCTGAACAGTTCCAATTTTATTTATTTCTCAACTTCTTTTTAAGACTTTATCAACTACTTTTTCTAATTTTGCTATGTCAACAAAGCAATGAATTCTAAGTTTAATAAAGGAGTTCAATACACTACTTCTAGACTGACAAAGCTTAGTTGGCAGGTAATTTCTTCATTTACTAAACATGCACCTAATAAAAGCATTTGTTTTTATTTCATACACTTCAATACAATTGTCCAAACTCCTTAATTTTCCACTGCTTGTATTAACCAAAAAATCTTTTTCAAAAGATAAATTTCATAAAAATTTCAAAAAATGTAACAATAATCAAAGGATCAAAAGGTAATGTGTATTATTTGTGCTATAGTTAGAGGATAAGACAAGTTAAGTGCACCCACCACCTTCTAATCCCAGATCAGCCATACCCCTATCCATGGCACGCAAATTCTCTTCTGTGTCACTCTCCACTGTAAAGATACAAAAAACACAGTGCTACCACTAGCCAAGTGCTATACAGGATTATAAATTTTACATTCAAATACATGCACAAAATAATATAAAAAATGTTTCCTAGATGCAGAATAATATACATGTAGCTCATAAAAAACTTAAAATCATAGCTTCCTTGTATAGTAATGAACAATTTTGGTAATTGAAATGACCTTACACAAATTCTCTAAAATGTTTAACTGAATGATCAAAGCTTTGCTGAATGATTATATTTCCCCAATTTTCTACTTTTGCACACATGGTTAATACTCTGAAAGATTATTCTCTCTTTTATTTTATACATATAAACCTTTGTGAATAAATCAACATTGCAGCCAGTGATTATCTCACAGAAAAATGGGTAAATCTGTATCAAATATAAATACAGTTTTCCAGTCAAATTAACTTTTAAGTGTTTTTTTTACACTGAAGTGATTAACTAGCCATTACACATATATGCCATCGTGTGTAAATGAAAACAAGTGCTAAGTTAGAATCCAAATGTTTGTTTTAAAACATCTTGCCTATCAAAAAAGCAGTGCTTTTCATTATTGCAAACATACACACATTAATCACTTTAACATATTACTTGGTGGTATACCTGAAAATGAAGATGAATAGTATTTAAACTTGATTCAAGACTATGTTAATCCCATAACTTGAACAAATTAAAAACGCTTTTACCCATAAGCCTATTTCAATATACTTAGCTACATTTTTTTAAAGAATACTGCAACACTAGTTCCTAATAGACCTTTTTGATATTCCTGACTTGTTTTTTTTTTTTTTTACTTTGACCATAGGGAAGTAACTCTCCAATCTGACAGACTGGTTTATTTTCTGATTGGAGCAATGGACAACAGTTGACTTCAAACTCAAATATTTTACTTATCATAGCTGCAGTAACCAATTAGCTACTTACCAAAGTGCAAATAGTTTAAGTTTCAAAGAAAAATATTTACAATTCTTCTTTTCCCCCAAAAACTGAAAAACTTGCTAAAATGGCTTGCATTCCATAAATATGAAAAAGGACTACTCCATTACAAATTATTACTGTCAGAAAGTTTTTATTTTTATTGATGAATACAGTAAAACAAAGGAATTTTTATCCACATTAAACATAACTTTACCGACAAGTTATTTTGCTATCGCAATAAACTGATCAGGGAACAGATACTCCAAATAATCAGTAACAGGAAAAATGCTGTGACACAGAATGAAATTACAAACTTCATTTCACATGTGAATGATCAAAGTTTATTACACAGGAAGCAGAGATATTTCACAACTATTTATATAAATAATCTATAAAAATTCTTGACTTACGGGACTTCCTTGGAGACTTTTGATTTAAAGCTGGAAGACCTTGGAGTGAGGACTGAGCACCTGCACCATAATTTGTTGAAGCCTTTGTTCCATTCTGCATGGTATCTTTACTTTTAGACTGTTCAGTACTACCAATGATAAAGCAAGTGTATTTTTCATAATCTTCATCTATGATAACTGGTACTTTAAGTTATACTCGTGATTTCAATTGCACATGTATATGAATGTCATTATAACACTGTTAAATAAGAAAGGGAAAAGTAGTAAATGAATTCATTCTATTTCAAGTATTAATGGGATAATGCAAGTAGCAACAAATGTATAATTTAGGTACAATAAGTAGAGAATATCCCAGAATATAAAAGTAGGAATAGCAGGAAGAAGCAAATGGAAAACTAAACTCAAATAAACAATACCTTTGAGTAAAAGAAGCATATAAAACAAGCAGTCCACACTGTATAGAAAGGACGATAAAACACAAGAAAGTATTTCCTTGGAGTGAATGAACTAATACCAACAAAATTTCTTATTTCTAATTTTGTCTTATAGTGGTTACAATAGTGTGGTTACAAATAAAAGGTAAATAAGCTGATATTGTTTTATCATTAGATGCTACACAAATAATTATTGGCAATCTTTTCGAAATATATCATGTATATATAGACATTCATCATGCAACTCATAGTGGTGTTAATCTTGTACTGAGATGTATTTTTATATTTGTATAAAATCTGCATGACAATATGTAAGAATTATATTTGTTAAATATGAAGTCTGAATATAGCAATTTGTTAGAATATAGTATGTATGCAATGAGCACTTTCAATACTTCAATTCTACACATGGTGAAATCTTTCTTGTTAAGTTGCTATAATCTTAATGATACTTCAACCCTATGCAACACAATTACAAAAAGTGGCTGTATTAAAATGCAGTATCACTATTTCAATTTAGATCTCAATCTTATGCATGCAATGCAGTAAATTGCACATAAAAATGTTGAGATCTTTTTTTTTATAAGAAGAATGAATATACAAAGGGGGTGCATGAGAAGCTAGTATAAAGTCTATGCAAATCAACCAACAGCACACTATAATATGTAAAAAAAACATCACCCAAGATCATCTGGAAAGGAACCAGTCTCAAACTAAACAGCAAACCAGGAGGTAGTTCTGGTAGCCAGAAGTAGATAGGGCATTCACATGGTGTGACAGCATTTACACAGGTACCAGTTTATAGATACCAGAGATGTGTCAAAGAAAAGCATTTCAAACAGTAGAGAAAAGCAAATGAAAAAGGGAGATAATCTAATTCCAAACTCAAAGTCTCTGGACAAGAAAGATCTCTACTACTAAATCTACTTGATGTTAGCAAAAGGGTTAATGGAAAAGCAATGCAAGTGTTATTGGAAAACGTTTGTAAGCCAGACCTCCAAACAGAACACACTATCAGTTAAATACATGTGCAAGGCCATATTCTTCTTTTGTTACAGTTTTAAATGATAAATCAGTGGCAAGTAATTATACCGTGATCAAATACACTGTGTGACCTCATGACTTGCGATTTATTTTACTTCAAAAGAGATATTGTAAATATGATGACTACTTCTTGTATATTTTCTTTTTTTTTAAATTCCAATGAACACTGTATCTTAATATGTTTGAAAAGAAAGTCAAATAAAAATTTTACCTACACTGTAATCAAGGGCTATCTAAGTATTTTTTATAAGCAACATTTACTGAATACACCTATTAAAGTGAAGGTCTGGCTTCACTGCTAGAAGGAAAATGAAAAATGGGTCAGTTATTATGAGTGAAACACCATGGCTTTAGTGGGACCACATACGCCTCAGACCTCCTTAAGTTGGAGTACACAGGGATTTGAGATGGCCTTCCTCTTGCTTCCTGGTCCGTATGTCTGTGTGTGTAAATGTTGTACTTCATTAAAATACTTTATAAAAATATTGAGCAGTAAAATGTCAAACTTCCAAAACAAGTTCTAAATATTTCATAATCTTCAAAGAGAATTAACATTAAGAATTTGCATTACCACATGGTATCAACATTACAAGAGTTGAAGAGAGCAAAATCCAGCATTTGAAAGTAAAAAAGTTTACCAAAACATAACAATCCAGAACACCAATGCATGCATATAAATCTCATGCAAAACGTTACACAGGTTATAAATTACAATAAGGGTGAAACATGCATGCTTTCTCGCAGGTTATTTACATTAAATATTTCAAGATGTTGTCAACAAAATACTCATTAAAGACAACCACAAGACCATGCAGTAAATATCTTATGTTTTCAGAAGGTGCTCTTATAACAACTTATAACAAATTAGCACAGCAAAGTGGTCACAGTTCAATTGTTTTTTTGTTTTTTTTTAAGAATTATATAACAGCAATGTTTATCATTTTTAAGCTAAAAACTACACAGTATTTAACTATCATGTTGTATTCAATTTTTAAATAAAGCAGTTACTTATCATGTATTACTGTTAGCAAAAAAGCAATGCAGAAAAAGCAATTAAAAGTATGAGGTTATCTGAACTTTTCATGGTACATTCAGGGAATTTCAAAACTTTCCTTGTCTTTTCAATAACTTGATGCAGTTAAGATTGACACTTAAGCTGACATATTTTTATGGCCTTAAAATGACTATTTCTCTTCTCAAATTGAACAGAGTTAATAGAAAGTATAGATGAGTATAGTAAGTATAGATAAAATGACAACAAATCTACTAAAATAAACCCAATTTAAAGAAAATATATATATTAAACAGCACAAAGGGAGACAAACCTATATTAAAAAAAAAGGTTAAAAATATATTTCCAAAATATTGCAAGTCTTCAAAATAGTTCACTGATAGAACTACCATGTATTTCATTTTTTTGTGAATGTAGTATTACTTTAAAAAAATGCAGTAAAAATATTCAAATTAATAGTAAAATACCTACATGTCTATTATTTAAAATACACAGAAAAGTTCAGACCTAATTGTAAAAGTGAATACATATGGATACATACATATATATGCAGTAACAATGCAGAATACAAACAGTGCTGTGTAGCACACATATATAATACATGTACATAATGTGGTTCTAGTAATAATTAGTAACATAGAAATGACATAAACAAAACAAAGGAATAACAAAAATCTAACGAACCAAATTTCATATATTCTACAGGAAATTGGATTATATAATAACAGTAACAAAATGCAGTGTACATATGAAATAATATGTGTAACAAGTGCACAACTTCTACCTAAAACCTAACACAAAAATACACATCCTTAAACTTCACATTACAAGAAATGCAGTTATGAAAGAAATATTCAAATAAATAAATACTTAAAAGTTCGCAAGTAATTTTATGATCCTCGATAACAGTTTTTATTTTCTTAACTAATATTTGTTTTCTTACCTTCTACTATAAGATTTATGAGAGGGGACGTCATCAAAGAATGGGTCCTCTTCAATATCGCTACCATCCGAGCCAACTCGTTGTGGACCATTCCTCATATCATTTTGTTTACTATTCTGTAAATTCTTTAGATTCTTCGAGTCCACATAACTCCTGTTTTCAGAGATACTGTTACTCTGACAAAATATAGTTTACATGTTTTTTAACTAAAAAGTACTGTTCATAAGTAGCATTGTTGTTTATGAGAAAGTCAATATTCTAATCTGGGATCCTTTACAATATTAGAGTATTCTAGGATTTTAAGTTTCCATTTCAAATTCTGCTTTCAGAACTTAATAAAAATTTCAAAATTTAAAGTTTTTTGCCCAAGGGAAAGTAAAACATAACATCTTTTCAACTCTTAAATTGCACTTGCCCAAGTTGACAGGAAAGTGAAATCCTAGGACACAGATTATTACTAAGAAATTTACTATCTATCATTACTAGGACTACTACTGAATGGAGCACTTGCAACCGAAGTAAAAAAGACTTAAACTAAAAAGTCCTTACTGCAATGCAAAAAATATACTTTTTTTCAAATTTTTTTTTTATCAATCCAATGCAAATTTAATGAAGTCACACTGAGATAATATAATAGTAACTTTTTTTCAAGTATGGCAGTTCTAGGACATGCACAAGTAGTTATCAGGTACCTTTTGTGATGGCCTAGGAGGTAAAATATCACTAACTTCACCAGAAACAACAGTCCGACACAGTAAAAATAGTCTTTTATACATTCCTAGAAATTCATCAAAAGTAATACCTGAAAAAAACAAAGAAAACCAGAGTAAAATGTATTGGTTAGGCCAAAGTAAAACAACTTTTAATAGTTATTGTGCGCAACCCATTTTGATGCCATTATTTTGCCCATTTTAATATTTGTATTTTGAGATCCAAATAAACATGTACAACTGGTTTTTGTTTTCTTTTGATTGGGAAAGGTCAGAGTAGCAATATTTGTACAATCTAATGATTGTTTGAATGTCATCAAATATTTATTACATATATATAGAATAAATTTACCATAGAAAATTCAGGAGAACTGCAGCTGATAAGCTGGTAGTAACACTACGACCAATATTTTTTTACTAACTAACACATAATCATTTCATCAGTCCCACTCCATGCATGTCTTCACATTTACCATGCAGCATACCCATAAGATACTAACAACACAATTTAATATGGAAAAATATGTTCTTTGTTATTTTAAAAAAACTTATGCAACACAATATTCAGGTAATTATTCAACTGTAGTAAATCATGAAGTCTGAGTGTTTTACCATATTGTAGAACAACCTAAGCCACAGTGTTCAATACCACACAAAAGAAGGTAAAAGGTTAAATTTTAATCATGCATTTGGAGAAATACTTCATGGACAACCCTTGGCCGTTGCACCACAAATAAAAAAAAGGTACTTGAGTCTTAGAATATTCTTAACTGTATACAGGGTCATGAAATTCCAAGACTTTGATTTACCTTGAAAGTTAAGAATATTCTTTAACCTAAGTATTTTTAAAGTTTTAAACCACTGAGCTGTTCTTTATCATATCAAGGAATTACAACCATTCCACAGACTCATAAAATGCAATAGGTATTGAAGGATCCCTTAAAAATGACTTTCAATACGAAACATAAACCCATGCTGTAATATTTACCTGGAGGAAGGAGAGACATATATCCTTAAAATAACAGAAAATACTTAATTGAAATTTCACATTATCTCTCGAATTATTAAATACATAATTTAATTAGAGTATGTGACTGTGATAATGGAATTTGTTCTTGAAGAAGTACATGTAAATATCTTGCTGTTTGAGAATAGAAATATAATTTTTTAACTAACTGCAACTGGTCAAGGACTTTTTCTTACAGAACCAACTACATGGACTGCGGTTATCGTGTCATCATCCATAAGTTACAATCAATGCATTAGATGATTTGTGTAGATTTAACTAGGCCTTTCCAATAGATATTTTTGAACTTTGACATTCATTAAGGGAGTACCTATAAAACCTATAAATTTACTAGATTAAATTATCAGACGATATGTCCTACTCAGAAACTGAAGATAAATGTCCTTTGAAAACTTGTGAAACTTACATAGCTATGGTTCAATTATATACAAAGGTATCTTAAAATGTACTTACTTCTACTAAAATTTTTATCTGCTGCTCGAAATTCATCATTGACATAACGATCTAGCATGTTCCTGTAATCAAGTTAATAAATGAGAATAACAATTGAATATGGCTACATCATAAGGCAGATATTTCATGCATTTCAGGACAAGAACAACTGACCAATTGAACAGACCCCCACTTTGTACTAGTAAGACATGCTGAGCAGGATTTTTATTGTGCTAGCTGGCAGAAGCAACAGCCCACATGTAGAAATGCCACCCCACTCAGTCACATTATTCTGAAATAGAGTAAAACCTAAGTAAACTCAACCCTGTCAAAAGCAGACAATCAGGTCTTAATGTCAGTTTCAATGTTCTTCTCAATAGCTGACAAAAAACTTTTCAAGAATGTCACTGTCAAGCGTGTTCCAAATGTTCAAAATCCAGAAAATTGCTCTGTGACATCTGCTTATACTGCTTGATGTCAATTCGCAGTATTCTATGGAAATGATTGGTAAAATCCTGAACTTTCTGAAATTTGAACAAAGGTGCTATGGCGATATTCACAATCCGTAGAGTGTAATTTGCAGTTAAAATCCGTAGAAAGTACGGAAAATCCGTATAAGTAAACACCTCTGCTGTGGTTGTGTCAGTTCATTATGTTCTTTTATGTTTGTATTTTTCATTACAATAATTGTTTCAATGTAAATTTTTCATAGGGATTAATAATGATTTACTGATGTAAAGTGAAGTTGTACAACTGTGCTATTTGAGCAGCCAAAATGCACTGACCGTATTTTTACAAGCGATATACAGTCTCTGCTAAATATATTACTTTGTTGTGACATCACAAACATTAAATTATTTTGAATTTGCCAGGATACCACTATGTCACTCACTCTGAATAAAAAAAAATATTTTTTTCTTGCTTAAATAGTTTTAATTTAATTTTTTTTTCTGGTGCAGTATAAAAGACAATAACAATCCACTGAATAGACAAAAACTTTGATAAACATATTCTTCTTGAACTGGTGAAAATGCTCAGTGCAGCTCATATTTTCCTGCAGTTCTAAGCTTCAACTGTATATAGAATTTATGTCAAGTCAAGTGTACAGTAATTGTCTATACCACATTTTTGGTTGTTGTCTTATTTACATTTTCCCTACATCTTTTACTTCATCATATTCAGTCATGGCAAAATTCATCGGGCTGTCGGACAATACCGGTACTTTTAGTCGTCGGTCTAGTTAAATTTGCATGATTTCCGGACCACATGTCTGAAGCGTTTTTTTTTTTTTTTATTAGACACGCCTCAACCGGAACTTTTAAAGTTTAAAGATGGTGTCTGAATCGAGGCAAATTTAAATTGGCCTGGCATATAATTGTTCGCTCCAGCAGATTTCGTTAGGTTGTTGGACCAAATGTCCGACAGGCTGAAAAATGATTTTGCCAGGTCTGCATATTGCACATAAAATCGGTAAAAGAATCACAGATGCTACTCCAATGAATGTCTCTAATTGTTGTTTAGCTTAATAATATAATTAAAAATACTGTTTTCTTAAATCTGTCACTAACAGGAAAGATTCACACTCAAAATTATTTGTATTTACCTATTGAAGGAAGGGAACAGGTCTATGAATAAATCTCTCAGTTCATCTATGTCTATTTCACCATTTCCATCCTGTTAAAGAAGGTAAATGGACAATCTAACCATGCTTCAATGAAATCACTAAAACTTAAAAGATTTAAAGAAGTATGCCACAGATTGATTAAAATTGAGAAAAAAGGATTACTCTTCACCATAATAATCATCTATGAAATTAAATGAATGATTGATTGATTATGGTTTAACCTCCAATGGCAGATATTTTGTGCAATTCAGGATGAGAATGATTGACCAATCAGACAAACTCTGCTCATCCTGATTCGAATCTTTACTGTGCTAGCTCACAGAAGCAACAGACTGCAGGTAGGCATGTTACCCAACTTATGCATTTAAAAAAACATATTTGTCAAACTAGATACAGTGATGCCCCCGCATTTAACCTTCATACAGCTAGATCATAACTCATAATTGTAAAAAGCACTTTGTCAGATGTGTTATTGTGTCTGTGAGACACATATAATGCCACCGCATGTGGTTTTGAGTAAAACTCAGCATAGCTGACTCAATCTGTAACTAATCATGACAGACTCACATACCAAAAACCAGTCAAATATCTTCAAGAATTTACAACAAAAAAAAAGCGAAAAACTATTATTTCAATACAATTTTTAAAGTGCAGGGCCCATTATTTTGGTAAAACTCAGCATAGAACAATGACACTTATACTTGATTTATAACTAATCATGACAGACTCACATATCAAAAAGCAGTTCAATATCTTCAAGTTTACAAAAAAAGTGCAGAAAACTGTTATTTCCATGAAATTTTTAAAGTCCAGGGCCCATATTTTTGGTAAATATCAAAGTAGCGGAACGAAACTTTAACTCATTGTGTAACTAATCATGACAGACTCACATACAAAAAATCAGATCAATATCTTCAAGGGTTTACAAAAAAAGTGCAGAAAACTGTTATTTCCATGGAATTTTTTAAGTCCAGGGCCCATAAATCTGGTAAAACTCAGCGTAGCGGAACGAAACTATAACACGATCTGTAACTAATCATGAAAGACTCACATACAAAATATCAGTTCAATATCTTCAAGGATTTTCAAAAAAAGTGCGGAAAACTTATGGGATGGACAGAATTACGGACAATTACATACAGACGGAATTACGGACGGACGGACAGGGGTAAAACAACATGCCCCCCAACTTATCATTGCGGGGCATAAAAATATTGTCTAGACAGATTTCATGGAAAAGGGTCTTCCTAGATTTAATCTCCGAGACTGTTGCAGTACTTTCAACTAATGCTAGTGAATATAATAAAAGAGTTCACTAATTATCTGACACCACGTTCACTACATTGTTCATGGACTGAACATCATTTGGTTAAAAACTAATTACCTTATCATAATAATCAAATTTCTGCTGTGCATCATCAACTTGTTTTGGTGTCAAATCCTGAAAGAGACAGAAGAAATCTCTCTTAATATTTTTTTTTTCATTTTCAATAGTTAGATAGAAAATCATAATCATCGTTGTTCATTTTTTTTGGACATTTTTTCAAAAGGAAGTTTTTGAAATTATCTTTGAAAACTGAAACTACAAAGAACATTATTCAGACATGATTTAACTCAGCTGACAAAAAAATGAAATACAAAGTGTTGAATATGCTATATATAAGCTAGAGTTGTATGTTAAATGCTGAGTTGAAAAAGAGAAATTCTGTTTGAAAATGAAAAAAAAATCATGTCTGATGCTTGATAAATTATAAATTTTCCATAAAATATTTTTTTGAAAAAAAAAAGTTTTTGAAGGATGATACATAAAGGTTAGCTTTAAAAGTGAAAAAACGTAGACCTACTTTTTAAAGGACATTTTTATAAAAATAAAGTACCCATGAACTATAAGATAAATGTTGGACACAGAACACAACAAAACAACAATGTTTTACCTTGGGTATACAAGGTGGTGCCTCATCTAAACTGATCTGTTAGGTAAAAAAAGGTGCAGAATTGTACAAGTGTTGTTAGTTTTTTTTTTAAAAAAAACATTATATTGGACAAAACGTCAATAAGATACTTCTAAGTCTTGTCTAATAATATCAAAATGAAAAGCTCTTGCCCAACAAGGTAGACAACTCTTCATGGACAAATTACAAAATTTAATTGAAGTTATGTGTTTGCATACAAACCCATACAATAATTTTCCCAATAAATAAAAAAAAATCCCACAAATGAAATACTAAAAACGCTTTAATCCATTTATCATTTAGTTGCTTAAAAGTGTTTTTAACCAAAAACCTTCTAATTTAAATATTTTAAACACACATGTATGTTATGAAAATTCAACAACCACTAAAGACTACTATAATTCACACCTATATTTTAAAACCTTAAAGCCCATTACTACACCTACATGGGTTGGGGTCTTAGGGCCAGATCCTTTCTGTTGGAGTAACTCTGCTATTAAAGGCGCTTCTGTTCCACCAGTATCAGCCACATTCAACTCTCGAGCAAGACTGTCTCTGGGCTCATTAGGTATGTTCTGCACAAAACAGAACTTTACAATTAACTTATATGTAATAAAAGTAAATATGTTTTTTTTACTAGGCTTTAAGGGTAGTATAGTAGTATTTATAAAAGGTGGTTATGTGTTTATTGAAATAGTCAGTTATTTTAGACTAATGAAATTACTGGTCTCAATTATCTTGAAAAACCTAATTAAAAATCACATTTCATAAACAGCATTTTACCGGTAAGAAGCATTAAGATCAGGACCTATGTTGTATTGTTTAAATAATCCTAGAATAAAAAACCATCATGCTATATTATTATCTATTTAAATGGTTTAAGAAATTTTAATCTTGAAAAATTCAGACATAACCTTAACAAAATTACTAAGTCCAAGGCATTGATTGACACATGCACTAAAATATTTGCACATATGAAACTTTCAAACTATTGAAGCTTTTTACGAAATTACACAGTGTAACATTTAAAATTTATTTCATCTACTCACAAATCCTGCTTCTGGTTCAAAGACTGCTAACGTATACTCTAATTGGAAAAACTCCAGAAATTCTTTTATCAACCCAGCAACTGCCTTGCCTAGTTAAAAAGTGAAAATGTTGTGGTACGCCTTTACTTAGATATAATAAATAGATGCACAATACATCAAAAATAATGTAGACTTTTTTCTTAAGGTTCAGTGCAATGATAACTTATATCTGAATATAAAATCCATGAAATGACACTATTGCAGTTCACATCCAATCCAATCCAATTCATTCTTCTTTCACTATGAAATAATGAATTAACAGTACACTGCACCATTTTACAAAACTATGGTCTAAGCAGTGGTGCCATATTCAAAATATTTAAAATACAGAGCTAAAAAAGTGCATTCTATATACTACTTGTACACAATAGTAATTACAGATATTGGGCAATAATAACAAAGCATACCTTCTTTTGTACTGAGAAATTTTCTTAGATTATGGTTAGCTAAATATGCCTTGTTCTGGAAGAAGAAAAAAACATGTTTTCAAAGGTTTTTAGTCATACATTAGCTTAACCTCTAATATATACATAAATAACATAACACATATCATCTGATGTGTTCATGCACTGCATACAGTAATATCATAATATCAAATGTAGCAAATACTTCAATGGAAGGTATATGTAACATTTAAAATGAAGTCAACATATGCAATACCAATTAGTTATAAATATTCCATTGTTTTACTCAAACATGATTTTATAAAGCCAACAAAAAAATGCAGAAATTGACGAAACTATATAATATTGAGATGGAAACCATCTCTAAAGACCACTTTGTTGCCTAAAAAAAGTGTATCGTGAAAATTTAAGAGGATTTAAATTATATGAAAAATTTAAACTGAGCTACCCTCGTGCAAAATACCAAATGCTTACACCAAAAGACAACAAAGTTAGAGCCTGACACAAAATTGTACTGCAAAATCATTAATTTGACCTTGAGGTCAAAGTTCAGGTTTAAAGGTAATTAACCATGGTAGTTGACACTTTGTCTTGAGCTGAACTACACCCATGTCAAATACAAAATGCTTACACCAAAGGACAACAAAGTTACAGATCGGGCAAAAATCTGTATTGCAAAATCATTAATTTGACCTTGAGGTCAAGGTTTACCAACCATGGTATGCAACACATCATCTTGACCTGATATACATGTACCTTCATGCCAAATATTAAAAAGCCTCCACCAAAAGTCAACAAAGTTACAGCCCAAACACGATTGTTACAGACACAAGGACAGAGTGATTACTATACAGGGTGTCCTCTACTCTGGATCCTAATAAAAGCTTTAAAACCGACCAATGGCATGTGACTTCTCCCTACTCTAGTAGTGCTCAACTAAAAAATGTGAAATTTCTGCTGAACCTGATGAATTTTTGTCAGACACACATTTTGTCATGACTGAAGCCACTATAATATGTTCAGGGTCAACACTCAGTATTGTCAACAGTTTGAATTATGAGCATAAAATATCTATGCAACAGCAAAAAATATGTTAAAGGCAACAAATACAATATGAAGAAGTGGATGAGGCAACAACAAACAAAATAAATCGATCTCACCATAACTGTTCTACAACATGTGTATGTCATTACCTGTGAAGACTCTTGCTCTTCTAATGCAAGAAAGACACTTGCTCTAAGCTGGGCCTGAAATCAAACAAAAAATGAAGACATCAGCAAAGATTATTTCATTTGTCGTCAGAGTATTTGAGTGATCTTTGGAAGAAGACCAAAGCAAAGAAATTTCTCAACAACCAATCCGTTGAAAGACATTCATTGCATGTATTTCAACTAGTAATGCTGGAAGAATTTCTTAAATGAATCATAACCCTATCTACATGTATTTCAAACTTATCCTCTTCACTTAAGTACATGTAAAATCAAGTGTGACAAGTCATGTGATGTAGTCAAGTTAAGTGTACATCTATGCAAATCTGTAATTTTATTAAATCATTTCAAAACTATTCATAATGTATACTAAGAACTGCAGCTGAATTGGTCTTTGTGGTTAACTTTTCAGTTCGTTAGTCAAAAGTGTTCAGCGTGAAGAGATCTATCTGTGGGCAAATTTTCATATTGATCTGTTAAGGCATGTTGGAGTTATTGCCCTTTCTGAAATGACCCTTATAAGGCCTTCAAAAGTTTTCAGGGATCAAAGTTGTCAGGCAACTTCTTATAAGAGTTATTGCTCTTGAAAGATGAAAAATGACTTTTTTTTTTGTTTTTTTTTTTACAGTTTTCAGCCAATATCTACCTTGAAAACGATAATAGATAGAAAAAAACATTCAATTGCTGAAGTGACCCTTATGATAGTCCTACCAAAGTCTTCTTGAGTCGAAATTGCTGGACAACTCCTTAATAAATTTGTCGCCCTTGAAAAGCAAACTTTAACCAGATGAGTGATCCAGGCTCCTGGGAGCCTCTTGTTTTACATGTCTTAGATAACTGCTTGTTCAATGAGACTGTAGCCAAATCTTAATGCCATAGTGTATTTAAAAAGTTGTATGGATTATATAAAGGTATTATTTTGTCATACAAATAGTTGATCAGAAATTCAAAGGTGTATGAATCATTGCTGAAGTACATTTGTATCAATGTTACAACAAAATGTAAAACACAACAAGAGGCTCACTGGAGCCTAAATTGCTCACTGCCATGATAGATCTCATCATACTGCACACTTTTACCCTTATGTCAGAATTTAGCTAAACCTAACCGTTTTGGAGATATGTGCGAAAAACTATTGTCTGACCCCTATGTTCTATTTTTAGTAATGGCAGCCATATTTTTTGACAGATCAAAAATCCCCACATCAGTTCTATGCAGGATACCCTAAAGGACATTCACACAAAGTTTGGTTATAATTGGTCCAGTAGTTGAAAAGGAGAAGAGTTTTGTTTAATTGTTAACGATGACAACGGAGACAGATGCCAAGAGATGGCAATAGCTCACATGGCCTTCGGCAAGTAAAGATCAGTTCCAGTACATTTTTAGTTACCTTGAACTCAGTGGTTGGGAACAATATTTTGAGAAGGGGCCATTCATAGGATATTTTAGACACTCACAATTTGAAGGTCCCATTTTAAGTAACCATATAATTTTCTTATAGATGAAAGGGTCATTGCAAGCCAGAAAAGGCGAACGGCCAATGTTCCCTTGTCTTCCCAAACCTTGTAAACTTAGACAAAAAATATGATTAATTCCATGTTGAATTAACTCCAGCTACATTGTAAGAATCATGCAAAATGTGATTCATGGTTGGAAAGCCTACATATTTTTATTTTTGATGATTTGTTTAAAATGTTAAGTAAACAGAAATTAACATGTGGCTTTCACACAACCCTTGTTCTTAGGAGATAAAAATTTTAAAGAATATACTGTAGAATTTAAAATTAAGGGAGATAACTCTGTAAATGTCACTTAAATACAACAGAATCTGTTGGATTGTCAATGTGAATTATCTCCTAAGAGCAGACGGATTGGAATAAATAATTATGCATTTCATAATAAAGACCTATAAAGCAACTTAATAAACAAAAATAAAATGTGTAGCCTTTTTTGGAGTGTATCACATTTTACAGAATTTGCATGAATCTTAAAATGACTACTACTTAACATACTTTTCATTATGGCAAAACTTAACTCATCACAAGGGATGTTCTTCTCATTTCAAATTACATTTTACATATGTACACTGGCTTTAGATAAAACTTCACATCAATTTTTTATCCTAACACCAGAAACAAAGAACTTGTCTTTGTAAGATTACCCAAAGTGCACCCTATTTTTTGCTATGTACACTAGCACATTTTATTGGAATTTTTTGAATATTTTAGTTGAGCACTATTATAGTCAAGAAATCCCCCATAAGTGTCTATATAAAATGATTTTTTAATCAATTGTAGGGAATTTGCCAATCTAATTAGTGATGTCATATCCAATAATATGCGTCTCTTTTAGTGTCAAATTGGTTGAGAAATGAACAATAAAATAAAAAGTAAGCAATTTTACAATAATAATTCAAATTTTTACAACTTAATAACTATATTAATCAAATTTGGATCTGGAAAATTTTTATGTTAATAGATTAAATAAATCATAATTTGTCTGTGAATTTATAAGTTTGATATCTCAAAAATAAATTTGTAGTGACTTTTAATTGTAATCCACTTTTTTTCTTTTATCATTGTTACTTCAATTTCATTTTTACATAGCCTAATTATTGAATAATTATCTGAAATTTCCACAGATAATAATTTATCAAATATAAAAAGGTCAACCTCTAATTAGATGGTTTACTGTGAACTAGAAAAGTACCCGTTATATATCAATATTAAACTCTGAATGCTCAATTATGGGGTAAAGCTGATAGAGCACCCTGAAATACTCCCATCTTTACTATACAGATTAGCTGTACATGTACATGAGTATAATGTGGATATTTAATGGATTAGAATTATAGGATCAGTTTTTTATGATTGTGGATTTTCTTACATTTGGCACAACCATTTTTTCAATATGCATAATAATATTAAGCCAAAGCTTGTTGATCAATTTAAACAGCTTGCATGAAGATGTTTATGCCTCTCCTAAAGCTTTAAAATATCAAATTTTAAGAATAAATTTTGTGCCTTGGAGTTTTTACATTATGTAGATTTAGAACTCTAAATCATCATTTATCTATAGAAAACGGAAGATGGAGAAATGTTCCCATATTATCCATGTAATAAGTCCTCTTGTTTGCAAAACATATTGCCAAAAATGAGAATTTCTTTAAATGCATAAATATTTTTCAAAATTTAATCCAAAATGTACCTTAACAGGTAAACCAACAATACATCATTAGTAAAATACCTCAGGTTGTTTTTTTATGAAATTTGTTTTTTACAACAATATTTTCTCTTTCTTTTCACTTGACACTAAAGTAAGAATCTATGGCCAAATAAAAATAGTACGATTTTGACCCCCTCACACCCCTAAAACATTGACGAAAATAAAAGAAAATTAGGGCAGCAATTCCAAAATCAGGATTTTTTCCACTTTAGTTTCTAGTATTGTAATACTAAAATAGCACACAAGCATTTCATTTTTTTGGTGACTAAAACGAAGTTTCTTGTCCAAAACTGATGTGTCTTTGGATTTAGAACATATCGAAACATGTAGTTAAAATTAAGCTAGCAATTATCTGGTAAGAAATAAAATAAAAATTAAAATCCTCCCCACATTTTTGAGAAGGTTGGATGAGGACCTGCCATTTAAATTTACTTGGCATAATTAGACATGAGGAAAGAATATACCCTAATTAAAAATTGAAAACATCAGGAATTTTCCCAAGAGACATTTTCTGTTAATTGCGTATTTTTCAGACAAATAAGTTATACAAATAACAGGAATCCACTTTGCCATTGTAATTTTGGTTTATGAGAATAAACATTTTTATTTTTTTTTTAATTAAGGGAAGCAAAATAATTTATCAATTATCTTTAATGTTAAAGTTGTGATGATTTAAAGTTGATGCCCAGTGCCACATAATGGATTTTTTGCCAACCAATACCAAATCAAAGGCAACTGATAACATTTCAGAGAACTGTACTATAGTTTAGCAAAGATGCACATCAACAACAAAAATAAGGCATTTCCATGTTTATCGACAAATTCCACTTACTATTTTGTTTCTAATTCTTTAGTTACCCTTAAATTTTATCATTGTTACTTATAATAGGTTATTTCTGAGTAACCTAATTAGTACCTAATATTCTACGCACATTACTTTTGAGTCTTCCACATGCACATGTAAACAAGGCAAATAGTCATTTTACCCTTAGTCGTCTCTCTTATGTCACTGAAAAAGGTGCCTCAGCATAAGTAATGATTCTTTACCAACTAGACCAGGTCACAATACTAGGAGATCCTGAATATGATGAAGGTGAAACCTTTTAACGCTCCCGAAGAAACATCAATTAAGAACAACTTTGATAATTTTTGTCAGCTCTGATTTGATATATAATATTTATAACCTTTAAGATGGTAAGTTTTGTAATGATATATATTTGCCCTAAAGCATTATACTAATTGTCATGGTCTGATATGTCTATTGGCCGAAATGTCCAGTATTCATAAAGAATTATTGGTTTCCATGGTCTGAAATGTCTTTGGGTTGAATTGTCCGGCTCTGGTTAACATTACGGTTCTTATAATTTGTCTTAAAAGATAACTTTAACTGTATTTAGTTTCACTTCATTCTGTTTCATTTTGTATTTAATTATTTGATTAATGTTTTCTATTACAATTTGATTCATATTATCGAATTGTTCCATTTTGATTCTTTCTTTTACTGATTATTTTTGTTTCATGGTTTATTTTGGTTTCGTAATTTTTTTTGACTCGAGAATTATGGGTATTATTGATTACGTAAATTTCGTAAACATCTGCATGGGCACCATACTGCAGATTTTAAGGACAACCCTATCTTGAAAAATCTATGATTCGATTTGTATTTAAAAATCGAAACTCTCATTCGCAAATATACAAGTATACGCAAATGAAGCTGCCATATCATATGCTGTTTTTCAGCTCCTGAAAATGCAAGTACAAACCAGATATTGATGCTTTTTCTTGGGATAAGTATACAGAACCAAGTTGATAATACAACCTTAAACGCTCCCTTCGGCAGCATATTACCCTACAATGCTAAGTTTAATATTGTACCCCCTTTTCAGACCCTCGTTCAAAATTTGATTTGCAGCCAATGTGACATGAAAAGATTAATAGCAAAACTGGGTTCTTAATTATTCAGTACTATGCGATGCCTTGCATCTTATTTGACGGATATTAACATTAAGAAAACGTAGTTAAACTAATCGACTTTTTCGTCAACTTCTTGTTGGTACTTGCACGTTTGATGCAAAATTAAAGCGTCATCAGCAACGCTTCTAGAAAACTATTTTCTACAGTAAACCGATTTTAGACAAGTAATCATTTGGAGTGCTCGTGAAAGTAAAGGTCAACCTATCGTTTAAGTACCCTAATTTTGCCCAATACTCCGTTCGCTTCTAGTGTTTGAGCAACAAGATCTCGGAGTTCGGTATCTTCGTCTGCCGACATGATTGTTTTCGAACTTTCCCTGAAGAGCGCATGATCGGAAATTGTTAACTACAGTAAAATGCAATGAAAATTTGTCATTATAGTATTATTTAACTTAAAATCAGTAAATTTTTGATAAAGAAAAAATATATAATTAAAAGTTAAATTTATTAACAAAAGTTTGAATTATTTTGCTCGGAACAGGTGTTCGTTTCGTAACTCTCTGCTGCTATCCTATCAGCAAAGTAAACACCCGAAAAGAACCCAGAGGTATGTTATGTCGTCAATAACAACAGCCAATGACAATCTTCAAATAACCATTCCAGCCAATCAGAATTGAATGCGAAATATACTTTTCATATTACCCGCAAAATTCGAAGTGCAATTGATAGAGCTGCTTGTTTGAGTGAAGTTCCTGAGAAAAGTTGTGTTGTTTTCTGCTCTAGTCATCAAATTGTTTTCGTTTAACAGAAAGGTAATTTAATTTATAACAATTTATCTAGCCTGCTCCAGTACTGTATATTTATATGATCAGTAATATCGTAAGAATGGTTTTTTCTGCTTTGGTTAAAAATACATGTCTCCTCACTTTTTCTTGGTATGTTAAAAAAACTACCATGTTTTTTATGTCGATTTTAAAAGCTCTCAGGAGCTTATGTTGTATTGTTTTAAAATATCGGCGTTAAATTAAGTTTTTGTATTGTATTGTAGATCTATAAGTCTTTGGTTGTCATTATGAAGCTTTCACAATTAGTATGGTATAACTATAAGCCTATTTGCCGCAGCCAGGTCACGTGTGTTCTGAATTGTTCTACAAAATATCTTTATTAGAATGATTTACACAAGGAGATGGTTAATAATGTAATTTTTCTTTACAGTAAATTGTTTTAGCAATAACAGTGTCAATCTGACAGCACAGTAACAAGAAACATTCTTTGTCCAGACAAGAATCTTGACGCAATGCCTTCCAACGAGAATGCTCGCATCAAAACCTATAAAAACAAAGGAAGAGATGTGGATGTATGTATCTTCTAGATATATATTTTATTCCATGGAATTTCATGCCTATTTTTCATTCGTTCTTTTTTTCCGCTTTAAAAATGGAATTCCCCTTTTTTATCAGGATTTTACCCTTCCAATGCTGTTGTTATCTAAATGCATGTTTTAGGCAATTAACAGACAACAATTGATAAAACTAGGACTATAATGTTTGAAAAAGAACCTTATTACTCTACACTATCTGACCTACTTCATTTGCATTTTCATGCATGAATCTTTTTTAAATGTGCTTAAAAACAATGTTATTTTCTTGTTCTTTGTTTCATCTATGCCATAAAAAATATGTACTGTACTGAGTCAATGAGAAGTAGTTTAGTGGTATTGACCTATTTGATTTAATGTTTTGAGCTCTGTTGACTATTCAAAATGCAGCTTAACTCGTGTTGTAGGAAATGAGAAGGCGAAGAAATGAAGTTTCGGTTGAGTTACGCAAACAAAAGAAAGACGACCAGTTGTTGAAGAGAAGAAATGTGGCATGTGATGAGGAACCTACAAGTCCTTTGGGAGATGTAACAAACAAGGTATGTTACAAGTGTGCATACAAGGATACAAATACTTTATTCACAACAAGGGCGTTGTACAGAGTTAACAATGGTACAATAAGAAAATGGAGTAATACAGACTATCAATGCATATACATAACATATTTAATTTGTCTATAGTGAATTCTATAATTCTCTTAAGTATGAAACAGTGATATATAATGGTTTCACAGCCTCAGATGCAAAATTCTTCTTTCTTTTTACCAAGGGAATTTATTTCAGACTAGAGTCATCTGATATGTTAGAGAAAACAAAGCTATTTTTCTTATTTTTACATACTAGTGTTGAATATTCACTAAACTTGAAGTAATATTACCTGTCATGTATTCCCTATTCTGCTTTCAACTTCATGTCTCGATAATTTTATTTTTGTTATGCAGCATTCAGGTTAAAGTTGAGATATGTATGGATTAGACCCAGTTGTAGGGCCATATCTTAACATTAATGATAAGAAGTTATAGTAATATCTGTTTGAAAGATAACAATATCAACATTTTTGTGTATTAAATGTCTATATACTTTATTTATTTATTTTTTTTTTAAATCCTGTCAAAGTGAGCACAAACAAGGAGGTTTTTGATCATTTCTCCCTCTAGATTTGGTCCTCCTGCTGTTGTGAGTAAAAGATATTTATATTTATTTTTATGTTTAATAATTTCAGACGTGTGCTACAGGTTTAACATTGGTTGAAATAATAGCTGGAATCAGCAGTACAGATCCTAACACACAATTATCTTGTACACAAGGTGCAAGGAAACTATTGTCCAAGGAACGTAATCCTCCAATAGATGATATCATTAATGCCACTGGTGTGATTCCTAGAATGGTTGAATATCTTGGTTATAATGATAGGTAAGAAATTTGTAAGGTTATAATAGTATCTATTGCTTTTATAATTCATATTGGTAATAAAGAAAAATCTTTCATGTTTCCATTAATAACTTGTCATTTACATTGAAATTACATTCCAATTTGATGTTGCCTTTGTTTAACTACATGCGTAATGGAAAGTCATTATGTGGAAGACTTCTTTTTTTCTTTGTTTTAGATGATAGGTGTACATATGTACTGTATGTGATTTTCCATCCCCTGGTGGTTTCAGGATAAAAACTTAAGTGAATCTGAGGATATTTTTAAATTTTGCACAATCCAATTAATAGTTTTATGCTGCTTTGAATATTTGTTGCTCCTTTTTGTAGTTAAGTTGATAACAGACAGTCTAATAAGGCTCTTCCTTTTTTTTTCAGACCTGATTTGCAGTTTGAAGCAGCTTGGGCATTGACTAATATTGCCTCAGGAACTAGTGATCAAACCAAAGTTGTGGTGAAGGCTGGTGCTGTTCCCCCATTCATCAAACTGCTCGATTCACCTCATCATAACGTGTGTGAGCAGGCCGTCTGGGCTCTTGGTAACATAGCTGGTAAGTTTCTGCATGTCAATTTTTTTTTCTGTCAACAGGGCTATTGATCTAATGACTAGAAATGGTAAAAACTCCTTCACAATTAGATTTTTAACTAGTCAAAAACCATCAAAGAAAGTTGCTGAACTGTTTCTAGCTGTAACTAAACTCACCATTTAAGATTTTGGACTAACTGTAAATTATTGTTATCCATTTGTAAAAATAGCAGGGGTTGGGAAGGCAAGGGACCAGGGGACTTTTGCCTTGGAAATGTCCCAATTTAATTATTGTCATTTTTTTAAATCCTAAAAATTTTCCCCTCTCAAAGTTTCCTTCCCAACCACAGAAATAGTCTTGGGAATGGTAAATTTATTAGCAGACAGGTACCACCATGTGGATATTGGAGGGGTAACAATTATAGGTTTCAGATAGAGTGGAAGTTGAATAATTAAGATATACAAATATTTGTGTAGGTGTAATAGTAGAGAAAAGAAAAACACTATTATTGAATGAAAATGGAGAAATTCCCATATGAAATTTAATAAAAGAAAAGATTTACATTTAAAATACATGTATATGCCAGTCAAAAGAATTTTATGCTTACATAGAAAACAATTTGATATGTTATTACTTCTTCAGGTGATGGACCTGACCTCAGAGATTATGTGACAGAGATGGGTATTGTTGAGCCACTACTTCGACTGATTAAAAACGATACACCAGTGAGTTTATATTTTTACTTCAAAGTTCTGTATCATTATTCTATGATTGTCTGTTTAAGGAAGTTATGAAGTTCTAAGCTTATTTGAGCTATTTACAAGTTCACAATATTTATGTTGTGACTTTTTTTCTTACAGCCAACTTTTTTGAGAAATGTTACCTGGACTCTATCAAACTTGTGCCGCAATAAGAATCCACCACCAAAGTTCAAGATTGTTCGTCAGTTCTTACCAACACTTGCCAGACTCTTGCATCATACAGACCGAGAAGTCTTGACTGACACCTGCTGGGCTTTATCTTACTTGACTGATGGTACCAATGATAAAATACAAGAAGTTGTTGATAGTGGTAGGTGAATAAAAATAATTGATCCTTTCGTTGTATTGCCTGCCATAGCATCAGTTGATGTTTACATTGGCAAAGGTGTTTCATGTCTATTCTCTCCACCCTTCTGAGAAACATAATCTGTAGGAATGGCTACTTTACAAAACAGTGAAAACATATGCCTGGAACATCACTTTTCTTGCTTTATCCCATTTTAGTACATGCAGGAAAATCAGTCACAAGAATCGGAATAGCAATAATCTTTTAAAGTATTTATTATATTAATGTCCAGTACAATATTATTAAAAAGGTTGAGATGTTTATCATGATTTATTTCATAGGTGTTGTTCCAAGACTGGTAGAGTTATTGGGCAGTACAGAGGTACCCGTCATTACACCTGCACTTAGGGCGATTGGAAATATTGTGACTGGAGATGACCATCAGACACAGCTTGTTCTGGACCACAACTGTTTAGATGCATTTCACAACCTGTTACGACACCATAAAATAAACATTCAAAAAGAAGCTGCATGGACAATTTCAAATATCACTGCAGGAAATACTACTCAAATACAGCAAGTTATTGACAAACAGTTGTTGCAACCAATTCTAGAGATTTTGATTAAGGTAAGATAAAACACTGTATTACATTAGTATTGCCTTCTGGTCCTCTCCCATTTCACCAATAAAGTTAGACAAATTTAATGGGGGTGGACATCAAATGTTTTATTCATGCCATATTTTTAATATTATATCATATTTCTGAAGCAGCACAACTTCTATCAAAGAAATTTCTAGGTGTAATTGAAATAAATCTGAAATTTTATTATAAAATGACATAAGATTTTGCAATTTATTCATATACTTTGTTGGAGTTAATGCAGCTGGTATTTCAGAGTACGCGAAATTCGTCTGTCCTGCCAATCCTGACTATTTAAAAAATGGTTATCCGATGTTTTTATCATGAGCGACGGTCCAAGTACCACTGGCAAAAAGTGGCCGTCGTAGTGCTTTGTTGGTTTGATTATTTGTTTGGTTATTAAATGTTGACTGGTTTGCGTAATTCCATTTCCGGTTTAACATTGGGTACCAGATCGTTGACATCATACTAACAAATAAATGTGGCCTATTCTACACTTTACCAGTGCCATTCCTGACATACCGACAATCAACTGTCATATGTTCAGACTAATAATACAATGCCTATAAAAGATGATGATTATCATGGGGAAATGGCTGCGAAATGTACCTCGAACTTTTTTTCTTTTTTTTTTGTGATTTTAATATTAGATCACAAAAACAGAAAAAAAATTTGAGCAGACTGAAGCAGAAAACTTTACATGGATTAAATAAATATATTGTTGAAGAATGATTATGATAAAATAAAATTATTGATATTCAGATAATTATATTGATACAAACTTAAGTTAGTAAACTTAATCACATGCAAAATGGGAAATAAATAAATCTGTATTAATAGCCATTTCTGAAAACAGATTGAGAAAAAAGCTCCACAACCATGTCAACACAACAAAATGAAAAGCAACTTGGCATACCATAAAGTCATTAAAGAATTTTAATTCACAAACAGTAAATTTACGAAAATGAGTAGGACTGGCTAAATATCTGGGACTGACTGGACAATTGAACTAGCCAGTCCCATGACTGACAGGGCAAAACAAGTTTTCGCGGATTCTGGTATTTCCTGGCCAACTTGTTTCTAGTAAGACTTCTAAGAAAGTAGGATTAAAGTAATGTTAATACTCTGGTTAATACATGTATGGTTGTCATCTTTTTGAAATTTGAAATTGGGTTTAAAGTCTAGTGTTTCCAAGGAATTGTTTTGTTCTTTTGCAGGGAGACTTCAAAAGCCAAAAAGAAGCAGCTTGGGCTTTAACCAATCTTACATCAGGAGGAACTGTAGAACAGATTGCTTACCTGGTACAGCTTGGGGCCATCAAACCACTATGTGAACTGCTTACTGTCAGAGAAGCTAAAGTTTCATTAGTCATCCTTGATGCAATCAATAATATAATAACAGTAAGGCTTGTTGTAGTAAAATAAAATGATTTTTTTTTAATTTATCTTGTAATTTTCAAGAGGAATAATGATCGATTATCACAACTAATTCCTTTGTTTTGCAAAATATGTCATGTAAATATGTTAAAATAAATTTAGAAAGAGGAATGTTAATCTTTTCTTACATTCCTTTGAAAACCCACACTAACATTTTGAAGAACTGGTTTTCAATTTTCAGGTTTCTTGATTGACTTGGGAATGATTATAAAATTGATACCTAAAAATTATTTTTCAGGCTGCTGAAAAGATTGGCCAGCAGGAGATTGTCTGTGTGATGGTTGAAGAATGTGGTGGTTTAGACAAGATTGAAGACTTACAGAATCATGAAAATGAGCATGTATACAAGGCTGCCTTGGAGCTGATAGAGAAATGGTTTGGTGGGGAAGTAAGTACATTTAAAATTGTGTACATCAGCATAGAAATGTCATTAAAATTCTAAAAAGAAAATTGGAGCAATAACCTCTTTTACAAGAAAATGATGGACTTCAAGGTTGATTTTAAGACTGAATGTCAAATCTTGACATGCTCTTTTGAACAAATTTCTGTTAGATTATTCAAATATGATGTGCAAGATTTTTATGGATCAGCTGACGGAAACTGAGTAACATATGACTGTGATAGACCTATTCCATCATCGAAGACAAGTTTTGTCCAATTTTACTGGTGTCTCAGGAGAATTATCTCCATAACAGTTACCATTTGTGAAACATGTAGGCTGTGCCTGAGAAAATAGTCTTTGTAGAATTGAATTAAATACTGGCTTAGGAATATACTTAATAACTGCTGAAACAGTTTTATCAATAGGCTATACATAAGCTTGATACAAAAATATCTTTTTTTTTTAAATTTACTCTTTTCTGTGTTGATTAATATCTTGTACAGTCGACTCTCGTTGTCTCGAACTCGGATGACTCGAAATTTCGGTTAAGTCGAAATTTTGTCGAAGTCCGGAAAAAAATGCCTATTTGTCTATGTTATTTTACTTCTTTTTAGTCGAAACTGGATGAGTCGAAATTTCGGTTTTCTCGAAGTAAAAATTAAGTCCCTTCAATGAATTTCCTTGTAAAAGTCAATGGTTATCTCGAACTAATTAGGGTAAATTACATGTCAAAGTGTCAAATCATTTTACCTGTCGAGACCCTGTGTCACCATTAATTAGTTTATTACACCTTTCGATGATGATTTTGATTTGATGACTTGTTACCTGTATTTCTATAATTAATAAAACTATGAAATACATGTATTTTATTAATGCAATTAGATTTCTTTTATTTAATGATCAAAGACCATTGTCGGCATTTGTGTTTTTGACAAGATGTCTACGCTTGGGTGTGTATAAAATAATTACCGTTATCCGAACTCAATGGGTCGTTAAAATAAGATTGTTGTTATTAAAATCTTGATGTTTTATTAATTACAATTTTAAACAAACATATACGCTTGTGGATGAATAGCAATTGGCCAAGCGGATCTTGAACATTTTCGGCGTTTCTGTGAAAGCAAAGGATTTAATGTTTTTACTTGATTTGAGAAAATTAATGAGATTTCATATAAAAATGGTATCAATGTGGCTTTTGGTATGCCTTTCAGAATGTCTTCTGATGATACTGTTACACGTGATCTTGGTGAAGGACCCGGGCCTAGTCTCGGGGGGATAGCCAATATTACAATCAAACCAGTGAAGGACCCGGGGGATAGCTGGTTTGGCAGTAGCAGGTAAAGGTATAAAAAGAAAGTTAGATGCTCGAACTTCATTGATTTCGTTAAGTCGAACTTCGGTTGAGTCGAACTTTTCTCCTGGTCCCTCCAATTTCGAGATAACGAGAGCCAACTGTATATTTCAAAAATGATTTCACAATGAAAATTGTCAATTCTTTAAAAGTTATATTTTGTCTAATTCCAGGAGGAAGATGAGAACCTGGCTCCCACATCAACAGATGGAAATGCCTACCAATTCAATGCAGCAGCAACCATACCCCAGCAAGGGTTTTCTTTCTAAACTAGTCCAACATTGTGTCTATTGACTGTGATATCCTAATTACATGTATAACAACTGGTTTGTTACTGATTTGGTGCATATTTTATCTGATTGGTGTTTTGTAACTGAAAGAAAGTGCTATAAAATTATAGATCAGAAAGTGCTTTACATGATGAACCGTATTATTAGAAAATACTGGGTATATGTTCTTCTAAAATGAGATAATGAAACACTTAATTGCATGTTGATTGGGCTCTAAATGTAATGAATGTTAGTTTTGGTGTGACGTTGCTTCTATTCAGGTGTGAATTTCTTTTTTCTTTTTTTCATTTCAAAGAGATCCGAATTAAGTAGAGACAGATAGGGTTCTACTTTTGAGAAGTGCTTTTTCAATATAAAGAGCTGTATTGTACATGAGAAGTCCTTGCATAATATATTTTTCAACTACTTTTTTCCTTTTAAGTGTGCAATAATCTAGTGAGGTAAAGTTAAGCAAGTTATTTTTTTTCTAGTTAAGAATATTAGAATGTTCAAAGGAGTTATGAAGAATAGAAATAATTTGTATAGAGTATTTTACTTGTAGACTCAGGTTATTTCAATTTGCTCAGAGATATTAAGACCAAATTGACATTTTTATTTATTTGCTGATTATATATGTAGTATATTTTTAGTTCAGTATGTTGGCATCACAGAATGGGGTACTATAATTATTTACTTTTACCCGTTAACAGTAGAATTATTGAATCATTTGGTGATCATTGCATCATTCATTCCTCTGTGTAGAATTATTCACTTTATCATTCATTCATTACCACATTTCCAGGGTTTTGCCTTTAGCATTTGTTTTCATTGATTAGTTATCTTTATTGTATAAGTATGTATTGTATGTAGATAACAAATTATTTCTGTACAGATGTCTTCTCTTATCTTACATTTCTTGTCTTACTGTCTGTCTCTGCCATTTATATTTAATCATGATAAATACATCAAAAATGATTTTGACTTGTTTATCACTTTGTTACTTGGCAAAGAAGCAACAGTCCACAAATAGGCATGCATGCCACTCCACGGACACTTTCAGCTAAAGTCAATATCTAGGACATTCCATAATGAAATGTTTCATTCATTGTTTTGTTAGTACACTAAATTTAGCTCTTGGGCTGTTTTTGTATTCAAGATGTCATGAGTTCTGTTTTGTGTTTTTATGGTTTTTTTTTGTTTTTTTTTGTTCAAATAAATCAGCATGGTAAGAGAAATGAATCTACAGCTGTCAAAAACCAGATATCATGTCTGAAATATAGCCCTGTTCCTAAATGTATTATGCGTGAAAGCTAACATTAATTTCTTGAGAAAAAAAAAACTGCCATTTCTTCAAATTTAGATGAATTGATACATTTTATGCCACTATCCAGCTTAATATCAGTACCAATAAACATAAAATATTAAAATTTTCATTCTAATTCGGCAAATTATTGCTACCTTTCACTGCTCTGGATATGTTGGCTACAGCATATTTGCATTTCCGAGCAAAAGTTGTACTAGTAAATCTCAATTTGATGTTAACACTTCTCGAATCGAACCCAAGACCTCCTACACTTGGGGTGAGCACGCTACCGTGCATGGTACTTACGAGGCGGTCCCTTTTGAAGAAAGCATTGACCGAACAAGATAGTGGAAATTTTGTGCTCACAGGCTTCCTTATTTGGTTCAATAAAAAATGGAATAGTCTTGACTCGATGGGCTCGTATTTGTCTAGCATAAAACTCATAGGTGTTTGAGAAGAGTGACCTTCCGCATACTATTGTAAACAATACAATTTTTTCAGGTTTATTTTAATTGATTTCATGTGTTTTGTTCCACCTTAGTTGCAACGCATACGTCCGATAATATTGATAGTGGCTCATGATTGTATATGGAGTGTTGTCAGAAGTTCACCGAGGCCTGCTCCCACTTGTGTACAAGTTATATTTATAGCATAGTATTCCGAGTTCGACATAAAAACTTTCGAACGCGCAGCGTGAGAAGTTTATTTGGCTTACGAGGAAGGCGTTGCTATAAATGATTTGTAACATGAATGACAGTCCGTGCAGAAAAAAATAACGTTTGGCGGGAAAATCTAATAACCCGCACAGTAGGCAGTATGGTAGACGCATTCTCTCTACCAGATTGGCTTGACATTGAAAATGTAGAAAGCGATGATTTGGTTCTCTCTCAGGTGTGTATTTTTTAATTGAATTAGACTGATTTACGCTAATTGTCTTTTTGAAGGCTTTTAAACACAACTATTCGGGGCATGGACCCCCTTTTTTGGCCCAAATGTAAAAAAAAATCTATTTTTCCATATTTACAATTTTCTACAATATGTAGGCATATAACAAGTCTCAAAACTCCATAACCAGTCGATTACAATACCTTTTCTACTATCCACACGATCCGCAAGTGAAAAGATTTTATTGTTTTACCTTGGGACCCAAAAAGGGGGGGGGGGTCCATGCCCAAAATACCTGTGCTTTTGATCGGAAATCGGTAAAATTTTTCTCCGATGTGATGTCATTTATATGCCCTATATTGGCCCTTAATTTTTGGAAATATAGATATTTCATTTTTTTAAAACGATTGTTTACTGTTTTGCAGGTTCTTCAAGATGTCGAGGAAGATATAAAATTGACATTTGTATGTGTGCTTTTTTGTAGGCGTAATCTTTTCCCAAAGAGGCGGAGCTTACCCATGCAATATTGGTTTTAGTGTTTTGGTTATTTCATGGCTGTTTCCTCATTGCATTATATAGGCCCATGTGACCTTTCATGCAATATTATTTGGTTGCTTCAATTTAGAGCATACATTTTGGTACATGCTTGTCGTCTCTATGTTATTCCATAAAAAGATCAAAGGAAAAAAGAAGATTCATGTTACAACCAGCTATATAGCTAGTGGGGCTGCATATTTGATATTGGGAACAAGTCCCTGTGGTTAGTTGAGGTACTACTTTCTGTTGCAGAAACATTCTTCATTAAACCTATTTTAATTTAATGTTCATTTATAGAAAGCAATAAGGATGTTGCCTTTAAAGCAACGGTCAAGAAGAATTGGCGCAAACAATAGTTTACGTACATTTCCCTGATGTTAACGTGGAAACTCGCTATATACTGTGGCTTTTATTGGACAGAAACAATAATGTAAGTGCAAAATTAGTTGCAATACATATGTAGTTCATTTTTTAATCCTGAAAACGGTTTGTTTAGATACAAATTTGTTCCATGATTTAAAGATGAATATGAGTCGCTGCAGACAAAATTTGAAAGCTACATATTGGGGATTATGAAAAATATAGATCGGTTGTAGAGGCTATAAAAATGGTCTGACAGATACAGTGTGGCGAGGTGTTGTGTGATGCTCTTCGAAACATTGCGTGTTCTTCCGTCTGTATGCCTTCCTACGGTTTCTAGATTTTATTTTGAGAACGGATCAATGTTTTAATTTATTTTATTTTATTTTGAAACTTTGCACAGTTGTTTCGTACCATAAAGACATCAAATTAAATTTTCAGCAAAAATCAAAAATGTAAGGCCATTTGGTACATTTTCCACCCACCCTTTTTTACCATTAGATGGAGGGGAATATAAATATTTTTATACAAACCATACTCGGGGCGGATCCAGGGTTTCAGGTTAATGGTAGCGTAAATTGAATTAAAGGCCGAGCGAAGCGGGACAAGAATTGTTTTGGGGCAGAGTTTGTAAAAAAAGTCTTCATGCATTTACAATCAATTTTAGGAGAGCATACGCGTGGCACCCCTTGCCTTATATATAGTTGACTTAACCATACTAATGCCATAACTCACTTGAATTATATATAGTATTATACAGATAAATAGAGAAATTGTGGCCAACGAGAATGATCAGTATATTTTCAGATGAACTGTTCATTTATAGTAAGGATTGTACAATTTAGAAACTTATTGTTATGCTAATATAGTGTCATCGTCAAAATTAGAATAAGAATCTGAAAAATTCTGGAAAAGGGTATTTTTATGGTATTTAGATGCGTGGTGTCTTGTGTTGTCAGAAACATAATCAACATGCAATAAAATTAAAGGAATGTGTAATTATTTCGCATTAGCAGCGCTATGTTTCATAAAATACTTTTCAGATTTTAATCTTCTTGTAATATTTTGTTGGAAGGTGAATTTTATCATCACTATTTTGTAAAAAAAAAAAACCAAAATTTTATTCTTACTGAATTTCTAATGAAGATGAACAACTGTCGACAGTAAAAAATCAGATTTACGACATAACTTTTTGGTAACAGTGAATCTGCTTAAAAATGCCTATTTGTCATATAGTCAACCATGTTCATTCCAAAACATAACCAAATATATATATTTAGAAATCTTAGGAATTGACGCGTAAATTGTTATTTCTATGAATGCCAAGGAATTTTGACGATTCTCTCTAGATCAAGCACCGGCATAAGTGGCTCATTTTGGTTATGATATATTTTTGTCGGCTCTAAGTGCAATGATTAACAACTTCTGAATCTAGGCTCACATGTACAATATATGTACAATAGTTCACTCAAAACCCTTCAGATGTTCACTTTAAATGACCCTTTGACCTCAGTTCTGCATAACGGACAAACCTTCAGTGATGGTGCACACGATGAACAGCAAGATAAATGTCCACAAGGGAGAAAAGCTACTGAAACAGTATCTTCACAACAAATCTTACACAACAGCCGTTCCTTCATCTCGCTATTTTCCTGGAGCAATCTTTGATACGATTCTGAAATGTTAGTATTGCGTATTTAGTAATAAGTAGGGATACATGCATGTACAATATATAGACCGAAGACAACCTTATTTAGTATAAATCACAGTCGTCCAGATAATTGGAAAGGAGGGGATTTCAGGCTGTCATTTGCTCATTTTAGAACGCATTTTGCACAAGGTTTACAAAATTTTCCAACAAAACTGGGACCTAAACCCATGATATCCCCTGGGTCTGCCACTGTCACATAAAGGATATATATAATATTTTCATTACCGACAAACACCCGTGTTTGTACGTACTTTTAAAATTACAAATGTTGGCATGGTATACCGGTAACGGGTATTCCTACATGTGGACTGTTGTTAGCATTTCCATGTCACATAGCAAAGTTGTTAAGTGAAGAGGAAATGATCGAAGTATTTAACAAACGTTAAACCAACTGTTACCAATACATCTATCTTAGCCATTTACAAATCGTATATTCTTTCGTGACAAATAGTTCTACCTCTTGATTTTGTAACGCTTTGTAACTTCATGTATCTCCTGTCGAAAAACAGAGGCTGTATTATACTTTCGTCATGCTGACCATTCGGAATCAAAGCTATGACAGCTAACATGATGTTCTCAGCACTTAGTGCATGCCACCCTAACAAATCCAAAATGTTCGTTTATTAATATAACTAAAAGACGGTATGTCACGCTTTTGTTCCCGGAAAGGCAGAGGTCGCTTATAAAGTACGAGTTGCTTTTTTGTGTTTTCTGTAAATAATTTCAATGTTTAAGTTCTGTTGACCGTTTCGAGTGTATATTACATCTTTGACCCATTTAAAAAAAATATCATCTCTTCGTTTCACTTTGAGGTGATGATCCTGCATACACATGTACAAGGAGCTTCAATGGTTTACGCACGCATTTCTATTTTGTTTGTTTGTTTTTGTTTCATGTTTTGTTTTTTAATGTGAGTTACTGTAGGTGGTACGTTTCAAAGAGTGAAATTAGATATAGCGAGAGTTTATAAGTCCATATATCTTTCAAGCCAATGTATATACGAGTACTTACCCTTTTCTGCCAAAATTGAATTAACAGCAGAGGACACTGGTTTGGGTAAATATTTTAATGCAAAAACTGCTTGAGCTGCATCAGTGAGCAGGGGATTCTTTCTTTCAGCATTGGTTGGTCGTCTTCCACAAGGCAGGGTATCTTAAATCATGAAAATAATTAAATGAAGGCAGTCAAAAAAGGGGAAATCTAACACATATTTACTTGTAAAACTAAGACGATGTACATTTTCTTGAGTCTTACTTTTAAGCATCTTCCCACTAAGTGCAAGAAGTGTTCAAGACCAACACTAGAAGATATTTACTTTTCTTACCTCGGTCTACTAAAGTATTGGACAACATATGCAGTGGTTCATTTTCTGGCACACTCAGAACAACACTGGACTTTTCTAAGATGGATTCCTTAAACAAATTCATAATGATGTAAAAAAATGAGGTGAAGACATTTTATGATCAGAACCACTATGTTACGTGTATTTCGTAATGCAAATAAGTCGGACACATGTTTTTTTCATCGAGAATAAATTCCCATGCTACACTGCACATCTTGCCTTTAAAACAGCAAACATTTGATTTTCGGGGAGGGGTGTATGGATGTTTTTTGAATGGAAGATTGTTTACAATGATTGCCGCCAGCAATATGAAATAAAGATGTTTTACAGTCAGCTTTTTAATTATTGCTTTAATCATATATTTGAAGAAAGAAGCGTTTTCGCTTTAATTTGTCGCCAAAGAAAGATTTCCGCCGTTTGTCTCGAAAAAAAAACTCCAAACCCTCCCCCTTATAGAAAATCAAATGATTGCAGCCTTAGATTGGCGGACAAGGGAAACAATTCCTATTTATAAAATACTTTCATTGATGTAAATGAAGAAGATTTATTTGTACTTTCCTTTATAACTACTATTTCCACTACTGCAAAGAGTGAAACTGCATTTATCGTTTAATCGAGAAAAATAGACTTACTATTCAATAAATACTTCATGTAAAATCGATTAAAGTGAGCTACTCATTTTTTTTATCAAAGTCTACAATCAGATAACATATTTCAATTCAGATGATATTGAATTGGAAATTATAAACGAGTTTAATAATTCAGGAATAGCATTTTCCGAATCAGATATAGCTATTTCCAAAAATAGTTCAATAAACTCTTTTATTTGGATCTATATAAAACTTTAGGAGATATATTTTAAGTTACTGTTGCATCCACACACGTCTATTAAGATTACAAAGTTACAGTTTGAAGTTAAGATTGTTTTGTTTTGCCCCCTTTCCCTCAATGGTATGGATCACAACTCTTAAAATCAATACCAACCTTCTGTTCAGGGTGTGGAACTTGGTCTGGATCGCTTTAATAAATTTCTTGACACGTTGTAGACAATTCTGGATTCACCCCTGCTCATTTTTTTTGTTACTTACTATTTCTCCTTGTTGAACAGCAATCTGGACAGCTTCCACAAAATCTACCCCTTTCTTTTCGATCAAATATTTACATTGTGGACTCCAACGTGCGTGCTCAACCATAGGGTTATCATCGGCTTGCCAATTCCGTAAACCAATACCACATTCAAAGCATCGGACGTGGTCTTGGTTACCTTAATACATGTAGTAAATGAATAATTTCATATGGTTTGAAAATCTTCCAGATAATTGTCGGTTGGGAGCGAGTGTCCTCATTCATCGTAAAAGGCGACTTCGACCAATATGCATACACGTGCTAAGAACAGTAAATATATGTTCAAACAGAATATTTGTTTCCATCAAAGTACCCCTCAAGAGCGTAAAATACGGACGCACAATTTTTTTATGTCAATTTTTAAAACTCGGAATATCGAAATTTCTTTAAGTATTTACCCTGAGGAAACTTGAAATTTTGAGTTTGAACTAGAAATTTCGAGTGATTTTTATAAGTTAAGACTGACTTTTTGAAAACTTATAATTTTGAATATAATTAACTAAAAATTATTTATTAGAGTAATAATTCAAAACTTCGGCTTTAATAAACTCGAAATTTCGCGTTTATAAAAGTTGAAACTTAAAGTTTTGTATTAAAAATTTCCCTAAACTTAGCTAAAATTTTCGAGTTTTCAAAGTATAAATTGAGTAAGACTTCCAAATATTGAATAACTTAATACGTGTCTATTCCGAGATAGAAAACCGAAGGACACATCTCATTTTAGAGGAACGAATGATTTTTGCTTGACAAAGATACGGGCTTGGTAACTTGGTGCACGTTTTTTTTCGTGAAAAGATATAGGAGAGTTGTCCTCGAACTTTTCTTTATTCTAAACAGCTTTAAAATTCTAAACCAGTATACAAAGCACGTAATAAGCAGCCTCATTTCACACCTGTGTAGAAGAATCCAGCTTCCACGTATACCTCTTTATCAATATTTTCTGTACCAGACCAAGTGTCAAAAGTCTGGAACCGAAGACATGATATGCTCATGTTTGGGTACTTCATATTTTCTTATCACCTACAAAAATAGTTTTTAATCCATTTAATTTTCCAATTAAAGTGGGTATCCATTCATCATTTCGAAATTTGAGAAAACATGTTAAAAAGTGCACAAACTAATAAATAAGTTATTACATGCATGGTATTCGGCATCAGCCCAAGACTCTCATGATGAAGTCGAGGGCTCACACCTGAGCGATATGGTGAAATGCCATGCAACCTATTTATCACATATTTTAGGCTTTAAATATAAATCATAATAATCAACAATTTACGTAGCAGTCTTTATAAAAATCAGACAGGAGGTGATTCGTGCATGTCAAAAAATAATGATAAACATATTCAGAAACAGTTACAGACCACATAGCAAGTCTTAGCTTTTCAGTTGTTTGTTCCACATTTGAAATGAAAATTATATAGATTGTACATGAAATTTGAAATATCATTTGCATGAGTTATCGTTCTTGATTTGGTTTGATTTTGTTGAATTTAGTGGGAGATGAATGTACGTATTTCCCCCCTAAATACAGATCTTAATACAGAAAGTAATATCTTAACGTGAAAATATAACATATGTAGAACAAAAAAAAGCTTCGTTTATCCAGTGGGTTTTTCTACAAACATGAATCATCTGAACCATTGGTATTCATCAACCCAGTAGTCCGACTTTTCTGGCCCAAAATATATCAGATTATATTTAATATATTTATCAACATTTGCAGTACATTTATTACAAACTTCGGACTGATCACTAGTTATTGCCCCGACTGAAAACGTTATTGCCCTGACTGATAACTCACTAAATACACCCGGTATTATATAATATGCAATGATCTATGAACATATCAGGATTAAATATACTGTATATTTAAAATCAAAAGTCGCAATATTCCCGTCTTGTGCCGTCTTTCTTGTCACTCCTTAATATGCATATATCAATATATGGAAAGTTGACGATTTGAAAACTTCTTCTTTTATTATATCATAGGAATTGTCAACTACCAAAAACATTGTTTTAGAAGCTTCTAAAACGGTTATGCGATATGTGAGTGGAATATATGGATTACTTACAAGATCAAGAATACACACAAAAATCAATATCCCTTTCCTGTAAATGAGCATGACATTCGGTAGATGACATGTTGTAGCTTTAAAACTCATATACGTATTGAATTCTATATATATTTATAAACATTACAATGTTTTATTTATAGTCGCTGAGGATTTCCGGAAATAACAGTCACGCGTTTACCAATCTTTTTTATATTGCAATTTAACAATTAATAAATTATTTCTTCGATAGCTATCACCAAAATTTTCTTTTCGAAAACAGATTAAAGAAAATACATGTAATGGACAAAATCAATTTCATAAATTGTCTTTTCAACATAAAATCGAATGCGTATCATATAAATAATGACCCGACTGTATAAAGACCTACTCAGTCCTAAAACACTCCTCATATACCACTCCCCAAACCCCAAAGGAGTTCAAACAAGTCCACAACGAATACAGGTATTTAATTCAAGATATCTAAAAATAGAACGAAATAACAAGATTGTTACAAAAATATGTCTTGTACGAAAATTCATTTTCCGATAGTTTAAACATATTTTATTTGCTAAAAACAAAACGTATAGGACAAAAGTAAATCATACCTATTTAGTCCTTTCCTACATACAATATATAATACATATAGAACAAGTGAGGGCACAGACTGGTATTGACCGAGGGGCAAGTATGGACGCAGACTGGTATTGCCCGAGGGGCAAGGATGGACGCAGACTGGTATTGCCCGAAGAGCAAATCTAAAAATAAACATACGTTTTGTCTTGAATGTATTTGCCTTGGATAGAAAACTCCTCCATGTATTGATATCAAGAATTGAATTAGGCACGTGTTGATAAATATCTATTTACATATGTTGATAAATATTAAGTAATTCCACATTGGCTTGCCATAACCACAAGACAAGTCATATACATACTGCAATGCTTCTTTCTTGAAGGTGTACTTGCATGGATCTGTTGAACTTGCTGTGCCATGTTCAACATTGACCACTTCACTATATCTAGATTAGCTTTGTACGGAAGCCCGTAAGTACCACGTGAAGCTCTTTTTTATCTTGTTATAACAACTTAACTAACTTAGCTAACTTGTTATATCAACTTATTATCTTGTTATATCAACTTAACCCACTTGTTGTATCAACTAACTAACTTGTTCTAACAAATTAGTTTACTTGATATATCAACTTACTTTACTTGTTATATTATCAACTTTGCTAAATTAATTGTTATTTCAACTTACTTTTTATAACTTAACTTTGTTTGTCAACTTCTCATAATTGTTATAACGTATATAAAAACCAGATCAACAGGGATTCCAATCTAACGGAAACTGGTGATCTATGGAACAAGGTTAGCTAAGTTGATATAACAAGTTAGCTAAGTTGATATAACAAGTTAGTTAAGTTGTTATAACAAGATAAAAAAAGAGCTTCACATGGTACTAACGGGCTTCTGTACCGTAGTCAGGCACATGGAAGAAAGGATATTTCTGTTCTGAAGGTTATAAGTCCCGTAACTCTAAAAGAAAGCTGCATAGTTGTTGTAGATCACATGAAGTTGAACTTTGATTGCATTTACACAGGATGAGAATTTCACCAGAATCAGTGTGGCCCGTTTTGGTCTTCATTTGATTCAAATCAATCTCAACTTTCCTCTTGAGAAAAAGAAAATCACCAGAAACAAAGTGGACCCTTTTGGGACACATTCGACCAAATCAGTAGATCTGAAATTTCCTTTGGAAAAAACCACATTTTCAAAGAGATCAGTTCTGTTTTACTCAAGTTATCATCCTGGCATCAGGTAAATGCTTGTTTCTTACCCTTATTTCTTAAACAGATCAAGTCACAACCCCCAAAATGGCACCTTGTGGTACAATCTGAAAAAGATCAGTTTACCCGAACCTGGTACTTACATATAACTTTTCAGAAATCATGGTAATGCTTGTTTTTAGCCGTTTTTTTTTTCCATCATTCCTTAAGAGCTCATAACTTGACCATCAATGATAGTCTAGCCTTTGTAGTATAGAACGTTGTAGAGCGATATCCGAGACATTCATTTGCTTTTACTTGAGTTCTATGTAATATAGTTCAATTCAATCAAATGCTTGCTTTTGGCCTTAATTCCCTAATGATTAAGGCCATATACTCCAAAATCAATACCAACCTTCCTTTTGGATTTGAAAACTTGACCAACCTACTAATAATATATGTTAATAAATATGTAATTTCATGCTGGCCCTGTTATAGGTTTGAGGTCTGTCATATTGGCCCCGAGGCATCGCCGAGGGCCAATACGGCTGTCGAAGTAAATATGATCGACCAAAACCTATAATAGGGCCAAGATGAAATTACATATTTATTGACAATTTTATCTACCAACTGAACTAGATAATTTGTAGAACAGTTGTTTTCATTTTTAGCAAGAACATGTAGGTTAATTTGCATTAATCAGTCTTAAGTACCCTTTTATATAAAATGGAAGATTTTTGTGTATTTCTGTTGCTTTTAGTCTTTGTGATCAAAGATCCGGAAATAACACAATTCTGAAAGCACACTTTAGATATACAAATGTGCAATTGCAGATATATTATGCTCTTTTGTTTTGACATTACAATAGGCTTGCCAGGAGTAATAAAGTATTGGTTTGCATATCATAATTATGTTGGATTCCCTTTTTTTGGGAGGGGGTGTTTCTATGTGCACATGCTTTGATTCTAGTTTGTCCTGTTTATGTTACATAATGAATGTTTTCATATTTGGTCTGAAGCTCCTTAGAGCTTGTAATTGTAGTTGAATGACATGCCAAATCAAAATAAAGTTTTCTTACCTTATTCTAAGTATCTTATTTGTTTGGTAAATTATATACATGTTAAGGTAGATATGCATAAATAATCCAGCAGGATAATGAAGTGAGAATATCATTTTCGAAACGGCGGTTTCAAACGACTGGAAGTTCTGATGCCGTATTGGCCCTGGTTTGATCCATATTGGCCCCGTATAGATGCCTGGTTGAATTCATATCAATTGGTCAGTTTTTGATATATTTTAACGTATTTTGGGTAGTTGTTTAATAATACTTATATTACATGTAATTATCACATGAACTAAGTGTCTATGGACATGCATTGACAACAGAGACGACATTGTCAAATCATTATATGACTGCAAATTTTCCAATAAAAACGCAATAAATCAAATTTTATATAAAAAAAATGTTGGAAGAGTTTACAAGTTATTATGTGTAGTGTGAACTTGCAGTTTTGGTTTTCATTGTATTCTGAGTTTGGTGTCACACTTAATTCATTTCAAAATTTAAATAAAAACAAAAATAAACCCCTACCTATCAACCCTACAAAATGAACGTGGTCACATGACAACTAATTTCCCCCGAACACATCATGGCCCACATTCGAGGGTATGGTTATGCCCATGGACTGTGTAAACGCTTCGATGCTTAACACCGCCCGTGAGAGACCCCAAATGATAGCGAGGGCGTTTAGAAACCCCTCTGTCCGTCATGTACTACACATATGGATGTAAACCGGGTCTAACAGTATTGCGTATATATGTCAGCACGAAAACTATAATTAAACCAAGTATAGAAATAGTTAGCTGATGGTCAGCGTCTCTCATGTCGTGAAATTGATTGGCTAACTTTGTGTTACGAAAGATTTTGAGGATTTTAGTTGTTTATATCTACAAAGACAATCAAATTATCTGTAAGAAACAACGATGTCCTGGCTTTATAATGCACGAAATGAAGGGTGTAGCGGATATACGGAAAGTGCTATCCTTTTCAACTTTATTGTTATAGTGTTATTTAAGACAACGTAAATAAAGAAACTGAATATAAAGTGCACTAATGTACAAACTAAGGAACACATGCAGTTAACTGATATGCCAGTTCTAAAACAGGCAGCTTATACCAACAAAATGTTATGTCCCCATCGTATGTAGAATCAACCCAATTCTTCCCATGCGGGGTTGAGTATCAAGGTACATCATAAGTCATACAATAAGAACAATACCCATGGCATGTCAAAAACTGCTTAAAAATAAAGTGTTTTAATTTCTGTGTGAAGACCCTATGAGCGAATCAATATTTAAACCAAAAATGCTATCCTTAACGATTTGACATCAATATCAAAACAGTAAGTTTGTCTTTGAACTACATATAAAGGACAATGAACGAGGTAGTGATCAACATCTTCAATGTTAGTACCACATTTACATAGCGGATCTTTGATGATATTTACCATGTGTAGGTCATAATTCAGAAATTAAAGATGCAGAATATCTTAGTCGGGTTAATTTTCTCTCCGTTTCGCAATAAATAGTTGGAAATAGATTGTACCTTAGGTGAAGCAAGATTACACAAATATTCAGGGGCATGCTTTTGTTAGATAATATAGAGCATTTGTAATTTTCTACGTTTTCAACGTTCTTCTTTTGTCTTTCAATTTACTTCTTTATATATATATATTCAATTTTTGTCAACACCAGTAACCCATTTAAAATCTTTACCGCTTCTGTTTGGATTTGTTCTAAAGAAAAAATATCCATGGTACTAACATTGAAGTTGTTGATCACTACCTTTTTCATTGTCCTTTATATGTAGTTCAAAGACAAACTTTTAGTTTTGATATTATTGTCAAATCGTTAAGGATAGCATTTTTTGGTTTAAACATTGATTCGCTCCTTGGGTCTTTACATAAGAGTTAAAACACTTTATTATTAAACAGTTTTGGGCATGACATGGGTTGTGTCCTTATTGTATGACTTATGATGCACCGTAAATAAAGAAACTGAATATAAATTGCACTAATGTACAAACTAAGGACTACATGCATTTAAATGATATGCCAGCTTAACACTTCATACGCTGGTCCCTTCAGCACCTGCGTATGGAGTGTCCTTATCACAACACATTCGTTATACCAGAGCTTGCCGAAACTACGCAGACTTTTTGTATCGCGCTAGAATTCTAACAAATAGGCTTCTGGAACAGTTTTATGTTGCTACAAGATTTAAGTCATCACTACAGAAGTTTTATGTCGTCATCAGGAACTTGTGGATCGTTACGATGTATCCATCTACGCCATGAAAACTGATTTGTTCAACGTGTCATAGTTTTCCTTTCCTCTTTTGTCTATTCCAGACTTGACTTTTTATGAGCAACTCGACTGGTGTTTCTAGAAAAGCAGAGGACGCTTATCATACCGGTGCACCTGATCCATGCTCCAAAATTTTAGTGGAGTCCGAGTTGCTCATTTGCTTTTGTTATTTTGTATATATGATTTTAGTTACATTATGTTCTTTGTTGTGTATGTCTGTTTTCTATGTCTGGTCTTTGTTCCTGGATTAAATTCTTTTGATTACCGCTGTAACCTTGATTCCCTTGATTATTCTTTCTAATTTTCCAGCATTACAGTTGTCCCATACTTCAGGGGCATATTCTACTAATGGTCGAATATAAGATAAATTTAGTTTTTCCAAAATGTTAGAAGTAAGTTGGAATTACAATTTTCGTAATACATTAAGATGTTGGTTTTTTTCAACTATTACTATTATATTTTCAATATGTACAGACCGCTTTGCATCACTAGTAAATGTAATACCTAGGTGTTTATGATGAATTTGGTTGGAATTTCAACTTCATTTAGTGAAAAATAAAATTATCGGTATTTCGATATTAGAGAATAACATAATCTCAGTTTTTTCCACATTTGAAAGTCATTAACCAAGTTTTTGCCCATGAATTTATTTAAATCACGACTAATGACCGTTGTTACTTGCTCGCTATCGCGATCAGAGTTGTTTAAATGTTGTGTCATATGCAAAAAGTCTACATAAAGAGCTAAGATTAACAGCTATATCGTTAATGAAAACAACAAATAAGAGAGGTCCAAGTACTGAACCTTGTGGCACACCTGAAGGTTCAGTACCCGGACATCTCTTAAAAGACAATACACAAACCATCTTTTTTTCATGTTTCAAGTTATCAATTCAATTTACTATTAGTTTTCGCGACTAACAATGTAGTTTACGAAGGGACTCGATTTATGTTCTTGCTCGCGAAATTAACTAAAATAGGTTGGTTTACAGTATATGAATTAGGAATTCTTATAATACCGGATATATGTGTGAAATATCACATGGATATCTTCAAACAACTCTGTTAGCCGTCCCTTAGCTTTATCGGCCTTTTTGCAACACGTACACCTCCAAATAATGGACAATAAAAATATTGTCGAAGAAGTCCTCTCTTGTTCTAATAATGGACGATGCTATTCTCACAAACCCTCGAAACGGAGCATTATATTGTTTTGACACACATCTATTGCGACATTTGGTTAAGTTTTTATTATACTGACCAACTCTTTGAAAGCTGTGCGTCACCTAGCTGTACAAATGATGTCATTTTGCATTATCGTGTATTTTCGGTCGATTCCCTAGTTGTCCGTAACGAAAGGGAAAATTAAGTTTTTCATTCGAAAATATCTTTAAACATACACAAGATACTTCGTTCTTTTTCATGACTTTCTCCGTGTAGGTAAATTATAAAATTTCTTTCTTCTTTTCTTTTTCTATTGTTCATGTGTGCATTTTTTAAGAGCCACCATCCCGTGCTTTGTGCGAATTCAGCCAAACCAACGACTTGACCTAGCAGCAACCGTCAGTTCCTCAACTATAACCAATTTTACACGACTGGTTGCCCATGTTCAGCATTCGTTTATGCAAAAACACACAAAAAAAATCACACACACACACACACACACACACACACACACACACACACTCACAAAACACAAAAAAGGTTCAACATTGGCATTATGTTAATAATGAGGCGTAAACGATTGGCTGGCATGTGTATTTAACGCATTGTTTCCGATGACATCCGATTGTTAGGTTGAGATAGTAGAATATCTGCAAGAAGCTCATATATTCTTAAATTATGTATTAAAAACTTACTGTCTCAAAAAGAGAAACTTAAACTAACTAAATCTTCTGCACCCACCACAATCGGATTTCATGTAGGCGATGTGTTATCTCTGAATAATACTAATTTAAAGGATTACTTTCTGATCTACCCAAATGAACTTGAATTTAAGGAGACAACTGATACACCCTTTTCTGTGGTTCTTTTCACAAAAAATCGTAAGTGTAAAATTACTCGTAAGTTATGACGTCAAAATACTTTCATTTACTATGACGACATAACTTATGACTAATCTTATACTTACGATGTTTTGTGAAAAGGACCACTGATTCTTACCTACACCTAAACTGTACATAGATGGTTCATGACATCTGTGTGGCACGTGATGATTTTTATTTTCCAATTGAAATATTTACATTTCACAGTGAACTGTTTCTACCGTTCCTGTATTATATCTTCACTATGATTAACCGTTATGAAGTTTCTGTCTCACAGATGATAGAGACAATATACCCTTTTGTAACTCGGGTAGCTGTATTATTGTTGCTGGCTAGACTATCATTGGATTATACGCACTTGCAATATGACGGGTGCCGCTGATGAAACAGGACATGCTCACCCTTCCGGAACACCTGATGTCACACTTGGTTTTTTTGTGGGAGTTCATATTGCTAGCGCTTTAGATTTTTGTGTGACATCTTGCTTTCCTTATCTTCATTGCAATTTTTACATGTAATCTATCTTTTCGATTCGCTACATTGCGCATGACGATCGTCCATGTTTCATGTGTTCAAGTTGAGGCCATGTTTTTTTATCGATTTATTTGAATCACCCTACTGTTGACTTTTTTTGCTTTCACTCTAACAGTTCGTACATGATTCTCATTCGATCGATTGGTTGTCACTGAGATTTGGTTGCGTTCCGCCAATATTTGGTGACAAACTTAAATGGATGATAAGAATAATAAAGAAACATACACCGTGGTTAAATAAGCGATACTAGGAGAAATTAGAGATGGATTATCACACTTCCTTTTAATAATTTTCCTTAAAATCAATAGGGTTCTAAGTACACTCATAAAGATTAAGATGTGTTTACCATATGTGACCAGAATTTACAAGGGTGTTACCAACGGACAATGACTTTACTATATCCCTTTGCTATTTCAATGACGAGGTGATGAATAAGTTTTTCTTTAATTTCCCGCATTATTATTATTATTATCGACTAAGTGAACACAGTTCTAGTTTTCCCCAATATTATAATTCTGATATTTATACACGACCTATTCCTGCAGATATAACAATCTTCCCGAAATAGCAACATGTTGCATTGAACATATTTTTTTAAACACCATGTATAGTGTGCTTCTACCTCCAACACCCATGAACGGTGTAAACAAAGGAAAACGGTCATACTTGCTTGAAAACAAATATATTTTTACTTCTAGAATAAAGAAGCAGCCTCTACTACCAGCATGTCTCGTTGGGAATTGGTATTTCTATTTTACGTGTTTGCTGTGGCCGACAGATGGGCAATGTCCTACCATTACTATGCAGGTAAGTCAAAACAATATTTCAAGAGTTTTGATAAGTATTCAGCACATCTTTTAACCAGATTGATTTTGGTAATAAAAATATTTTTACATTGCTTTCTCGAAATAAAGTTTGGTGACCTATGTTATCTTATTAAAAATTACATTATATGTTCATTTAAATTTATATTTTGGGAAAATAAAAAGAATCTTTATACCAAAATATGAGCACTGGAATAATATATCTTAAGTGTACTAACTCATACATACTGTCATTCTTTATCTTTCAAATAACGTAACTTGATGTTGTCTAAAAAAACAAAACATCTTATAACATTTATCAAAACATTTTATATTAAAGTTTAGTCTGTGTGTCTATTATCACATTACATTTTCAATTTGCATCTATTATTTAAAACGAAGATCAATAGAGTTTGAATAGTAAAAATATCTTATTTGTTGTCTTAATCATGGGAAAATTAGAGTCGCATAATGTCTTTTGTTTTTGTTTTTTTTGTTTTTGTTTTTATTTTTATGACAAATTCCTTTATTTTCAATGTTTTATTCATTAATGGAAAAAGAAATACAGGTATGCCGGGTGGACCTACAGTATCTTATATTACGTTAAAATGCTAAATACGTGTTTAAAAGTAATTGAATCAGTACAAATAGTGTCAGTATCAGTCCACTTTCATGTGTAACAATGATTTGCTCTAATTTGTTTTATGTCTGCCATATCCTAAAATGTTCCATAAATGACTGGCTATAATTTCTGTCGGCTAAAATGTGGACAATAATAAACAATATTCCGAACTAAATGTCATTTATTAAATAAAATGATGCAAACTATTATTTACAGACAAAGGGAGCTAACTCACAATTGAAAAATCAGTTAAATATTTAGTAAGGTGTTTCTAGAAAAGCAGAGGACGCTTATCCTACCGGTGCACCTGGTCCATGCTCCCGGTTTTTTGTGGAGTCCGAGTTGCTCATTTACGTTTGTTACTTTGTATGTATGATGTTAGTTACTTTATGTTCTTTGTTGTGTATGTCTGTTTTCCATGTCTGGTCTTTGTTTTTTACATTCTTTTGATTACCGCTATAACCTTGGTTCCCTTGATTACTCTCTCCTTAAAAAAAACAGCCTTGTTATAAAAAACAGTTGGCGTACAAAAAAGGCCATAGCAAAAAAATGTATTTAATAATGTTTGCAGCGCATACCATCTTTAGGTTTGCTGTAATGCTGAAACAAAGTGATTTTGCCCTTATGTCATTTCGTACATCAGAGTGTTTGACGTTTCCTCCATCCTATAAAAAGGTGGTGTACAAAATATATACAATTTCCAATTAAAATGTTATGTTAAATCAACTTTGATTAGGTCAATATACAGAACAATTTCAGTTTTGAATGTATTAATAGAACTCACATCTCATCCTATCCAATACTGCCACTATTCTGTATCTCATCAAAATTAGTTAAAACTTTGAAAGTGTACTAGAACATGGTACATGTCTGTATCCAGTGATAATAGTAGTTGCAGTTATTTTCTACACCTGGTTGAGAAACTTGGTACTAATAGCCTAATTCGTATTGCATATAAACATAGGAAACCTCCTAAGATATTTTTTAATATATTCTAAAGGAACGTAATATGATATCAACATTTGAATAAAAATGCCTACTTTGGATTTGAGTTCTTGGACAGTTTGTTGTGTAAGGAATATCTCCTGGAAGTTATCCAATTCTACTGTAGCTGACGTCTATTGTTATTTTCTATGTTAAACACGTGAGAGTCTTGTTAAATATATAGACGTGAACAATCACTGGCAAATAAACTATTACCATTGAACTTGTACAAAATGTTGAGATTCATTACTTCTGTGTCGATTTTGTTCACCCTACTTGAAAGTAAACTTTACATGAATTAATTTTTGTCATAATACTAAGATAATGATAATTGTCAATGATGATGATTACATAGCTTTCCTATTCCTTACAAGAAATGAGATAATTTTTCTCTATAAATTAAAATAAAAACTGCATCTTTGTAAATCTTTTACCAATTGTAGTAATTTTACCCTACTAAGGTCGTTTTAAGCTTAATCCCGCAATGTAAAAAAAACCAACATTATATAACATGTGTTTAAACTAACCTTTTAATCTCTTAAACTTTAGATAGTGTTATTGAAAAAAATGATTGTAATATTGTGTGTGTTGTCTTTGAAAAAATTACCTTAATAACCACGGACATTGAAGTCTTTTCAAATAGAAATAAACATAAAACAGTAATTTCTATAATTTAACTTTACTGTCAAAATTTTACGAGTGAAAAGGTTGATGATGTCATCACAGCCACATTTTAAAAATGGTCTATGAGACGATAGACAAATATTTTTGTATTACTTGTGAAACTACATTAAGAGATTATGATCTGCCATTAAAACAAGACAATAATCAACGTAAGTAGTACCTTGAGACAAGTAAGAACACTTTGCTATTTCTGCTGATTTATCTCTGTAAACTTTAATGTCAAACTATATGTTTTTTGATTTTCCTATGAATGTTAACTTTATAAACAGAAGTACTTACAGTTCTCTGATGTTAATGATTTTGTATCAAATATATCATGATGGAAACAATTTTATGCCCAGTTGAAATTACGATAGTATAGATTAATTTTGCATAAATATGGCTGCCATTTATTTGATTGTATTTTTAATTTATCGTATATATTAAACTTTATGCATTGAAAATGCAGTACGTCATCAAAACACGATGAAGATTTTTAGGAGAAAACTTTCCCTCATGCAACACATGTGTTACATTAACTTTAACTTGTATTATACGCAGAATGTAATGTCATCCATAATATTACATGTCATTAGCTTACACAATTAGAAACACCATTTTATATGCAAGTCGAATTCGTTGAGAAAATATTACAGACAGCGCATTTATGTGAAGAAGCAATTCGTTTTCACAAAATAATTAATTGTGGATTGATGTCGTGACCTTGACAGTTGACTCTGTCAATTTTGGTAGTCTATGGAAGAAAAATAAAAATACGACAAATAGAAAAAAAATGTTCATCGCTGTTTAGTACTGTGTTTAACACATTCGTGATTGCAACTGTTTCATTTTTGATCTAATGTCCCCAATTTTGCATTAAAATTTTGGTTATTTAATGGTCTTGCTCTGTGTGTTTATTTTCTCTGTCTAGTCTTTCCGTAGAAATATATTATTTTGATTTCCGCTGGATTCTTAGTTCCCTTGTTTTTGTATCTTCAAAATGATTATATTTGTAATTTGCCAAGGATGCAGGAAAAGCGTTATTTTTTAAATGGAATTGATTTGGACGTTTGGCATAATTCTGATGTCGAGGTTAAATTCGCAAATCAACCTGATAATTTCAACACAGAGCAGTCTTTCATAAATGAATAAAATTCTTCAAAAAGTCATTCAGATGTCATAAAATTTAAGTAGAGAGTTGTCTGCATTCAAAATTAATGTTTTTCCTTAGTACAAACTAAAGAATAAACTCTTTGTTAAAAATCTCAAGTTTCACAAATCGAAATTTTCAGTTTTTTCCTCTTCGAATATTATAACTATCATGGCTTAGTCACCTTTTCGACAATTTTTTGACAATATTTAGACAAGTTTGATTATTTACTTTTGTTACTTTGTATGTTTTATTTTGGTTATTTTGTGTTCTTTGTGTGTGTCTGTTTTTCCTGTCTTGTTTTTGTCCCTGGATTACATTCTTTAGATTTCCACTAGAATCTTGGTTCCCTTTTATTTCGTTCAGGACATTCTAATTACTGTTGTTGGAAAAAGAGAAATTTAAAATTTATATGTAATAAAATTTTATTTGAGTGAATCATTTCTTTTGCCTTCCTTTCATGTTTTTGCTCTAAAGGATAATTATGGTTCAGCATCCGACACGGTACAGAATAAAACGCTTATTTCTGACAGCAAAAACAAGCGAGGTTTTGCGACACAAATGCATGTATCATTTAACTTAAATAGACATGCTTTTTGTTTTCAATGTAGTAGCTAGATTTTGATTTTGAATAGGGACGGGGCGTCAGCGATTTCCTACATATGTAATTTATGTAGATCAACTGTCAAAGAATCGCTCTGTCGGAGCTGACGAATTTCGGAAGTGACAGATGCAGATTTCCGATTTCTCCTACGGTTTTCATGTTATAAGTGGTCAAAAAAGTAATACCCGAAAAATCGACTTATTTTTTGTTTTTAAGATTTAAGAAAAAAATCAAAAACAAAATATTTTACAATATTTGTACAGCTTATTATAGTTTAGAGCTAAAATAATTGTAAAGAGGTAATTAAGACGATCATGAAATACGTTGATTTTGCAATATTTCACAAGCGAATGCGCAAGCGCGTGTCTACACATTTCAAAATACTTTGATGCTTGCACGCTGATCCCGATTTCACCAAGACATCATTGCATATGATCAAACAGGAGTGCGCGCAAGGAAGGGGGCTTTCTTTTTCCTGTTTTCTTTTCAATATTTCTTTCACACTTTATTAGATTCGCTAAAAACGTATTAATTTAGCATCGTAACTTTACAATACTTTTTATTGTTTTTAAAATTGACGTTAAAAGAGTTTTTACGTCTTAAAACAGAACTTTGCTTTGGAAACTGAGCTTTGTGACAGTTTTGTTAGACACGGTTTTACACACACACATACACATACACACACACACACACACACACACACACACACAAACACACACATATATATAGCTATATAGCCTAGCTGGCCGAGTGGTCTAGGGCGCTGGACTTAGTGCAGGCGGTGTTGCCATAGATGTCACAGGGTACGAGTTCGAGTCTCGCGGAGGGAACGACCAAAAATTTGCTTCGCAAATTTGACAGTTCTAACATCGTTGGGAATTTTTCAGACCCTTACATATATATATATATATAAGCCGAACAAGAAATGAATTGACAAAATCATAGATGATGTTGAATACATTTTTAAGTATATGAAGAAATAGTCTCAACACCATTTGCCTTTTTGAACAATTCGTGCGAATTTCGCATGGTGTACGTATGGATAAACAAAATATACAAATTTTAGATGTTGTGACATTTTGGTTAGACACAGACAAAATGCTGCGCATAGATACATGTTCAACCAAGTACCATTATTTCTAGAATATACTATCTGCAGCATGTATACATATTAAATTCAAAATTTCATAGTTATTGGTTCACACAAACCTAACGAAAAAAAAGCTTTTGATAAAGACCGGGTAGCATGCAACGTGTAGAAAACGTCGGGAAAAAAGACAACGTGACATCACAACATACGCGCGTGTTTATCTACTATTAGACAATAAAACTATTTGTAGAATAAACATGATAATCTGAATATTTATACAGTCCTTTAAGCGTGAATATACTTTGATAAAAATACTATTCTTTGTTATATTTTACAGCCGTTAGCAAGAAAGTAGCCAGTGGCCAACGTCGAAAAAAAATAAGATTTCTGACATCTTTTTTAACAAAAAGACTGATAGAACATTTTATATAAAATTTCATTGGAGTAATGTAATAAATTGTCAATATAGAAAATAAAAGTCTCGATTAAAAAAGCTGTTCGCATAACTAAAAAAATGTCTAACATTTTGTCTTCAAATCTGTTTTTTTCCATTTTTGCAATGCCAACATCAAAAGGGGGCAATTTGTGATATTGTAATACGCTTTGATCTTATCATTACGTCATGAAAAATATGACGTCTTCTGCAACACAACTTGCTCTTTTCAAAACAGTTTGTTTTATTAAAAAACGCCAAGAAATAATTTAGTTATATTGGTGAAATGGGAAGCAAACATTTCGTAATGTTAACCGTCCACATATGAAAATGACTATTCTTGTGATAGAATATTGCTCTCCATTCACAAATAACGGCATCTTTCACAGATTTATGAATGTAATCCTAACACAACAACCATTTTCGAACATTTTAATATCTATATTGCCTTTGATAACCCCACATTCTAATAGCAATATTTCAGTTTTCATAACCAGCTCCGGTCCAGTCGAATGTGGCACCAACAACGTACGCAACGTCCATGTGTAATTGAAAGTCTCGTGTATTCCTGATGGTCAAGAAATCAGCGATTTAATAACATACCGGTGCATTATCTATGAAATTCAATGCAATTTGAGTACAAATAGCTCCGCTCCCCTCACTCAAAGGCAACACCTAAAATAAGTTTTTATATTAATTCTAGGACATTATGGATACAACCATCATGACGGTATACATGCAAGTTGTCAGCTAAGAGATCCAACAGGTCGTAACCCAGTTTACGGCAATATCAACCTGTTTCAGGAGGTAAACTAGTACCCTGAATGATTTAGTTTGCTCATTTGGGAAAATTTCGGAAGTGACGCAACATCATTTTCTAATTTCAAATAATTCAGACTGTTTTATGACAAATTACCAGTATGAAGTAGTAAATCGAATTTTCGTTTTGGGTCATTTATTGTGTAGAACACTATTGGTCAATTAAGATAAGTAAACGAGCAACAAGGTCTTTTTTTTATTTTAGGTTAACTCAAATATTGTCCGTGTTTGGGGAAAGATACGCGGATTAAAACCAGGATTACATGGTTTTCATGTTCATGAAAATGGTAACTTTGGATGGAGTACGTACCTCTATTAGTTAAACTTCCAATAAACCATTAAACACACCGATAAACAATAGTTTATCTAACTTCCAACTTTAAGATAAAGTTATAAAACAATACATCTCTGCTTCCATTAATATTTTGTAATAAATTTGGTTGTTCTAACTCTTCCGATATGGGAGAAATAGCTAAAAATGCGAATCAAATATTTCAATAAACATGCAATCCTCAGGAATAGCACTTTAGATTTAATTTGTGTTAGTAGTACTTTGAGATGGGTAGAACGCATCCATGGAGTACGTTCAGATTCGAATTGGACCACACATGCTTAGCTCTACCACATGAATGTCTTGTAGTAAAGGTTCTTTATGTTAATTGTTAATTTGACGAAACATTCAAAACCGGCTTCGTTCTGTATGTCTTAAAGTATACGTCATTTATTTCTGAATTTCAACAGTGTATGTATGAATGCATGAAACATACAACGTCAAGACCACCATGACAAATCGATATTATTATTTACAACAATTGAAGTTATATATTCTAGTAACACATTACCGATGTAAAAAGTACCAAGAGAACTATTTAACTATAGAAAACATTCGAAATTATTTTGTTTCTTACTGCTTTTTATTTTTTTTTTTAGATTGCAACAATGCGCGAGGTCATTTCAATCCTTTTAAAACAAATCATGGCGCACCATTTGACCCACTAAGTAATCGACATGTTGGAGATCTTGGAAATATAAGAGCAAACTATTTTGGGAGGGCACGTGTTGATATCCACGATGATCAGATAAGTTTAGTGAAACAACCGCACTTATCAATCCTCGGACGGGCTATAGTGGTAATACTTTCACTTACTTCTATTTGAATTAATATGAAGCATCATAATATAATTTTCTATCCAACAATATATTTTTGTCATTTTCATTTATCGTTTGATTCAGTATAAACATTTATATGATGTGTATTTTCCGGGAAAATGCGATTAAATGTTATTCATGTTTCCTGGACAAATTATATGCAATGGACTCCGTTTGAACTCATCCGGAAACGTTTTGCGTAAGCTTATCCTTATATTTAATAAGGAATTGTAAGTAAAATATGACTCACTGAGATGAGATGCGTTACATTATTGACTGTTTAGTAAAAAAAAAATCAGCTAACGGAGTTTTTACAGAATTAGCCCTTACTTGTCAAAATGCACTGTGTGTACTACGATGAAACATTTTCAATTTTAATTAATATATAAACAAGAAACTTTAGATTTATTGTAAAAATTATGTAAAATGAAGAGAATCGATTGGATTAAAAAAAACAAAATGTTTTGTTACTTCGAATTCGTATTATACTATTTTTATTACATATATGTGGTTGCGAACTGAAAGTAAAAAAAATATCAGACAGCCTCTACTTGAACAACGTTTTACTATGTACAATTAACAGGATGAATTCAATTGTAAATATTGCTAGCTTTATTTCTACTCGAACTACATGTTTTAAAATTGAGCCAATTAAAGTAAAAGTATAAAATTCAGAATACTAGTCAAAAACTGGAAATAAGAATTTTATGTCAAGAATAAGAAAAGAAAAATGAAAAAAAAAAACAAAACAAAAAACGTTTAATCATTATTAAAATACTAATCAACGAAATATTTATTCATCGTATTGTAATAAGTAACATTTTCCCAGGGAAATTGCGAGTTTTAATTAAAATAATCGTAAGTCATCGGTTCTTGGATAAATTCGCTAGACGAACCGAAACTATTGTTGAAACGAATTTCCGGTACATCACTAATTGTTCAGCTAATATTCGAAAATCATCGGAGCAATGTTACCGAAAGAAATTTCAATACAAACTGAGCAAAGTGAGTTTTGCGTGACCTATTATATGGTTGAAGAACGTTTTGTGAAGAATAAAATGTTACCCGAATAAACATACATAAATACTACTCAATTTATTTTAATTATTTCCTCTAGAAACTTCAAAATTATAACACTTTCAAATTGGATTAAGCCATTTAATGACAACCGTTGGAATATTAGAAATGTGATCACTGAAGTCTCGTACACTTATCAATGCTCTAGTGCTAAACTTTGTTTGAGATATTTTTTAAATTATTATAAAGAAGAACTCTTGTGATACAAAGCTTAATCTAATACATTCATTTAGATGTTATACTTATAGGTTCATGCTGATAGGGATGATCTAGGTCGTGGTAATAACGCGGGAAGTCGAACTACAGGAAATGCTGGAAGCAGAGTTGCTTGCTGTCAGATTGTTCAGAAACATCATTTCAAGAAAAAATGATAAACGTTCAGAAAAAAAGCAAAGAAGTCGAGCCTTCTAATCATATTCTAATAAAAGTGGCTGAATTTAATGACCATTTATGTTTCAATGTACATGTTCTTTAAAACGAGGTAAACTAGAAAACAGTGACTAATGATCACTGAATTGAAACCCCCGTTTCCTCAGCTGACAACATTCAGATACAATCTTCAATATGAGATACACAATGGGTAAATTTAAGTGTTAATTACATTTTCATAGTAACAGAATCTTTACTAAAGATTTCGGGAAAGTTATATTAGCTTCCATTCGTTGAAGGCAAAGTTCATGTTTTGACATATTTCACAAGGGAAGGAAATAAATAAGAAAAGGAAAGTGTTTGAAAGCGCACTCTTTCCAATCTCTATCAAGTGTGCTAATAGACCACCTCCTGTCACTCACAAAAGCGCAAGACATTTCAAACAATAACGATGTTTAACATGTTCGTTTTACTTAATTGTAAAAAGAACGTAGTTGTTGGGCCAGCAAAATTTTCCAAATTAAAAAAAATCATGCACGTCCGAAAACACCATTTACATGGTTTGAAAACGATGCAAAATGGTTATCGTGGGTAAGCCTTATCGGGAGGATGAACAGAGGCTCGCTTTGTAGATTGCCAATGGATTTAATAGTTCAGATTTCACTTTCGACAGGCTAATAACAAAACATACAAGTTGCTCAGGTAATAACAGCGGTATTTTTTGGACAGCAGATAATCAGTTTTTGGAACTTCCCACCCACTTTGTCTGAATGTTAATACGCAATCAATAAAATTATTCAAGCGCTTTTATATTTTATCTGTTTTCAATTATTTCCATTAACACAATTTCTCTAAGTTTTTTTTTTTTTTTTTTTTGGGGGGGGGGTCTGAGATCAGTTTTTTCTACACAGGAATATCCAATTTGTAATCTTCTCTATTCTCATCCGTCAGTTTGATTTGATTTTTAAAAAAAAACTCATACCGCCGAGAAAAGTTCTCGAACTATTTTAAAAGACTTATATGGGGGCTTCGAATTTTGTTTTCTGATTTGTAAAGGAGAGGGTAACCTTTTTCCAAATACAGATTAGAAGGGGAGTTGAATTTCATTAAATCCTTTTCATATCTTTTCTTATCTACATGGATCAGTGTTGCAAAATCGAAAAGATAAGGAAACTTACCCAAATAAAAGTGCACAAAATTAAGGTAAAGTTCATCAGGAACACCGATAACTCTTGTTTGTCGACATTAATTTTCAAACAACCAAACATTTCTCCAAATTCATGCTAACTGCTATATCTGAAGTCTGGCATATTTAATTTGTTATTTTGTTTTCTTTCAATTTCTGCTTTTTTTTTCTCAGCTTAATTCCTTTGCTTATTTTTTTATATTTGATTTTCAAATTTCTGTTTTTCTGAAGTCGTTATCGACTTCAATATTACTTGCATTACGATTAAATACAACTGATCTATTTATTTGATATGGTTTGTTCCAAGTATAAATATCATGATGGTCATGCCTATTAAGTTATAATTACATCCTACTTTCCATCAAAACATATGCAAGCAGGTTATCTATAAAGTCATCTATCATATTATTTAATGACATATTCGTAAATCCCTTGATAGGAAGTGTCACAATCCTCAGTTTTTGCGTAGATATGTAGTGGCCCTGATTCGGTTGGGTTTAGTTTAATATCCCAGATTTCTCGTTCCTCTTTTGGATAAGTTTTCTTCTTCCCGGAGGATGTTTTTATCATGACACTTGTTACAAATGGCGATGACATTTTAAATGTAATCTCATCTGAACTGAGACTTTGGGACAGCGGTGCTATGAGATGACAATGAAATTTTGAAGTACACTGGAAAACCTTCGGAAATGGTTCATGAATATCGGATGATCGTTTGTTATAGATAAGAAAGTTAAATGCTTCTGTTAATTTTTCTGATCCATCAAGTTTACTAAAAAGGGTAAGCTTGAAGTATCCCACTGTAGTTAATCTGGTTCTGATGAGAACGCCTTCTGCTGTGGATTCAGGAAGAACAAAATTATCATTAATCGAAATTTCTTCGTTCATAATGGATGCAGAGACCGACAAATGCCTCGTTGTTTTAATCTTTAGCATAAGCTCTCCGTCTTCTACCTCCTGATAGGCTTTAGGAAAAGTTGACCAATCAAAGCCTCTTTCGTCAACATTATTAGATGGGCCATACAAGTATTTGTAAGGCGGAAATCCGGGGCTGTCTATGTATATCGACTTACATTTGATGAAATATTCTCCTAACTGTGGCATGGTAGTTACCGAAGCATCTACCTTCCCAAAAATGCTCAACACATAGTTGCCTATTTCATTCGGTTTCACAATGATCCGAAATTTAGTTTTGTTATCTGCAATGATAACAGCTGATGACATGCATCGAGTCCCGTTGTCATTAAAAAAATTTACGCTTAAGTTCTTCAACTGTTTTCTTGATGATTTCAATATAACTTCGACTGATCCTGCTACCTCAATGATTTCATTGCGATGTGACGAAAACTCAATGGCCCATTCCCTTGCTTCTTTTGTTGGTTTTATAGCTTTTGAATAATCTTCTAATGACAATGGCTTTGATAAAAGTTGCCACTCTTTACTGCTATTTCTATCATTACCAATGTAAGGGTAATGGTCAAAAATGAAATCTTCAGGTTTTGTAAAAAAGTAAAAGTTTGAACCCATTTTGACGAATTTTTTGTTCTCGTCAATATGACCAGCTCCCCATGTTGACTCTATAAACCTCCATTTTTTCTGTACAAACACGACGTTCCAAGCATGGTTCGTTTTCGAATCATACGAAATGACTTGTCCTGGCTTGTGTCCATAACCTTTTGCGTATCCACTGATCTTTTTGCAATGTATATCTTTTGCCCTGCAATTTAAACAATTGCTGAGTTTTAAGTCCTCTACAATAGTGGTGTTCAATGTTGGTAACTAGAAGAATAACCCAACATCCATGCATCAAAACAAATAGAACATGGCTACAACTGTTACTTACATCATCATTGTATATATCAAAATGAATTATGCTTATTCTCGAAGTGGATTCTATAATACTTTCGGCATTTTAGGGTTGTATCTGATAAGTTCCTGTCAGGTTCTCGAAATATAGTCATGATTTTCTACATAAAAATTTATGTAAAACCTTAATACACTGTCTGTTTGTCTACAACAAAGTTGTTCACTTGATTGGCATAACCATGTGACCTTTTCTTTAAAGCGTAATCGAACGAGCTTTTTAAGAACGTATTTGAATCATTGGCATTGAGAATTAGACAAGATGATTTTGTTTCACTTATCTGTTTTGTATAAAAAAACATTATTGATAAGTTACCTAGAGCTATCACGAGGAGGGCAACGCGTAGTAATTTTATTTGCCTCTTGCAGTAGTTACTTACTTGCAAAGCTCCATAAATATACTAGCATAGCCTTCACAAACACTGGACTTAGACCGTAATACATCAGACGAATCCGATGAAGCCGTCTTTCCACCGAAGTAGGACTCTGTGTCATATCTGAAACAAAGTAACTGTGTATTTCATGTTTTCATTTGGTATGTTAATAAAGAGAAAGTGTGCACTGTTGCTATTTCAAAATCCCAAAAGTAGAAAAATAATTGAATACGACTGGAAACTAAAGTGTTGTAAAACGAACATGATTGATGAGTAAAAAGACATTTTTGTTTAAGAAATATTTCTAATTTTTGAACAGGTTTTTGTTTTGTAAATGGTCATTGTAGTATAGGATTATTTGAATCGCGGATTGCTGACCAATCGATGTTTAAGACGACACAGTACCAAACCAGGCTATACAGAATAACCTGCTTTGTTAAAAAGGAAATCAACATATCGGAAAGCTTGTTACATAGAAATTAAATTATTAAAGTTGAAAAATGGAAACTGTCAAGATAACAGCACACCGAATGTTTTCACAGATCCAGATATAAAATGCTCTGACAATCTCTACGTCACTTGAAGCAGGCTGCGCCAGGTAATCTGCAAGCGTTTGGATTGACGACTCTGCTGATAATGGAGTCTTCAAAAATAATAAAAACAAAATCTTTCTTAAAAATGTTTAACACCATAAGATACAATCTATTTTTGAATAAAAGCTCTTCATTAATTCTTTTAAAATCGAAGAATTGTAAAGGAATGAATAAGTAATTATTTATGTATTGTTTGCGTCTTTGGTCGGTACACTATACAAAGACGAACATTGTGTTGTTTTATAATACAGATTTCCTGTTTAGAACACTAAAAACGTGTATTAAGAAGGTAGACCTAGGGTAAGGGACACAACCCATACAAATCATCAGAACGTTTGTATTCAGCATTTTACATATATGTCATGTAAGCATCAAAGTAACTGAGATTAATTTCATTCTATGTCAAAGCTTGATAGCCTTTGGTGAAATTGAATATGATGCAAACATGTCACTGACTTCATGACTTATGTCCCTTACCCTAGGTCTACCTCCTTAAGTGTCAGCCTCTGTTGGAATCAGGCAGTGGGTGAAAGAGTAATCAAGGGAACCAAGATTTTAAGGAAAAAAATCAAGGGACAAAGACAAGACAGGGAAAACGAAACACACAACGAAGAACATAACATAAAAAAATACGTACAAGAAAAAATAAATAAACTCGGACCCCATTAAAAACTGGGAGCATGGGCCAAATGCGACGGCAGGGTAAGCGTCCTCTACATTACTAGAGACACCCGATAAAAACATGAAACAAGAAAAAAACAATTTTTGAAAGCGTAAGTTAACAATATGGACCATTAAAATCAAAGAGAAAAAGTTTTCCCACATCGCTTTGGTAAATTAACTCATGATTTCATTGAAATGCACTGAAAATGAACAATTCAAGGGCAGATAATTTTGTCAAAATCATTTTTCTAACTTTCTTTTGAAATATTTCTGAACAAAGCCAGTAATGGAGAGGTCAAAGAATGGTCTTTTTCAAATAGAGAAATTGTGATTGAGTGAAATTATATTGTCAGATCGGTGGGGTTTGACATGCATGTTTCTGAATTTTCCCATTTTGCCCGATTCCTACAAAGATTTACATTTATCGGACGATGCAAAGCAAAATTTCCTGTTGGTAATGAATTAATCTATACAAGAAAATATAAAAAGAAATTTAAGAAATGCAAATCATATTACGACACAACCTTTACTTAAGAAGTAATAAAGTCTGCAAGAAAACAGTTCAGAGCGAGTCAAAATGACGAAAAGGAAAAACGAACTATGTACTTTTTGTACAAAACGAACCACGTACTTCATGTATAAAACGAACTACGTACTTCTTGTACATAATTTATTTTTGATGATATTTGTAGTATATCTTAAAATAACTGTACAAGTTTCTCTAAGTTCCATCTTTTGTTGGAAGAATGTATTTTATCTGTTTGTTTAAACCTCAGTTTTAGCTGTGTATGTGAAATGGTATTTATAGAGGGTGAAAAGTGAGACGCTTGTCACGTTGTAATATTTCAATAAGATCTTGAGAACATTTCCAACTGTATTATCACACTTACTGATAAAACTGATAGCAACTAGGTTGCTAAATATTGTGTCTATAAAAAGTTTAGCTGAAATGCATTATTTATTATAGAGTAAAAAATCTATAACTGTGGATAGCCAGTTTGGAATGAGTGACTCTTGCTACATATATTGACTTTAGCTCCAACAGAAACAGCTCAGTCCCTCAAAGCCTAAGCCTAAAGTTATATTAAATAAAATGTCTTTAAGGTTACGCTATTTGAAATACGGTTACCTGTAGAGCATGATTGTCTATCGATTGTAGATCCTCGAATGTGATATTTAGGTCAGGAGCAATCTTCTGTCTTCTGGATAGGAAAAACAACATTAGAAGAAAACTTGTATCTTTGTTTGCTATCAAATTAAATAATGTAAAAGATATGATATACTGAGATGTAAGGGAAAATAGAGGACTATAGAGAACAAAGTGGAAAACGGGAATGTGTTAAAAGGACTACAAACCCTACCAAAACAGCAAAAGACAGTCTATTGACCTTTCATGGGTATCCCTTCAGTGAAACGTCAGACATTTCCCTCACCAAGAACATGCCTTCGACTTGTCCAATAAAAATACAAATATACCGATTCAGCGAAATTGGCATCACATTACAAAATAATACCAAAATTAAAAATCACACAACTTTAACAAAATCAAGGAAACCAAGGTTATGGCGGTAATCAAAAGAATGTAATCCAGGGACAAAGACCAGCCTGGAAAACAGACATGCACAACAAAGAACATAAAGTAACTAAAATCATACATGCAAAATAACAAAAGTAAATGAGCAACTTGGACTCCACTAAAAACTGGGAGCATGGACCAGGTGCACCGGTATGATAAGCGTCCTCTGCTTTTCTAGAAACACGCGCCGAGTTGCTCATAAAAAGTCAAGTCCGGGGTAGACAAACGAGGAAAGGAAAACTATGACACGTTGATCAAATCAGTTCTGATGGTGCAGATGGATACACCGTAACGATCCACGAGTTCATGATGACGACCATAAAACTTTTGTAGTGATGACTTCAATCTTGTAGCAACATAACCCTGTTCCAGAAGCCTATTTGTTAGAGTTCTACAAAAAGTCTGCGTAGTTTTGGCAAGCTCTGGAATTACGTATGAGTTGTGATATGAACACTCCATACGCAGGTGCTGAAGGGATGTTGCCACAGATGAAAGGAAAGTTGACAATTCTGAATGAAAAGTCATCCCGTTTGTCGTAAAGTTCGGTCAATAGTTTCCTTTACCATGGATGTCTAAGTGTAGATCAAGATATGAGGCTGACTTTAAAGTGTCTGTTGTACCCTTGATCTCAAGTTCTTTGGGTAGATGCGATGTATCAAATCCCCGAAATTACGATTGTTTAAAGATAATTGGTTATCTATATAGTGGAAACTGAGTTTGAAGGATATAGCCAAACGATATTCTTTCTTTCTGATTAGATCAGCTATAAAGTCAGCCTCATAAAAGTGAAGGAATAGGTCAGCAAGTAAAGGAGCACAATTTGTTCCCATTGGAATGCCGACCGTTTGTTGAAAAACACGTCCACCACACTGGACAAATATGTTGTCGATTAAAAATTCCAGCATTTTGTAAACATCTTCCTCTGTATATTTGGAAGATGATTTGGAATTATTTCTTACAAAGTATGAGGAATCTCTACCAAGAACTATATATTTGTATCTAGATGTACCATCTTTTTTGGAGTAACAACGATGTATAATGTTTTTAAAGTCGAGATTTTAACTGAGAATGGGGAATAGATTAGGAATTCAACTAAAAAATGGGGAAAATATAACTTATGTGTTGTAATTGCGAGTTATTTGTGTTATGTTTCCGTTTTTTTTAATTCATATAGAAACGTTTTGAGCATGTAGTGCGTCATTTGCAGAAAAGATAAATGAGCGATCGAGAGAACCCACTAGTCACACGGGAAGTTTTCATCGTAGTGATAATGATAAACATCTCTACTTTTTAAACGAACGTTTTTTGGAAGGTAGTTTTCTCTTTGACATATCTATCATATCCATTCTCCTTACAGTGAAGGTTAAGTTAAGAAAAGATATTTAAAATTCATGTCATATCACTTTTAGGCATGTTAGCAGCCTGATTTAAAACGCAACTCAAGATATGGTATTTTTTAAAAATGCATGTTAATATGTTACATAAAAAAATCGGCTTTTATTTTATACATACAGGGGTTTCTCATCTACCTCCTTTACACACAGTGGTGCCACATCGGAAGCCGAAAGACAATTGCCCATTTAAGAATCAAAATCTAAAACACAGAAATGTTATATTATGTAAAATGTCATTCTACAAAAGAGCAATCAAGGAAATCAAGATTCCAGCAGAAATATATAAAAAAAAAATGCAATCTATGGGCAAATACCAGACATGGAAAACAGACAAACACAACAAAGAACATGAAATAACCAACATAATACATACAAAGTAACAAAAGTTAATGAGCAACTCGGACTCCGCTAAAAACTGGGAGCATGGACCAGGTGCACCGGTAGAGTAAGCGTCCTCTGTTTTTCTAGAAACACCCACCGAGTTGCTGATAAAAAAGTCCAGGGTAGACAAAGAGGAAAAGGAAAACCATGACACGTTGATCAAATCAGTTCTGATGGTGCAGATGGATACACCGTAACGATCCACGAGTTTATGGTGACGACCATAAAACTTCTGTTGTGATGACTTCAATCGTGAAGCAACATAAACCTGTTCCTAGGAAACTGAGAAATATTTCTTAATATGTATGCGTAAAGAAAAAACAAATATAATCCAGGATCGAAACTTCGTTCGTTATCAAAAATACAATGGTAGATAACTATTAGATCATTATAATTTTCAAAATATTATCAAACAAACCTTTTATAAAGCTTTTTGCTTAACAATGTGGATTTTATTTTTCAATTAACAACTAAACTAATAATTTATATTCGTATCACAGACTGAGAGACATACGATATTTAAATGCGACTCTTACCTCCAGTTATTCAATGATATCTATCAAATATTAACGAACTGACCAAGTAGGAGGTATTTATATCTTCTTTATCTGTGGAAAATCATGTTTCTAGGGAAGTACGAAAATATAAACACTACGGGATCGTAGATACTTCTATTGAACTTGGCTCGAGTACAGTATTAAAATGTGATAGTATTATAATTAAAATTACCATGTATCGTACTCTTTTCTCCCAATTTTCTTCATATGTGACTTACGTAAAACGCACTAACAGAATAAACACTTAAAGTTTTGGAAACATTTCCAATGCGTAAATTAAGATACATCAAAAAGGTCAAAAAGGGCACTAAAAATGTTTTAAACGGCCAGAAACACCAAAACCGGGTCGATCGTTTTTTTCAAAACGTTTAAGCACAAAACGTATCAGAAAATAATTTTGATAAGGTATTATAAAATGAAAGAAAATTGCAGTGTTAAAGATAAATTAATAAATTGCATTAGACAAATATTTTTTATTGCTTTAATCTTTTATGACTGCATAAACTGACACTATGGTTTTATTCTGAACTTTATTGAAATAAGAAATAATATGGCAAATAACAGCTGTCATTGACACACAAGTTAGTATGAATTGCCATTCGTAATAAGAATTGTTCTATAAGGATGTCTTACACATCTACATACTTATGCATTTTAAGAGAATTCATATGATTTTGATACGTATATGCTTGCTTACTAAAACTATTTCATGTTCATGCTCTTGTTAAAAGTGTATCATATGCTCTTTGTTATATAAATGGATGCTTTTGAACAGTATACATATGCTGTGGATATATTGTTTCGTGAGAAAACGCATTGTTGTGAATGGTATGTCGTTGGTTTTTAAATAAATGTTCTTGATTTGTCAGGTTGAATCCCATGCTACAGTGCACGATTCGTTAGTGCTTTAAGGGAATGTCCATGTAGAAACCCGGAAGTTCAATATGGATTTTTTTTCTCAAAGTAATGTTTATATCATTTAAAGATTTTAAAGTTCCTTAAGAAAACAACCAAATTTTGAACAAAATGAAAGAATTATCTCCCTTTTTCAATGAATTTAAATGCTTTCTATGTAACTCATTTTTTTAACCGTTGTAGGTTATCAAAACTTACATTAAACTTTGAGAAAGGAGGCATTGGTGATTTTTAAAACAAAATTTATCATGTGCCATCCACTGCCTGGATTTTGCGTGAACGTTCTCTTAATAGTTAAAAAAAGTCAATTGATAACAGTACTTTATTATAAAATAAAACAAAAATCGATCAATTTGAATTTAAAAGATCAGCAAGTTTTTCGAAATACGTCAACTGAATTAAGATATTGAATTTCAGTCATTCTGGAAAATAGATTGTTTGAGTAACCTGGTGTAACTAAATATATAATAGCAGTTGATAAAATGGGATTTGTTCAATAATATTTGAAATCAATTTTATGTATTTTATTTGTATTTTTGTATGTTTTTGTATGTTGATTTTGTTTTTGTTCGTTCTTTGTTTGTATTCTTTGGTTCTTTTAGGTTTTTTGTTGTCATGCCTTTTTGTTGTTCCTTTTTTTGTCGTGTAGTCGTGTCTGTTGGCATTTGATAGTACATACGATACATTTTCATAAATTGATCACTTTGATTACAATAATTTCACATATTACATTCAAATAAAACAATATTCAACAGATACATACAAGTAAGGTAGACTAGGTACTGTGTGTGACATATCTACAATTTTCCAATAGATTTTTGCAAAATATGCCTTACGTGCAGGACAAGACCATTTGCAGCATCTATATAATTCTTGCTAATGCAAATTCCTGCCCTTACCTGTTGATGACATGATATATGCATATACAAATGTATTATGTAAAGGCCAGAAATTCCTGACTTGGGAGAGGCGCAAAAATGCGCCGGGGTTAAAGTGCTTTGGCGTCATCACGCCCCCTTTTAAAACTGGCCACTGTGGGGAAAATATTACACATGTACAATTAAAAAGCTTTTAAACATAATAATTCTCATTATCATGAGGTGATTAGAATCTTGAAACAACATTATATGGAGTATAACTAGAATAGGTATGGTGTATATGTCTAAGGGAAAACAACCCTACCAGGATGAAAATGTCAGCCCAAGGCCACCCATGAAGACGAGGAAACACTCATACCAGAGAGTGGGCTGCAGCCTGCCCCAAAACATCATTTTATACATGTACAGCGAAAGAGTTACCTCTAAATACTCAAGTAACTTAAAATTAAACTAAAAATGAAAACGAAGCAAGACATACAAAGGTCAGAAATTCCTGACTTGGGACAGGCGCAAAAATGCGGTGGGTTAAAATACTTTGGCGTGATCACAACCCTCCCCCTTTAAAATCTGGTCAATGTGGAAAAATATTACACAATTAAACACACATAAAATCAGTTCAAATAAGGTCTGAGTCCCTTCTTACAACAGAAATAAAGAAACTGAATGTAAATCACAGAAATGTAAAAACAAAGGACGACTAGCAGTTAACTGCCATCCCCAGGCCAATTTAAACCTACAAAAAGTTATGTCCCCATTATATGTAAAATCAATCCCAATTCTTCCCATGCGGAGTTGAGAATCGCGGTACATGATAAGTCATACAATAAGGACACAACCCATGTAATGCCAAAAACAGCTTTTAAATAAAGTGTTTTAGTTTCTATATGAAGACCTTATGAGCGAATCAATGTTAATACCAAAAAATGTTATCCTTAACGATTTGACTATAATATCATAACTACATCCCTCACGAATGAGCCTATTCAACGGTTTAGTTAACTTATTAGGTAAGTATCGAACTTTCTGTGCTTTATGTAGAATATTCCAGTAAAACAAATGGTGAGAGATACACGCACGTATTAATCCTTTACAAGTACATCTGTATTTGAGAATGAGTTCCTTGTATTGGTTGAAAAAGAATTTGAATATTTTTACGAGCTTGTAACACCCAAAACTTTGACGTAGTAATTACGGGGCGCCGAATGGGACTTGATCTTTTTGTGATCAAAATTCAATTCTGTGTCACAAAAGACAATTCTGTGTCACACAATTCAACTATGTGACACAAAAGTCAATTCTGTGTCACACAATTCAACTATGTGACACAAAAGTCAATTCTGTGAGACAAAATTTAATTTTGTGTCACAAAAATCAATTTTGTATGAATCCTTTGGATATGCAAATTAATTCAAAATGTGCAGCATCACGTACACGTGTATTACAAACTTAAAGCATTCACTGCAATACAATGGATATGGTTCGAATGTGCACGGTTATAATAAAGCACATAAGTGAAAGAAATATCGGATATCGTAATCGTATAACCCACTGTGTCACTTAATCTTGAATCTAAAGATAGATTATTGGAGCGTTTGTAAACAAAAGGAAACTGAAGTTAGACACGCACTATGTCGATTTTTCATCTCGCCCGACCTGTTCCACTCAACCGAATTTCTTGTGTCATACATCAATAAAATCGGAATGAAATAAGGAATCTATATGTATCTGGCAAAAAATAGTGGGATAGTGGAACAACATAATCTTTCGCCAACAGATTAACAAATTTAATCGCACAACACATTTCTGACACAAAGTTGAATTTTGTCTCACAAAATTGACTTTTTAGACATAAAACAGACTTTTGTCTCACAAAATTGATTTTTGTGACACAAAATTGAATTTGTGCCACAGAATTGAGTTTTGTGACACAAAATTGTAAATTTGTAGTATTTTATAAATTTTGTTAATCTGAATTCATTTTTGTTGAACAAAATTCACGTTTGTCTGTACAAAATTGAATTTTGAGTACAAAACCACGAGAGTCCCATTCGGCGGCCCGTAGTAATTTCTCGGTTATATAAAAATCCCTTTTGTTAAAATCCGAAATATTGTTACATATACGTGCAACTTGAACCAATCGTGATATGTAAACACCAAATGATGGTGACGAGATGTCACCCTCTGAAAACGGCTAGTTGACATTGAAGAATGAAAAATCATCATTTTCGTCGTAAATTTTAGTATTAAATTTACCGTTATCTATATGAACACTAAGCTAAAAGAAAAACGGACATACTTTATTATCAATATTTGCTTTATTCAAAGACAGTTCTACATTATATATATTTAGTAAAAATCTTGAAGTCATCCTTGTTTAGAGCCGAAATATCGTCTAAATATCTATAGGCGTTTTTATTTTTTTTTACAAAATGTTGTTTGGAGGGGTATTTATTTATTCTAGCCATAAATTGTGATTTGTTTCAGTACAGAAAGAGGTCCGCAATAAGTGTTGTGCAATTGGTCCCCATGGGAATAGCAGTAAGTTGACGATAACCGGTTTCGCCAAAGCACTATATCTACACTCTCGCCTCCTCACTTCAAATTCAATTATTTTTACAGTAATTGCAATTATTTAAGATATCGGCAGAGAATATTTCAATTTATGTTTGTAATTTGGGTTATCACAACTGTGTTTCTAGTTTTGTTTGCATCAATCCGACACTTATCTAGTGTTTATTTTGTAGGCCCGCCATCTTAATACCTACTTTATCTGAAGGGGCGACCAGGGGGTTCCCTTCTCCTTTCTCCCACCCCTCTCTACTTTATCCCGACCTTCCTTTTCTTTCTCTCTCCTTTTCCCCTTAAATTACTCTGTCCACCATCCCTTATCTGATAAATTTTGTGGCTTTTATATGTTACTATAGCAAATTAAGAATATTTTATTACATAATTTCCATATTATTAATTATGATTTGCCACAGTTTAATTATATATTTACATATATACGCGTATAATTTGCGTGTGCATGGATTGAATTATGTAGTCAGAATTTGGACTAAAATTTTAGTATACAAGTGTCATAGATCTGTAATCAAATTATATGTCTCTGCAAGGAGTTATATAGGCGAGTACCGAACAAGGGATTTCGAGGTTTTTTATGCACATACCTAACACACAGCTATATCATATATCTTTGGAAAGGTCTTTTATCGTACTTGCAGAACTGCTTGGTCGTAAAAATGGGAAGTGGACACAATTTTTTTAAACTGCAAAAACAGCAAAAAATGAATATTTCAACATCAAATAACATTTAAATAAAAATGTTTAAAACGAAGCCATATATTAAAATTATATCAAATTGTTATTTAATCAATTGAAATCTAAGCTTTATTCATTTTAAAATTTACCTTCCAGAACATAAAAAAAGTCATGTGTTCGTCACAAGAACATATTTATCTATTTTTTGTAAACCTAAGATCGTGGTTGATTTGACGCTTCATTGCTTGAAATACTGGGTTTTTTTTAACTAAAAACGTGGGGAAAGATATTAAAGCGTTGACTTTTAAATATTACATTCGAATAAACTTGTTTATTATATAAATCGAAAAGTTGCGGAGCTTTGATGTTTTTGTCCGTTAAAGTATCAGTTCGTACGTCCGTACCTGTGTCCGTCCGTCGTCCGTCATGACGTATGGTGGCCAAGGTAACGCCTCCGATTTTTACCGATTTACTTCAAATTGAAGTGAATGATTAGTAGCAATAATATCTTAGAAGTTTTTCACATCGGACAATGGACAATATTTTATTTGGGTACATACATGTACAGATTTGAACTTTTCTGAAGTGTGTAAATGTTTGCGCGTTGGGTATTGTGAGCGTGATCGCTAAATTTTTTGTTGGCCCCCTTTTGGTTAGACAAACATCCAACTACGAATATCTTTATCGGAAGCTAAACCAACGCAAGAAAAAAAAAGGTCCAGGGCCAGTGGCAACCTCACTAGGCAGAATGAGGCATGTCGTGCAAAGCGACAGGGGTCCATTGGGGCCGAGGGCGTATTTTATTGACAACAGAAAAGTAAGGCAACATTGAGAATAATGAATGCAAATGAAGGCCATGTATCTTTTTCACTTTCCACTGCCATGGGATATTAATTAGAAAAACTTTTAATGATTCAAGAAGTTAGAGGTTCATTATTAATGCACATTCTTAAAAAATTCTTCTTTTTTTACCCGAAGCTGCTTTTGTTTATGATGCTGATTTTGATGATTGCCCAATGTGAGAGAACGGCTGATGAACGTTGTATGCGGTATGCCAATACACTTTAGGTATTTCAAGACATTGTTACCTGATACAACCTCATAAAGAGCAGATCCAGTGGGCTATATGCCTTACACAAGAGTATGAAACTTCGTACGGCACAGTTGGATTGCTTTCCTGAAAGCATTTGGTAAACAAGAGTGACTGCATATAAATCTGTATCTGTATCTACCAACAGATATCAAAGACTCCCATTTCCCCATTTTTTTTCTGAATATGAATTAAAACACGGCAGAGTATAAAAACCACCAAGCCGCAGAGTGTGTAACTGAAAACAGACGCCCCGTATGCACAGAAAAAAAAGGTAGACATGGCTGTTCACATATATTAGTACACCACTGATATTGTATTTATGTTTGTAGACCACACTACACAAAATAATTAGCTGTCTGTCAATCGTAGGTAATTCACATGGTAGCTCAACAATAGTCCGAGGTAAATTTCTTAAGAAGTACCCAGTAATTAGAGGTTTCGGCATGGAAAGGAGACATTCCGATAGCTTAGAAAGAGCCTAGTCTAGTCATTATGAACAGGATCAGCTCTCTGTTTTGGTTGCACCAGTACAAATAGATAAAACTTTTTCGTCTATTGGCTGGGTTTTTATTCGACAACTGGTGATTCTCTGATTGCGTTGCCAAGTATATAATTTTTATTGTATGCATTGGCACATTGCATTTGGACAAACCTTAACTTTTCCTTATACATTCAAAAGGAATTTAAATTTCTGAAGTTTACGCAGACATTCGTAGTTTTACACATTTTTTTTCAGCCTTTAAACTACTAGCTTTGAGTGCCTGAGACAACGTGAAAAAATTACTTGATACAAAGTTTGACTTCCCCTGACCATGATTTACATCAACAACTATGTTGTCCCGAAATATTTACACAAAAAATGAGTCGAAGTCTAAAAGACGCGTATGTAAATAATTTGTTTGTATACAGGAAAGGTTTGTATTTTTCAAGCATGTGACTTTTTTTTTCAGAACGAATAACTCTACACTCACTGATAAGAGAGAAGTCATATGAATGGTACACGAACTTGTTCTTATTTGATTTGTTTTCATTCTATATCACGCCAAAGTTACAATATATTTTGACATAAAATGAATACGATATAAAGTCCTGACTTTTTTGCAATAAATCAGAACAACCAATTGTGTAAGGAATCAGATATAGTCAAATGGATTGAACAAGTACCCAAGAAAGTAGTTTTTCTTCGAGTGTGTTTCCTTTTTTTTTACTGTAAATGATAATGAAAAATTCGATTGGGATTGAAAAGTAATCAAGAGGACAAATATTCTAGCAGAAATCAAAAGAAGACCAGACATGGAAAACAGACAAACACAACAAAGAACAAAAGCTGCCGTTTACTTGTATAAATCCTGTAATAACTTTTGAAATGCCTATTTTTGTTTGAAGAATGCCATCGAACACATCAAATTCAATAAGTAACATTCATTCTATATACATCATCTTTCAATGTCTTGAAGCTTTTATAACAGTGGGAATATTTCATCAGTTGATGCGCGGTTAGTTTATGCTGTGTGACAATTTGGCATGTAATACAACGGTGCCAATTTATAGGCTTTCGTATACGTTTCGAAGGCTGGGTATGCATTCAACGGGACTGAAACTCGATCATGATACGTAAATATTATGTCTTTTTAAGGAACAATTCAATTTATTTACTTACTCACTGTCCGTTATGCCTGTTGGCATGTAGGGCAGCAACAGAGGATCTCCATTGGTGACGGTCTTTGGCCATCCTTTCCACAGTTCCCCAGGTTTGGTCTTTGTCCATCTCAGGTTCTATGGTTCTCCTCCATGTTGTTTCGCAGGATACGTCTTAAACACTTGGTATGAAATGTTGACAATTTTGTCTGGTCTTGCTCTGTCATTTTCCAGCACTCAAAGCCGTACAAGAGTGTTGAAAGTATGCAAATCTGGTACAGTTTAAGTTTTGTTGCTTTGCTATACTGGCCTGACTTCCATATATTATTGAGTGAGATCTTAAAGAAGTATTTCAATTTACACAATGAATAAAACGAGGCCGGGATAAACAGAAGCAAAATCCGGAAGATTATTTATGGTTGTATTATCAATTTGGTTCTGTATACTTATGGCAAGAAAAAAGATCAATATCCGGTTTGTACCTTCATTTTCAGGAGCTGAAAAACAGCACAATGGCAGCTTCATTGACGTATACTTGTATATATGCGATTGAGAGCCAAACCAGTCTCTGAAAATATTCGCTAATTTCGATAATTAAATACAAATTGAATCATAGTTTTCCAAAATAGGGTTGGCCATAATAGTCTGCAGTATGGTACCCTGATTCAACGAAAACTGCGTAATCAATATTACCTATAATTCTCGGGTCATAAAAATTGCGAAACGAAAACGGAAAGAATCAATAAAAGAAAGAATCGAAACGAAACAATTCGATAAAATGAATCAAATCGTAATAAAAAAAATAATTAAACGAAACAAATCGATTTGTTTGTTTGTTTGTTGGGGTTTAACGTCCGAGCAGCAATATTTCAGCTATATTCAGACAATGAACATGAAATGGATGATAAAATGAACATGAAATGAAGAAAAAGGATGGGTCACAAGGATAATAGGGTCGACAAATTTTGATTGCCACTGGAAAAAGGGGGATGGGTAAGGTCGGGCAATTTAGCCTCCTGTGGCGGAGCGCAAAGGTTCCTACTCCTATCGAATACCACAGCAGGGTTCTTTAACGTGCGAGGAACGTGGCATCTTTCCCAACACGGTGCACCACTATGGTTTGCGGTCAGATTTTCCGTATTATAGCCTGACAACCCCAGCATGTAACATGCCAGGGGTACCCCATTCCACCACTTGGGGCACACATCCCAGTTGCTCTGTGGGCAGAGCGCCTAACCCCCGGCTAGGTTTCTGAGCACTATTTAGTCGCCTTTTACGACAAGCTTAGCGCTGCTGCAGGCCTATTCTTTTGACACCCGGACCTGCACGGGGTCGAAACAAATCGAAACAGAATGAAGCGAAACTAAAGTGAATAAAAGAAATCGCAAACTATAAGAACCATAATGTTTACCAGTTCTGACAAATAGAGTGTGGCGAGGTATTGTGTAATACTCTTCGAAAAGTTGATGCCCTTCCGTCTGTATGCCCCCCTCTACGGTTTCCAGATTATATCCTGAGAACGGATCTGTTTTTTACACTTTGCACAGTTGTTTAGTACCATAAAAAAATTCAATTTTCAGCAAAAATCCAAAACTTAAGGCCATTTGTACATTTTCCACCCACCCTTTTTTACCATTACATGGCGGGGAATATTAATGTCCTATTTTTGTACAAACCATAGTCGGCGGCGAATCCAGGGTTTCAGGTTGGAGGAAGCGTAAATTGAATTAAAGACCGAGCGAAGCGGGTCAAGAATTGTTTAGGGGCTGACTTTGTGAAAAATTAAGGCTTCATGCATTAAAAAATCAATTTTAGGGGGAGCATACGCGTGGCACCCCTTGCCTGATATTTAGTTGACTTAACTATACTAATGTCATAACCCATACATCAATTCAATATTATAGTATTAATGTATGGCCTTTTCCATATTGGCCCAGTAACACGCCCGAGGTATTAATAATGGCCAAGGATGACTGCAATGGACCGAGGCAACGCCGAGGGCTATTACAGCCATCCGAGGCCATTATTAATACTAATGGCATGTTGCAGGGCCAATATGGAAAAGGCCACGCATTTATACTTTTATTAACCAACTTTATTTCAGGACATAGGCAGAATCTATTGACAATAAATATGATTTCACATTAATTAAAATAAGTTCGTATCTCGAGGAATCAAATATTTATGAAAATAAATCATGAAGGTTTTGTTGTCTTTTCCAGTAACCCCCCCCCCCCCACCCACCAGATACTTACTACAATATGTACAGAAATTTCCCATCCTCTATGAACCGAAATTTCGACAACTGGTCATTACGAACCGTAAATTCCTACAGCCGATCATTACAGCCATGCATTACAAATTTCAAAACGGGGAATAAATACGGGGCCATTATGAACTACATCAAAATGGCGTGCATTTCTTAAAATAAGTGACAACTTTAATTAAGAGTGACCTAATAATTCAATTAATTAGATTAGGATATTTAAAGTTACTGAAGTTGCTGGTACTGGGACTAAGTATATTGAATTATTAGGTATGTTTAATCTTGAGCTTTAAATTTACGATTTTAAGGGGTAATTAGTGGGAAAGGCAACAAAAATGAAAACTCGTAGCGGGAGCACATTCTTTTCTATACAGAAATGCTAAAGAAAAAAGGGGACTTTCGTGTTATAGTGATTTTCAAAGTCGAAATGTGCAGTCAAATCTCATTGCTTTGCACGAATCCAGGTGTTGAAATTAATCTTCAAAGTACATTCCCTTTCTCTTTTTATTCACCTACCTTGTGTGCTCTGTCTAAAGAATTCCTGTAACATGCCCTTTGTATCAATAATGGTCTCGGAAGGCTGTAATGACGGTCGGCATTGCCTCGGTCCATTACAGTCATCCTTGGCCATTATTAGTTATACGTATTTAGTAATAAGTGAAGAATTGACGCCAACATACATGTACGATATATAGACCGACGACAACCTTATTCAGTATAAATCACAAACAGTCGTCCAGATATTTGTAAAGGAGGGGGTTTCAGGCTGTCATTTGCTCATTTTAGAACGCATTTTGCACAAGGTTTACAAAATTTTCAAACAAAACTGGGACCTAAACCCATGATATCCCCCTGGGTCTGCTAGAGTCACATAAAGGATATATATTGTTTTTTCATTATCGACAAACACCCATGTTTGTACGTACTTTTAAAATAACACATTTTGGCATGGTATACCGGTAACGGGTATTCCTACATGTGGACTGTGGTTAGCATTTCCATGTCACATGGAAAAGTTGTTAAGTGAAGATGAAATGATCGAAGTATTTAACAAACGTTAAACCAACTGTTACCAATACATCTATCTTAGCCATTTACAAATCGTATATTCTTTCATGACAAATAGTCCTACCTCTTGATTTTGTAACGCTTTGTAACTTCATGTATCTCCTGTCGAAAAACAGAGGCTGTATTATATGACTTTCGTCATGTTGACCATTCGGAATCAAAGCTATGACAGCTAACATGATGTTCACAGCACTTAGTGCATGCCTAACAAATCCAAATGTTCGTTTATTAATATAACAGAAAGTCGGTATGTCACGCTTTTGTTCCCGGAAAGGCAGAGGTTGCTTATAAAGTACGAGTTGCTTTTTGTGTTTTCTGTAAATAATTTCAATGTTTAAGTTCTGTTGACCGTTTCGAGTGTATACTACATCTTTGATCCATTTAAAAAAAAGATATCATCTCTTCGTTTCACTTTGAGATGATAATCCTGCATACACATGTATAAAGAGTTTCAATGGTTTTACACATGCACTTCTATTATTTTTGGATTTATTTCTGTTTGTTTGTTTGTTTGTTTGTTTTTCTTTTGTTTTAATTTTTTAATGTGAGTTACTCTATGTGGTACGTCTTAAAGAGTGAAATTAGATATAGCGAGAGTTTGTCAGTCCATAAATCTTTCAAGCCAATGTATATGCAAGTACTTACCCTTTTCTGTCAAAATTAAATTAACAAAAGAGAACACTGGTTTGGGTAAATATTTTAATGCAAAAACTGCCTTAGCTGCATCTGTTAGCAGTGGATTCCTTCTTTCAGCATTGGTTGGTGGTCTCCCACCAAGGCTGGGTATCTTAAACCATGAAAATAATTAAATGAAGGCAGTCGAAAAAAGGGAAAATCTAACACATATTTACTTGTAAAACTAAGACGATGTACAATTTCTTGAGTTGTACTTTTAAACGTCTTCCCAGTAAGTGCAAGAAGTGTTCAAGACCAACACTAGAAAAGATTTACTTTCCTTACCTCGGACTACTAAAGTATTGGACAACATATGCAGTGGTTAATTTTCTGGCACACTCAGAACAACACTGGACTATTCCCAGATATATTGCTTAAACAAATTCACACTGATGTAAATAATGTGCTGAAGACATTTTATGATCAGAACCACTATGTTGCGTGTATTTCGTAATGCAAATCAGTCGGACACATGTGTTTATCATCCAGAATAGATTGCTTCACTGCATATCTTATCTTTAAACAGCAAACATTTGATTTTCTGGGAGTGAAGGATGTATGGACGTTTTTTCGAATGGAAGATTGTTTCCAATATTTGTCGCCAGCAGTGTGAAAAAAAGATGTATTTTACTCTCACCTTTTTATTTATTTTTTATTGCAAACTATATATTTGAAGAAAGAAGCGTTTTCGCTTTAATTTGTCGCCAAAGAAAGATTTCCGCTGTTTGTCTCGAAAAAAAAAATCCAAACCCTCCCCCTTATAGAAAATCAAATGATTGCAGCCTTAGATTGGCGGACAAGGGAAACAATTCCTATTTATAAAATACTTTCATTGATGTAAATGAAGAAGATTTATTTGTACTTTCCTTTATAACTACTATTTCCACTACTGCAAAGAGTGAAACTGCATTTATCGTTTAATCGAGAAAAATAGACTTACTATTCAATAAATACTTCATGTAAAATCGATTAAAGTGAGCTACTCATTTTTTTATATCAAAGTCTGCAATCAGACAACATATTTCAATTAAGATGGTATTAACTTTGAAATAATAATTCAGGAATAGCTACTTCATAAATAGTTCAATATACTCTTTTATTTGGATTTATATAAAAATTTGAAGATACATTTTAAATTTTGGAAGTTACTGTTGCATCCATACACGTCTATTAAGGTCATAAAGTTTCAGTTTTAAGTCAAGTTTGTTTGTTGCCCTTTTTCCCTCAACGGTATGGATCACAACCCTTAAAACCAATGCCAACTTTCTTTTTGGGGTTTGAAACTTGGTCTTGATTGCCTTTATAAATATCTTGATCCCCTGTAAAAAATTCTGGAATCAGCCCTTATCAGTTTTTGTTAACTTACTATTTCTCCTTGTTGAACAGCAATCTGGACGGCTTCCACAAAATCTACCCCTTTCTTTTCGATCAAATATTGACATTGTGGACTCCAACGTGCGTGCTCAACCGTAGGGTTATCATCGACTTGCCAATTTCTTAAATCAGTACCACATTCAAAGCATCGAACATGGTCTTGGTTACGTAAATAAACAATCCAGTTCGGTTTATAAATCGGGAATAAGGTAAGATTGAAGCCTAGTCCTCATTCACCGTATAGAACGGTATTTAGCAATCATACAGATTCAAACAGAACATGTTTCTATCACAATTAATACTTCTATTGAACGAGAGAGTATTAAACAAAATAGGGATGAACGGATATTTTTCAAGTAGAAATTTCGACTTTTTAGAACTCGAAATCTCAAATTTTTGACTTTTTGAAAATTTAAAATTTCGATGTTTGTAACTCAAAACAATTGAATACAGATACTTGTGCCATCTACAAAGAGTTTGATAGATGCATTGATTTCTTTCACAATATCATTACTAAACACGCAACAAAGGCACCTGTGTAGAAAACCCAGCTTCAACGTACGCTTCTTTATCAATGTCTTCTGTACCAGGCCACGTGTCAAAAGTCTGGAACCGAAGACATGATATACTCATGTTCGGATACTTAATTTTTTTAATTACCTACGAAAAAAACTAACATATTTCTTTATCTAGTAAGTATGCATTTTAAATCAAATTAACTGTTGAGTAAAATGAAGAAATGTGCAATTCGATTTGATTTAAATTCGTGAAATTGGCATTCAGCATCTGAAGTAGCATATCGTTTCTCACCCCTCTCATTGATGTGCTAGTATAAAAATAGATGGTTTTACAATTTGAAAAAAAAACGTTTTTGTTATGTTATTATGTTAATAAAAAAGTGCCATGCAGTTGCCGGTACAAATTTCCATTAAAAGATAATTAAACTGATAGGATGGTTGGAATATGTATACATCTAAAACTTTAGCCAGATCAAGAATACACGCTGAAATCAATATCACTTTCCTGTAAATGAACACAACTTTCATTAAATGACATTTTGAAGCACAAATGCTTACAACTTATACATTATAAATACGCATTAAATACGGCATATGCGCAGTTCGTACAACGAACATTAACATGATTTATTTTTAATAGGTGATGTGGATTTCCAAATATCACAATAAGTAATCACGTGTCATCAAAGTGATTTAACAGTTCATAAAACAGGTTTTTTTATGTATCAACAAAATCATGTTATATTCGAAAACGAGTTAAAAATTAAAAACTGACACCCATTTATATATATGTAACGCATTTATGTAACCCATTCATATATATGCATATGACATTTATCTGTATCTACATATTACAGCCGGATGCTGATTAGAACATATGACATTGAATCTAAAGACATCATTATTGTCTTAGGATTAATTGGATCACTTCCTGCCAATGAATTAAATGTTTATTTATTTTGAGAATTTTAAGGATGATTTAATCAACTGATATCAAATCAATAACCATGTGTAAATACATTGTGTATATAGCCTAATTGTAAATGTTAACCCCTATCACATAATATACTGCAACTAAAATGCTTACTCTTTTCATACATCACTAATCATAAAATGTAGTCCGATATGGGCCGCACAACTGTACCTCCCATTGAACTTAAGTTACCCCCGTGTCGGGTACAACATACATCACTAATCATAAAATGTAGTCCGATATGGGCCGCACAACTGTACCTTCCCATTGAATTTAAGTTTCCCCCGTGTCGGGTACAACATACATCACTAATCTTAAAATGTAGTCCGATATGGGCCGCACAACTGTACCTTCCCATTGAACTTAAGTTACCCCCGTGTCGGGTACAACATACATCACTAATCATAAAATGTAGTCCGATATGGGCCGCACAACTGTACCTTCCCATTGAACGTAAGTTACCCCCGTGTCGGGTATAACATACAATAATAAATAATAAAATGTAGTCCGATATGGGCCGCACAACTGTACCTTCCCATTGAACTTAAGTTACCCACGTGTCGGGTACAACATACAATAATAAATAATAAAATGTAGTCCGATATGGGCCGCACAACTGTACCTTCCCATTGAACTTAAGTTACCCACGTGTCGGGTACAACATACAATAATAAATGATAAAATGTAGTCCGATATGGGCCGCACAACTGTACCTTCCCATTGAACTTAAGTTACCCCCGTGTCGGGTACAACATACATCACTAATCATAAAATGTAGTCCGATATGGGCCGCACAACTGTACCTTCCCATTGAACTTAAGTTACCCCCGTGTCGGGTACAACATACATCACTAATCATAAAATGTAGTCCGATATGGGCCGCACAACTGTACCTTCCCATTGAACTTAAGTTACCCCCGTGTCGGGTACAACATACATCACTAATCATAAAATGTAGTCCGATATGGGCCGCAAAACTGTACCTTCCCATTGAACTTAAGTTACCCACGTGTCAGGTACAACATACAATAATAATTTCAACTAGGTTTTTATCTAAGAAAAGAAGAAATAATCAAATTAACAGAGTAATGAAACTGATAAAAATAATGATATTCAGAGAACACATTAATCGCTTTTGATTTGAAGGGGCTTGCTAAATATATTGACAGAATAAGAATTTGAGGTGAAATTTGAATAAAACTAGTATGTCATTTGTTTGTAAAACAATTGAAAGGTATTTCCCTTCAATTGAAAGTTGTCTCTATGTAATGTACACGTTAAGACCTTTTGTTTGATATATAACAAGTTAACCTTCTACAACAATTTCCTTTATCACTTAATGACCTTTTCAAATGTAATTGCCGAGATTTCATTATGATTTTTGTAATTTACGCTTGAAGGCCTTTTAATTAATATTCAATAACCTCACTTTGTATGAACTATAGCATTGTTCACTTATTAACCGCAAGCAGATTCTTTTTCGTTAAAACAAAATTTATATTTATGATTTACTCGTTACGATCTTTCATTTAATATGAGACAACCTAGCCATATAAAACATTTAAGTTTCTGCACTCATTGACCCAACCCAACCCATTTTCTAGGGACAAATTAAAACATCGATATTTCGGATGTACGCCTTAAGACCTTTCATTTGAAATGCGGCAACCTTACCTTCAAAGAACTTTTAATATTTGCACTTAATGACCCTACCCTAAACATGCATGACATATCAGGGTTGAAAATTTGTTTTTTGAAATGTTCTCATTTAGGCATTCAAAACGATATATCGCATGATCCCCATCGCGGCAGTTGAAAAAATGATGCAATATCAATTCTATAAATAGGTGTTGATGAAATAAACAAAATCATCATAAAATATGAAAATTTCAAATTGTTGTAGTTTCTTTGTTTTTTTACATTGGTCCTTGGTATTATGTCAAATAAATGTAATTGTGGAGATCTTCCATTCTGGGTAAACATTATTTGTGTATCTATTGTGAATTTTGAAATATATACCCCGCTCTTAAATACTAAAATTTCAATCAATCCAAAACAATTATATCTGAAATCTGAAAACTGTATAATTATCTGCAGAACATATACAATACGTTGACAAAATAAAGTTTCACAGCTCAAATTGGGCACAATTAATAATTGAAGAATGATGTATTACCAAACTGCGGAACCGGAGTCGTAGAGACTTGTGACTACCATCATACACCTTAAAAGCACTTGACCTTGATAAAACTTACAAGGTCAAGGTCATGAAATCATGTCAAGTTCATAAACCTGACTATGAAACAATTAAACTGTCATAACGTTTGAACAGACGGTCTGTTGTAGACATCGGCTCAAAATGTAGAGCTTATTGAGAGGGACAATACATACGTTCCATGTATGCACGTACCTCTTAATATTTTTGTAAAATCAAGGCCTGAAGTTTGAAGTGAGAAAGCTATGTAATACACTGACCCTTGTACCTCGGATGCAAATAAAATGTCACATAGACCAAAGATCATCGGTGAGGGTCCCATGTCTCCACACCATCAGGTTCTCGAAATATAATTTTTAAAATCTTAAGTATGATCTTTCAAGGCACATAAATCCCGAAAGGTTTGAAAACATAATATATGTTTATGTGTACTCGTTAGAACATCTGTTTGCGTACATGTAACTGTTTTCATTGATTATATCTATAATGGTTTTCAAGATATTAACGATAGAAAGAAATTTCAATTTCAAAGAAAGTTTTAAGGGGGCATAACTTTTAAAGAAGATAATGAAATCTTTAGCAAGGTCCTTTTTTTATAGAGTACCTACATGATGATGTCTATATGTAAACCAAGTATGATCATGATATCCCTAAAATGAAGAGGGGGTACCATGTGGAATAAAAAGGCAATTAAGGGGATATTACTTCTATAAAAGATGATGAAGTACTTAAAAGTGTCACCCTGTGAAAGTCCAAAAATGATATCTATTGATGGTCCAAAATTGCTAATGATATCTTGAAAGATGATGAAACAGGGCCATGTCAAAGGAAATGTCAAAGGAAGAAAAATAACAGACGGAAAACAATAAGGTCTTATCCATGTAGGGAAAGGTGGTATATGCATACAGTATCCAAACGGAGAGCGACAGTCAGAAGCATTGCATTGTTCTGAATACAAAGCTGAAGCAGAAGCCAGCATCCATGCTATACGTATCATCACTAACAATATTTATAACACAAGTCCAGCTGTTGTCGTGACAGATACTCTCTATGTATTATAGACTTTGACAAACTACAGGGTACCAATACTGAAACAGGTGTTATTCAATATAAAAAGCTGTACAACAGTGCTACTGTTGATACCTTCTCACTGTGGAGTTTATTGTAATGAGCAAACTGATTATTAACAAAACATTCTGGACAACAACAGGAGAAAAGTTCAGTCTGACTAGCATAGATGAAGATCATCATCAAAATTCCATACAATAACCCGCAACAACATGACAATCACCATCTGCTGTCGAGACCTAACCAAATTGCCATCTGGTGTCGAGACCTAACCAAACGGCTATCTGCAGACTGAAGACAGGGTACAACAGACTAAAGAAAACATCTATACAGAGTGCTGAAAGTTGTACCATCATCAATGTGTCCCCTTTTATGAGAGACGGAACAGAGCACAAACCACATTCGACAGACATGAAAGAACAACTATCATGGTAGATATAGCAATCACCAACAACAATCCAGGAATCTGTATGGAACAGTGAATGTTTTGTAGAAGACCAACATATTCGTAAAGGAATCAGACCCCCAAGCGTGAAGACGAACAACAAGGCGAAAAAGAAACTATATGTTAGTACTATAAAACACACACCATAGAAACGAAACAAATGCATTAGCGTGTAACTAAATACAAAATAGTAAATACTTTCAGAGATTACCAAAAGGTCTTCAAGTGTAAGCACACCTTTAAGTAAGCTTTGGAACAAATCATAAAATGCACGGTAATTGAACGATGACAATTTTTTAAAATCAACCTAAAAAGTAAAAGAACGACACTAATACACATTAATGACCACCAACAAGTGAACAGGCGCATGAAATCTGCAGTGGGGTTAAACTAGTTTTATAAAGCCTTAACCATTCCCCTTTAATGTAAGGTCAACAATATCTTGAAACAACAAATAAATACACCACAAAATTTATTCGATAACACATCCCATTCCTTCTATGGAATATTCAACATCAACCATAGATACAAATGGGATATCCACGTAAAGAACGTTACTGAAAGCTAGATCATTTATATTAAACATATTAAATAATGACAATACCATCAAAAGTTACAGCATTAGAAATAATCGGTCTCTACAATTCCAGGGGAAAAGGCAAGATTTGATGTAGTGCAATACTAAAAATGACTTAATTTTACGTAGGGTTGCAATTAAGGGACGAATATCTGTATTAGTAAAAACAATTCTAAGGTTCAAAGAATAGACAATCATTTGAAAATCGTATTCTTTACCAATAAATCTAGAAAGGGCAGTCGATAAACACATTCGATTTTGTTTGAAAGAATGTTCTTTATAGACTATATTTCCGTAAAGTAACTGGACGGGCATTTTCAATTAAGAACCACCTGCAAGTGCTATTATATTTTTGTATCGAAGTTTTGTGGCGTAAAACTTAGTAAATGTTTTTAAAAGTTTGTGATAACGATACCCCTGGTGCAAAATCTTTTCTGTAGGAAATTTATTGCGTTCATTAATAAACAGACCAGTTATGAAATATAAATACCATGAGTGTGCTTCAGGAATATCACCATCTATGGGAAATTAACTATAGGAAAACCAAATTCGAGGCAAACATCTTAACCCATGACATAGGTTGAAATGGTGTAATAGCTTGTAATATGGAACAATTTAAATCTAATTCTGTTAAAAAAACTTCATACCTACCTAACGAAAGATACTACTCAAAAGCAGTTATAAATCATAAAATGGTTAGGCAGATTCCCCTACTAATTAGACTACATAAAAGTTGGCACTTAAATAATTAGTTTGAAACATTTGATCATTACAGACATACTTAGTAGTTGATTGTTATATACTCGGTCGATTTAATTAAAGCAATTTGACCGGAATATCTGACCTATTTGAACTGGAAAAGCCCACGCTAAACTTCAGTTTTGCTAATTAAATTCCACCATTGAAATAACAGCAATTAAGTTAGAACTTTGTGGTCATCTGAATAGACAACTTCATGTGGTTAAACATCTGAAGGCAGGTGATTTTTACCTGTTAGGAGTTTCAACAGGTGACCACTGGAGTGTAACAGAATATAAAAAAACCTCACGAATTTTTACATGTACTGATCTGATTAGAAATAGTCATGCATCAATCGACCAAATACTGAAAATTTATACCAGGAGAAATTTTTAGGTTCACACAACTGGCTACTTCAGATAATATAGTTGACTTGTATAACTTGACCCGCCATTGATTCAGATAGATCCATTATTGAATGTCAATGTGTCCTAATGCTGACCGTAAACGTGTTTGCTGTATCCTTCTTGCTTTACATGGATTTTAAAGAAATGGTGACATGACTGCTGAGAGACAGTAGTCATTTCACCATAGAAAACCTTTCAAAGGATTTCCAATCAAGGCTGCTGATTTACCATTAGCCAAACAGAAAGCAAATGAGGTAATTTTCAACCCTAGCGTATCCAAATTCAGGAAAAATGCAAATTATGCAGATTATTTTCGAAATACTTGTTTGAACTGCAAAAAAAGTAGCAACATTTCCAATATATCAGCTTTATTCTCCAGCTAATTTGTACGTAGTAGCCTCTGATAAAAACTATATTACTCAACTTTCTTCCTCAAATTACCAGGAGCTTTTTTCTTTTAACTTAATTGAAAACCACTAAGTTTTTTTTTCCTCTAGGTAAACACTTCATATCCTGTAGTTAAAAAGGAAACATTCTCCTACCTACAGTTGTTAAACTGCATGGATGAAGGTGTCTGTTTGAATAATCGAAGATGTAAAGTCCCATTGTTAGACGACTGAGGAAAACTCTACCTTGGGTTATTCCAGCTCAACAAGGTCAGAATTTACAGTCAAAGTGCTCTTACTTTTCAAGAATGGAAGTGTCATCTATATGTTGGGTAAAATGATTAAAAATCATCCGATGTGTATTTGAAACACTGTTAACTACAATACCAAAGCAAATTATGTTTTTTTGTATCACTGAGACCTATTTTGGAAGAGTGGGTAGTCTTTACCTTTCCATTTGTATATGCATTTACATGTTTTGTTTCTGTTCAGGGTTTATTATTGTATAATCAGTTTCAGTCATTTGATTTTGGTACATGGAAATTAAATGATAGTAAAATACTGCAAACCGTGAAGAGTGATACCTAATGCACATTTTCTTTATACGTTTCAGGTTAAATGTTTTGATTTGAAACGTTTCAAAACGCTTTCACAACGTTCGGACACTATTCAAATCAAACGGCTTGTGATCATCAAATAATTTCGCCTAAATCATTAACTTTTCCCGACATTTCAAGATTCTTGTAATTTCCGAGAGGCTAGCTGAATAATGAGTTCCGAACGCCTGATGCTATTCGGAGCTTGACTTTTTTGCTGAAACGTTTTCAATTTGACGTTTAAACATAGCAAAATTTTGTAGCAAGCTTTTTTTGTGGTTTGAATGGAGCAAGTGTTTTCGATGCGTATTTTAAAAAAAAGCATGTGTAAATCCACTAGAAGTAACCGAGTTTACAGTGAAATACAAAAAGAGCTCATAATCGAAATTGATACGATTAACTAATATAACAAGTTCAATACAACCGTTTAGTTTAGTTCATGTGAAATTAAAATGTCGGCAAAGATTTATTAACCGTGTTTACATATTTAGCATGCATGTAAGTAGCTTCTAAATCAACATAAATTGTAGAGTTCAGTGCCATGTAGCATATGGAGGATGATAAAATGTCAAAATTCATCTGGTTTCAAATCTTTTAATTTACTTCAATTCGCGGGCTTGTGGAGTAGCATTTAATCTTGCTAGGGAGGTTGAAATTCAAGCAAACATTTTTCCTTCAAATTTAAAATTTTTGATTTAAATATATTGATTTTTATACCTGTGACTGATTTGTAAGAAATGAAACCGCAAAACAAAAATGCATTTTTTTACGTCGTTTTTTGTGCTTTCTGATATTTCTTAGTTCTACTTTTCCGGCGCATTTTAATTCAATTGTTGTTAGCTATTAACTGTTTCTGTGTCTGTTTCTTTAACGAACTTTGTTAATTAACTTTCAGATTTTTGTTCACTACATACATCAACATATACTAAATCTAGTTATACTTTTTTTAGTCTCAAGTCTATTAATCTAGATGAACTTTGCAAAGGAAGAAACACGCTGCCTTAACACAGTTTAATAGCATTTTTTTTTTATCAATTGTTATTCATCAGTTGATTCAATACGGATGCCTTACAAATCAACAGGCCTGTATTATTCATAAAGATTAAGATGTATTTTCCAAATGTGACAAGAATTAACAAGGTTGTTACCAAAGGACGTTGACGTAACAATATCCCTTTGCTATTTCAATGACGAGGTGATGAATAAGTTTTCCTTTAATTTCCCGCATTATTATTATGTCGCCTCAGACGAATATCGGGCGACATATTCCTTTTGTTTTGTTTCTCATTATTATTATTATTATTTTTCTTCCAATGAGTTTTATCCGGAGTTTTTAGAGAGCATTACTGAAGGTAATGAATTGAAACTTACTTTGTAGCCAGATTATGTTGTGAAGGGATGAATTGGAACATTTCGTGAAAAAATGGCTACCGTCTTCATGGAAACACGGATAGGTCATAATCTAGGACATTGCAATATCTGGGAAACCTAGGTGCCCAGAAACTTGAAATTTTGTATGGTGGTAGAACTCAATGAGCCTAATAAGTTTTTGTTTTTTCATTGAACAAATTTATAGGATAATGCTGCGTATCAGTCAGACCTCGGAATCCAAGCAAAAATTCTGACGAAAAATTGTCATTTTCAAAATGGCTGCTTTAGATCACAATCCAGGACAAAAACATGGATAGCTACAAATTTGAAAATTAGTCTGTCAAAGAAGTTGAATAAACATATTAATAACATGTTAAAATTTTGGAACTTAAACAGTTACCGGGGACGACATTCGATATTGCTCGAAATGGCAATTCTAGTTATCATTATTATCGACTAAGTCAACACAGTTCTAGTTTTCCCCAGTATTATAATTCTGATATTATACGACCTATTCCTGCAGATATAACAATCTTCCTGAAATAACTACATGTTGCATTGGACATATTTTTTTAAACATCATATATATTATGCTTCTACCTCCAACACCCATGAACGGTGTAAAAAAAAGGAAAACGGTCATACTTGCTTGAAAACAAATATATTTTTACTTATATAATAAAAAAGCAGCATCTACTACCAGAATGTCTCGTTTGCAATTGTTTTTTTCTGTATTACGTGTTTGATGTGGCTGACAGATCGGTAATGTCCTATTATTACTGTTCAGGTAAGTCAAAACAATATTTCAATAGGTTTGATAAGTATTCAATACATCTTTGAACCAGACTGACTTTGGTAATAAAAATATTTTTACATTACTATCGTGAAATAAAGTTTGGTGACCTATGTTATATTATTAAAAATTACATTATATGTTCATTTAGATTTATCTTTGGGGAAATAAAAAGAATCTTTATACCAAAATATGAGCACTGGTATAATATAATAACAGAGTTTACAAGTTCACTAAGTTTTATTTTGTCGTCTCAATCATTGAGTCACAATTTTTTTTTTTTTTTTGTATTTTTCATTTTTATAATAATTGCCTTTATTTTGCTGTTTTATACATTTATGGAAATGCGGGTATGTCGGGAGGGTCAATAGTATCTTATATCACGTTTTTATTTGAAATGCTAAATTTGTGTTTAAAAGTAATTGAATCATTAAAGATTGTCAGTATCAATCCATGTGTAAACACTAATTAGTTTATATCTGCCATATCCTAAAATGTTCCATAAATAACTGGCTATGATTTTTGTGGGTTCAAATGTGGACAATAATAAACAACATCCCGATCAAAATGTCATTTATTAAATAAAATGACGAAAACTATTATTTACAGACAAAAGAAGCTGACTCAAAATTGAAAAATCAGTTAAAAAATTGAGTAAGCTCCCTCAAAAACAACCACCCTATAAAAGGTGGCGTACAAAAAGAGGCCAAAGCGAAAACATTTATTTATTAGTGTTTGCAGCACATGCCACCTTTTGGTTTGCTGTTATGCTGAAGCATAGTGACTTTGCCCTTATGTCATTTCGTACATCAGCGTGTTTGCCGTTTCCTACATCTTCCTTCACAGTTGCATTTTACCCTTAATTCTGTTGCCGTTCTTAATAATTCTTTTTATACTATTTGCGTATTTGGATTTCAAGTTTGTCGACATGTGCTCCGTGTTTGACAATAATGACGTCTATTGTTATTTTCTAGTACATGTTAAACACGTGAGAGTCTTGTTAAATATATAGAAGTGAAAACTTATTGGCCAATAAACTATTACAATTAAACTTGAACAAAATGCCGAGATTCATTATTTCTGTGTCGATTGTGTTAACCCTTATTGACGGTAAGCTTAATATTTTTTTTTGCTTTAACTTTTGTCAGACTGGAATAATTATAATTATCCATAGTGATAATAATATGGTTTTTCATTTTCTCTTCAAGAAATGAGATTATTTCCCTCTAAAAAGTAAAGAAGAAAAGAGTATCTTCGTTAATCAATTACCCTTTGTTAATCTGCTAAGGTCACACAATGTAAAATGAAAACAATTATACAACAAGTGTTTAAACTAGCCTGTCTACTTCAGACTTGACTTTTTATGAACCTCTCGGTGGGTATTTCTAGAAAAGCAGAAGACGCTTACCTTACCGGTGCGCCTCGTCCATGCTCCCAGTTTTTAGTAAAGTACCAGTTGAATTTAGTTTTGTTGCTTTGTACGTATTATTTGGGTTTTTTATGCTCTTTGTTGTGTGTGTTTGTTTTCCCTTTCTGGTCTTTGTCCCTGGATTACATTCTTTTGATTTCTGCTAGAATTTTGGTTCCCATGATCACTCTATTAATCTTTTAAACTTTGGATTATGTTATTGAAAGAATGATTCTACTATTGTTTGTCTATGAAGGAGTAACTATAATCACCATGGACATTGAAGTCATTTCAAATTGACAGAAACATAAAACAGTTTTTAAAACGTTTATAATTTAATTTTAATATAAAATTTAACGAGTAGACCATTAAAAAATTGAGGATGTCACAGCCACATTATAAAAAAATGGTCTTTAAGACGAGGGAAAAATATTTTTTGCTACTACTGAAACTTAATTTAAAGAGTATGATCTGTTATTAAAACAGGACAATAATCAACTCAAGTAGTACCTCTAGACAAGTAAGACAATCTTGCTATTGCAGCCGATTTCTCACTGTATACTTTAATGTCATTTAAATTATGTTTTTTTTTGGTGTTTTTTTTCCCTGTAAATATTACCTTTATAGACAGGAGTACTTACATTTCGTTGATTATATTGATTTGTATCAAATTTATATCATAATGGAGACAATTTTATACCCAGTTTAAATTATGCTAGTATAGATTAATTTTGCATAAATATGACTGTGCCATTTATTTAATTTAATCAAACAAATTATGTTTTTTAATTTATCGTATACTTTGTTGACTTTATGTTAAACAAATGTAACTTTATGCATTGCAAATGCAGTACGTCATAAAAACACGCAATGAAGATTCTTTTAGGGGAAAACTTTCCCTCATGCAACACATGTGTTACATTAATTTTAACTTGTATCATACACAGAATTAGATGTTATACATACTATTACAACATGTCATAAGCTGACAAAATTAGAAGCGCCTATTATGTATACATCGTCGGCAATCATTTAAATGTTCACACTAACGAAGTCATATACTGCTTACGCACTTTCGTACTTAAGATGTATCCCAAAAATGGACTAGTTATGTGACTGCTTTGATTACAATCAATGATTAAATTTGTGTTTTAAACAAGCAAAATATTTATTATCCTTGATTATGTTTATTACCACCAATTTAACAATTTCTTCTTCATATATGGACACTTTATTCTGTTAAGGACAGAGCTGCCGAAAACAAAATAGCATATATTGAGAAGATTACACACAGAACAAGTGATCGAAGTAACTCGTTTCCTACACTAATTAATCATGGATTGGTGTCATGACCTTGACAGTTGACTGTTAATTTTGATAGTCTATGGAAGATAAATAAAAGTACGACAAATGGAAAGATTGTTTTTGGTTGTTTGTTGGGGTTTAACGTCCGAGCAGCAATATTTCAGCTATATTCAGACGATGAACATGAAATTGATGATAAAATGAACATGGAATGATGATGAAATGAAAAAGGGATGGGACACAAGGACAATGGGGTCGACAAATTTTGATTGCCACTGGAAATAGGGAGAGGTCGGTAGGGTCGGGCAATTTAGCCTCCTGTGGCGGAGCCTATGGTTCCTACTCTGGGAGAATACCACAATAGGGTTCTTTAACGTGCGAGGAACGTGGCATCTTTCCCAACACGGTGCACCACTATGGTTTGCGGTCAGGTTTTCCGTATTATAGCCTGACAACCCCAGCATGTAACACGCCAGGGGTACCCCATTCAAATACCTGGGGCGCACATCCCAGTTGCTCTGTGGGCAAAGCGCCCTAGCCCCCGGCTAGGGTTCTGAGCACTATTTAGTCGCCTTTTACGACAAGCTTAGCGCTGTTGCAGGCCTATTCTTTTAATACCCGGACCTGCACGGGGCACAAATGGAAAGAAGAATCATTCTTAGCAGTTCAATACTGTTGACACGTTCGTGGTTGCAGCTGTTTCTGTTTTGATCAAATGTCTCCAATTTTGCAGTAACATTTCATTGCTTCTTTAGATTTGAGTGCACCGGATATTGACACTTTTTTGAAAGAACATGCAAGCTTGAGTTTGAAAAAAAGATCAATACATTGAGGACGATTGAATACAACCTCTGGAACAGTCGACAAACTTAACGATTTGACGGATCCAGAATAAGGATGTTAGGACGTTTATCCTTCCTGTGCAACTAGTTCATTAGCAGAGTCCGAGTTGTTCATTTACTTTTGTTTCTGTCTACGTGTTATTTTGGGTATTTTATGTTTTTGTTGTGTGTGTCTATTTTTCCTGTCTGGTCTTTACCCTTCGAATATATTCTTTTAAAATCCGCTCGAATCTTGATTTTTGTAATTTTCTATAGACGCACGAAAAAAGAGTTTTAATGGAATTATTTTCAAATTTTTGCCAAATTCTAATGTAGAGAATAAATACTGAATTCACAAATCCACAGTATAATTTTTACACAATCCAGTCTTTCAGGAATGAATAGAATGCATCAAAATCTCATTCAAATGTCATAAAATGTAAGAAGAGGGTTGTCTGCATTCAAAATCAATGCTATTTTCTTTAGTAAAAACTAAAGAAAAACACTTTTTTTAAATCTCAAAATTCACAAACCGAAATGTCCATTTTTTCCCCCTTCAAATATTATCACTATCATTGCTTTGTAAACATTTTGATAATTCCAGGACATTCTAATTATTATTCGTGGAAAAAGAGAAAATTAAAATTTATATGTAATGAATTGTTATTTGAGTTATTTACATCATTTTTTATGTCTGTGAGTACAAACTGTATAATTATTAAAATCAAATTCTAGATTCCTTCCATCTTTTTAACTCAAAAAGATAATTATGATTCAACATCCGACACTGTACAGAATAAAACGCTTATATCTGAGAGCAAAAACAAACGAGGTTGCGACACAAATTTAACTTAGATAGACACGGATTTCATTTTCAGTCTGTCCTTACACGGGAAAGACCTTATTGTTTTTCTATTTTTTTTCTTTTTTGATTCTTTCGTCATTTGCAAAATTTACTTTGACATGGTCCCCCTATTCATCTTTCAAGATATCATTACCAAATTGGGACCATTGATAGGGCTCATTTAGGACTTTTACAAGATGACCCTTTTAAGAATTCCATCATCCATTGTAGAAGTTATCTCCCTTGTATTGGCGTTTTTTTAACATGGTCCCCCGAACTCATTTTTCAGGATATCATGACCATAGTTGGTGCACATGTAGATGTTATCATGTGCAATTAGGAAATGACCCTGCTAAGAGTTTTATTATCATCTGTAAGAGTTGAAAACAATTTCTTTCAATCGCTCATATCTTGAAAACCATAATAGATAGAACCAATCTGAAACCGGTTTTATGTACATAAGCAGACGACCTAATTAATAAACATAAACATGTATTTACTTATAAAACCATACGGGAGTTATATTCCTTCAAATATCATTCTAAAGTTTTTAAAATATATATTACGAGAACTCGAAGTTGTAGAGAAATGGGACCTTCATCAATGATCTTTGGTCCATGTGACCTTTCATTTCCTTTTGCATGACCTTGACCTTGTCAGTTTGTCAAGGCCAAATAATCCTAAGATGTATGGTGGTAGTTCCATGTCCCTATGACGGTTGTGAGTTTGTTCATGCATCATATTTTAATAATCATTGTGCTCAAAATAAAATGAGCTCTGTAATTGCCCAAATTGTGTTGTATTTTTTTTACATATGTTCTGTAGATTGTCATACAATTTCAGATTTGAAATATCTTGTCATGTGTTGGATCTATTGAAATTTTTGTTTTTCAGTGCGGGGGTAAACATTTTAAAATTCACATTAAATACACAAATGATCAGTACACAGAATTGAAAGATCTGCTCAAGTACAACTGTTTGACAAAAAACCAACGATACTACAACAACTTGAAATTTTCATTTTTTCGAATGGTTTTATATATTTCATCAATACCTATTTATAGATTTGATATTGCATCATTTTTTTCAACTTCGTCGAAGGGGGTCATATGATATATCATTTTTAAGGTCGAAATGAGCACATTTCAAAAATCAGAGTTTCAACCATGATAAGTCATACATGCTCGAAGAGTAGGGTCAGTAAGTGCAAAAATTTATAATTCTTGGAGGGTAAGGTTGTTGCAAATATATCAAATGAAAGGTCTTAAAGCATATATCTGAAATATCGATGTTTTGTTCCGAAAAAAAAATGAGTTGGATGAGGTCAATGAATGCAAAACTAAAGTGTTTTATATAGTTAGGTTGTCGCATATTAAATTAAATATCATAACGTGTACATCACAAATATCAATTTTGCTATATAGAAAAAGAACCCAGTTGGGGTTCATAAGAGCAAAATTAGCAGAAGGTAAGGTTCTTGTATATCTAATGAAAGGTCGTCAAGTTTACAAAAATAATGATAGAAACATCGACAATTGCATTTGACTAGGTTACAAAGTGCAAAAAAAAACTTTTGTTAATGGTAGCATGTTATGCATTAAACCAAATGTTTTTACGTGTATATTACAAAGAGATAGTTTTCAAGGGAAAAACCTTTCAATTGTTTTAAAAAAAAATTGACATACTAGTTATATATGGTCTTCTTTAGATTATTTTGAATAGGGACGGACGATGTTCTACATATGTACTTTATGTAAATCCTCTGTCAAAGCATGAATGGCTCATAATCTTTCTGTCGGAAGTGACGATTTTCGGAGGTGACAGAAGCAGTTAGGTTTTGATTGTTTGATCCTTTATAATTTGTGTAATTGGAATTCTCGTATATTCCCGTTGTTCGAGATATATAGGATATAAAAACATAACTGTGCATTACAAATGAAGTTCAGTGCAATTTGAGTACAAATAGCTCCGACCCCTCACTCAAAGGTAAAACCTGAAATAAGTTTTTATATCAATTCTAGGACATTATGGGTACAACCATCACGACGGCATAGAAGCAAGTTGTCAGCTGAGAGATCCAAAAGGTTGTAACCCAGTTTACGGCAATATCAACCTGTTCCAGGAGGTAGTTTTATTCAAATGAGTTGTAAATCACATCTGGTCTAGAATAAAACAATTTTAATAATTAAAAGTTGTGATAGGTCAATATACATGTATACTAGGCAAAAAGAAAAAAAAGAAACGTAAAGGTTTTATATGATAAAAAATCACATACATAACATTCAAATATTTTCAAGGTAAAAACTTGTATCCTGAATGATTGTTTTATCAAATTTGCTCATTTGTGAAATTAAGGAAATGACGTAACATCATTTTCTAATTACAAACGAATTAGACTTTTTTTACCAAAACAAAAAATACCCGAATGAAGTTTTTTATTGTGTAGAACACTATTGGTCAATAAAGAGAAATAAGTGAGTAACAAACAAGATTTTTTTTTTATTTTAGTTTGACTCAAATATTGTCCGTGTTTGGGGAAGGATACGCGGATTAAAACCAGGATTACATGGTTTTCATGTTCATGAAAATGGTAACTTTGGGTGGAGTACGTACTTCTATAGTTAAACTTCCAATAAACCATTTAACACATGAATAAACAATACTTTATCTAACTTCTAACTTTAAGATAAAGTTATAAAACAATATATCTCTGCTTTCATTAGTATTTTGTAATAAACTTGGTTGTTCTAGCTCTTCTGATATGTTAGGAATAGCTTAAAATGCGAATCAAACACTTCAGTAAACATGCAATCCTAAGGTATAGCACTTTAGATTTAGTTTTGTGATAGTTTACTTTGAGATAGGTTTAAGTAGAACGTATCCATGGAGTACGTTTAGATAGTTCAAATTCGAATTGGACCACACATGCTTAGCCCTACCACATGAAAGTCTTGTAGGATAAGTTCACTACGTTAATTGTAGATCATCGCTACAACGTTGACTGAATTTTGACAAAACCTTCAAATTCGATATGCATTAAAGTATAAGTTATTGTTTTCTGGATTTCAACAGTGTATGTACAAATGCATTAAACGTACAAAGTCAAGACCACCATGACAAATCGATATTATTATTCACAAAAATTGAGGTAATATATTCTATTAACACATTACTGATGTAAAAATACCAAGAGAACTGATTAACTATAGAAAACATTTGAAATAATTGTGTTTCTTACTGATTTTTATTTATTTTTTTTTGTAGATTGCAGCAATGCGCGAGGTCATTTCAATCCTTTTAAAACAAACCATGGCGCACCATTTGACCCACCAAGTGATCGACATGTTGGAGATCTTGGAAATATAAGAGCAAACTATTTTGGGAGGGCACGTGTCGATATTCACGATGGTCAGATAAGTTTAGTGAAACAACCACACTTATCAATCCTCGGACGGGCTATAGTGGTAAGACTTTCACTTACTTCTATTTGAATTAATATGAAGAGTCATAATATAATTTTCTATACAACAATATATTTTTGTCATTTTCAATTTATCGTTTGATTCAGTATAAAACATTGATCTGATGTGTATTTTCTGGGAAAATGCGATTACCATGTTTCCTGGACAGAAATGCAAATTAATGCAATGGATACCGTTTGAACTCATCCGAAAATGTTTTGCGTAAGTTTATCCTTATTTTTAATAAGGAATTGTAAGTAAAATATGACTCACTGAGATGACATGCGTTACATTTTTGACAGTTTAGTAAAAAAAAAATCAGCTAACGGATTATTTTTTACAGAATTAGCCCTCACTTGTAACAATGCACTGTGTGTACTACAATGAAACATTTTCAATTTTAATTTATACAAGAAACTTTAGAATTATTGTACAATGAAGAGAATCGAATCGATAACATGTTTTCTTACTCCGAATTCTTATATTGTTTTTATGACGTATATGTGGTTGCGAACGAAAAAATATCAGATAGTCTGGACCTGAATAACGATTTACTATATACAATGAGCAGGATGAATCAACTGTAGATATTGCTAGGTTTATTTCTACTTGAACTACATGTTTTGAAATCCAACCCATTAAAGTAAAAGTATTGAAAACTAAACTTCAATATACTATTCAAAAATTAAAAATATGAATTTTATGTCAAGAATAAGAAAACAAAAAAATGAAAAAAAAATTAAATAAATAAAATAAAAATAAAGTTTAATCATAATTAAAATACTAACATTCAACGAAATCTCTGGCAAAAATATTTATTCATCGTATTGTAATAAGCAAAAATATTCCCAGGAAAATTGTGGTTTTTAATTAAAATAATCGTAAGTCCGCGGTTCTCGGGTAAATTTACTAGACGAATCGAAAACATTCTTGAAACGGATTTCCTGTACACCACTTATTGTTTCCCGAATATTCGACGATCTTCGGAACAATGCTTCCGAAATAAATTTCAATACAAACAGAGCAAAGTGCAGGTTTTGCGTGACCAATTACAGGGTTGCAGAAAGTTTTGTAAGGATAAAATGTTACCCGAATAAACATAAATAAATTCTATTCAATTTATTTTAATTATTTCCCCTAAAAGCTTCAAAATTATAACAATTTCAAATCGGATTACACCATTACATGACGACCGTTGGAAGCACTGGAGTCTCCGCACAGCGCACTTATCAATGCTCTAGTACTAAAATATTTAGCGTTATTTTTCCGACGCAGTCGGTATAGTTTCGCTTTTTACCCTTTGATCTTAAAGACGCTCTTCCATGGAAACGCAAGTCAAAATTCTATTTCCCGATTGGCCAAATACTGATAACTTAGTGGTGTTAAAAAAAAACTGTATCGGAAATTGAATTCGCGTGCCAAGTGTTATTTCCCGATGAAAACTATAAGTAAAAACAATTAGTTTTGCTGCGTCGGCTATCTTTTTTAAGGATAGTAGTTGTTTTAATTTAGTTAAGGAAGAACTCTTATAATACAAAGCTAAACCTAATTCATACATTTTGATTTTATACTTATAGGTTCATGCTGATAGGGATGATCTAGGTCGTGGTAATAACGCAGGAAGTCGAACTACAGGAAATGCTGGAAGCAGAGTAGCTTGCTGTCAGATTGTTCAGAATCACAATTTCAAGAAATAATGATTAACGTTCAGAAAATAAGCAAAGAAGTCGAGCCTTCTAATCATATTCTAATAAAAGTAGCTGAATTTAATGACCATTTATGTTTAATGTACATGTTCTTTAAAACGAGGTTAACTAGAAAACTGATGATCACTAAATTGAAACCCCCGTTTCCTCTGCTGACAACATTTAGATCAAATCTAAAATATGAGATACATGATGGGAATATTTAAATGTTAATGACATTTTCATAGTGACAGAATCTGTAATAAAGATTTCGGGAAAGTTATATTAGCTTTCATTCATTGAAGGCAGAGTTTATGTTTTGACATATCTCACAAAGAACGGAAATAAATAAGAAAAGGAAAGTGTTTGAAAGCGCACTCTTTTCAATCTCTATCAAGAGTGCTAATAGACCACCTCCTGTCACTCACAAAAGCGCAAGACATTTCAAGCAATAACGATGTTTAACATGTTCGTTTTACTTAATCGTAAAAAAGAACGTAGTTGTTGGGCCAGCAAAATTTTCCAAATTAAAAAAATTCATGCACGTCCGAAAACACCATTTACATGGTTTGAAAACGGTGCAAAATGGTTATCGTGGGTAAGACTTATCGGGAAAATAAACAGAGACTAAGGGCTGGCTCACTTTGTACATTGCCAATGGATTTAATACCTCAGATTGCACTTTCGATGCTTTTATATTTTATCTGTTTTCAATTATTTTCTTCAGCACAATTTCCCCACAAAGTTAAGATATGTTGGGTCTGAGATCAGTTTCCTCTCCACTGGAATATACAGTTTGTAATCTCATCCGATCTCATCATTCGCCCCTCACGAAGGCCATAATGCTGAAAATGAGCAAAATTTTCAGTCAACAAATGACCTTCTTCAGTGCTTTAAATAAACTGAGTGTGTATGAAAGTAAATGGTCTGTGAACACAGCTCACTACCTAATCAGGTGAATACCTGTGACGTATAAAATTTTATCGACAGTAACAAAGATCTTGAACATTTTGTTATAGACACACGTTGTGTGTTGATCTTAAATACTGAACTATAAAACTAAAAATATTTACAAACACTGTTATAAGAAACTATACAAAATAGGAAGAATTCAAAAGACCTTATATATTACAGAGCTTTCTCGTGTGAAAAAAAAACAACACATTTCGTTAGTTTGAGTTGATTTAAAAGAAAAAAACTCATATCACCGAGAATAGTTCTCGAACAAGATTTATATGGGGCTTCAAATTTTATTTTCTGATTTGCAAAGGGTGACTCAACTTTTTCCAAATAAAGATTAGAATGGAAATTAAATTTCATTACATTCTGGTAGGAGTTTTGAATTTTTTCCTTATCGACATGGAGCAGTAATGAAAAATCGAAAAGGAAATTTACCCAAATAAATGTACACGGATTTGAGCAAAAGTTCACGAGGAACACTAATAAATCTTGTTTGTCGACAATGATTTTCAAACAACCAAACATTTCACCAAATTCATGCTACTTGCTGTTTCTGAAGTCTGACATATTTAATCTGTTATTGTGTTTTCTTTCAATTTCTGTTTTTTTCTCTCTGTTAATTCTTTTGCTTGTTTTTTTTATCTTTAATTTTCAAATTTCTGTTTTTCTGAAGTGGTTATTGACTTCAATCTTACTTGCATTGCGATACATATGACTCTATATGTTTAACATTTGTTTGTTCCAAGTATAAATATCATGATAGTCATTGAGTCACTCTTAATTTATTGATACTATTTAATAACGAAGGATCATTTAAAGCGTTTGAAAGGGTGTTTGACCGTTATTATTACATCCTACGTTTGATCAAAACATATGCACGCGGGTTATCAATTATAATCATTTATTATGTTATTCAATGAAATATTCGTCACTTCCTTGATAGAAAGTCTCACAATTCTCGGTTTTTGCGTAAATATGTAGTGGCCCTGCTTCGGTTGGGTTTAGTTTTATATCCCAGTTTTCTCTTTCTTCTTTTGGATAAATTTTCTTTTCCCCGGATAATGTTTTTATCATGATACTTGTCACGAGTGGCGATGACCTTTTAAGTATAACTTCATCTAAAGCGAGAATTTGGTACAGAGGTGCTATGAGATGACAATGAAATATTGAAGTACACTGGAAAATCTTCGGAAATGGTTCATTGATATCGGATGGCTGTTTGTTAAAGATAAGAAAGCTGCATGCTTCTGTTAATTTTTCTAATCCATCTGGTTTACTAAGACGGGTAAGCTTAAAGTATTCCACTATAGTTAATCTGACCCTGATGAGAACTTTTGCTGTGGATCCAGGAAGAATAAAATTGTCATTATCAAAATTTCTTTGTTCATAATGGATGCAGAGAATGCCTCTTTGTTTTAATATTTAGCATAAGATCTCCGTTCTTTACTTCGTGGTAGGCTTTTGGGCCATACAAGTATGTGTAAGGCAGATATCCCGGACTGTCTATGTGTATCGACTTACATTTGATGAAATATTCTCCTAACTGTGGCATGGTAGTTACCGAAGCATCTACTTTCCCATAAATGCTCATCACATAGTTGCCTATTTCATTCGGTGTCACAATGATCCGAGTTTTGTTATCTGCAATGATAACAGCTGATGACATGCATCGAGTCCCGTTGTCATTAAACAAATTTACGACTAAGTTCTTCAATTGTTTTCTTGATGATTTCAATAAAACTTCGACTGATCTTGCTACCTCAATTATTTCATTGTGATGGGATAAAAACCCAATGGCCCATTCCCTTGCTTCTGTTGTTGGTTTTATAGCTTTTGAATAATCTTCTAATGACAATGGCTTTGATAAAAGTTGCCACTCTTTATTGCTATATCTATCATTACCCATGTAAGGGTACTGGTCAAAAATGAAATCTCCAGGTTTTGTAAAAAAGTAAAAGTTAGAATTCTCCTTGACATATTTCTTGCTCTCGTCAATGTGACCAGCTCCCCAAGTTAACTTTATAAATCTCAATTTCTTCTGTACAAACAAGACGTTCCTGGCATGGTTCGTTTTTGAATCATAAAAAAATATTTGTCCTAGCTTGTGTCCATAACAATGTGCGTGCCTTTTGCACTGCAATTTTTACAGTTAATTAGTTTACAGTTCTTGTGGTTATGTCCTATGCAATAGTGATGTTCGATAGAAGAATAATCCTCGGCATTAAAACAAGTAGAACATGGCTACAACCACTACTCACAACTACTTTGTATGTATCTAAAGGAATCGTGCTTATCTTTGGAAGTGGATTCTAAAATACTTTCTTCATTTATACAAAGGGTTGTATCTGATTTAAATACTAGAATAAGTGTCTGTTGTGTTATAGTTGTGATTTTGTACATAAAAAAAACTTATGTAAAATGTTGATACACCAACTGTTTGCCTACGAAATAGCGTTTGTCAAATGGTTTGTATATTGTTTTTGAGTCGAAATTTTAACTGGGTATGGGGAATAGAAGTATTGTTGTTTGTTGGGGTTTAATGTCCGAGCAGCAATATTTCAGCTATATTCAGACGATGAACATGAAAATGATGATAAAATGAACATGAAATGATGATAATATGAAAAAAAGGATGGGACACAAGAATAATAGGGTCGACAAATTTTGATTGCCACTAGAAAAAGGGGGTATGGGTAAGGTCGGGCAATTTAGCCTCCTGTGGCGCACAAAGGTTCCTACTCCTATCAAATACCACAGCAGGGTTCTTTAACGTGCGAGGAACGTGACATCTTTCCCAACACGGTGCACCACTATGGTTTGCGGTCAGGTTTTTCGTATTATAGCCTGACAACCCCAGCATGTAACATGCCAGGGGTACCCCCAGGGAATAGAAGTATACAGAGTTGATAAATCATAGATATTTATTGGTATTGTGTTCTGATAATAGTCTTAAATTGAGGATTTCCAGAAGATCTTTCGAATTTTTTAGGATCCATATTGAATTTAATACCACTACGGGTTTAACAAGTGTCGTGGTAGGACTGGAGACTTTCTGTGACATATGTGAGTATAGAAGTTAAAACTTTGAAAAAGGTTTGGTGGTAAATTTTGCAGATTCAGCCATGTAGCGTTGTTTGTGTACTTGTTTGTGGAGTTATGTGGGATAATCAAGTACATTGACGTTAGATCACAATCATCGCCTTTGATAGAGAGACCAAAAGAGGATAACACAGATTAATGATTTTTCACTATAACTTCTTTGGATAGGATGATAGCTGTATAGGTCCTATTAATGCTATTGTTTTCTACGTCTGCTTCTGATAATAAGCATTGGATTTATACGTTTTGCAGACAAAACAATGTTGTCTTGGGCTTTGTCTGCTGGTACGACAACATATTTGACAAGTATACCCCAGGGTCTTTGAAAACTGATGTTGCAATAACACTCATTGACCTAGTTAGAACTTTCATAAGTGTTAAATTAAAGACCTCACAGCTTTTACAGAGAATTAATGTCTTCTTGTCTTCGTTTTATACGTTTTCTTGCGTAATCCTCCATGGCATCCATAGGAACTTTACACTTATAATTAAAATTTATGGAGCGTGGTTCACGGTTCTTGGGACCTTTAGAAAGGAAAATTACCACACATAAACATCACTTCTAGAAGGTGCAGTTAAAAGAAATTTGAGTCCATATTTGTGTTCATATTACTTTAAGCCATGTAAATGGCCTAATTTAAAACACAATCTTAAAAATGGTTTTTTTTTTAAGCATGTGATTTTGTTACATAAAACAAGATTTAAGCAATTAATTGTTGTTTTTTTTCTTTATGGGAGGCCTCAATATGTATGGTACGATTTTTACGTATGTTACCATGTGAGCTTCGGTATGACAATTTAAGCTAATCATATGTACTGATATGCCAATATTATCTGTTCTATCTAAATGGTGAACAGGATACCTAACCTATAAAAGGAGGAGTGCAGGACAAGACTATTTCCATCATGTGCATAACTGTTGGCAATTCAACTTTCCCTATATTAACATTGTCGATGAAATATTATTATTTGTGTTTTCGTTAGGTTTCTACATGTTACTTATTCTTTTTCCATGTTCCTGTTGTTGGATCATTTCTCTGTCTTTAATTCGATCAATAAAGAATATTCCTACATACGTTCCCTTCATTTTATTTGATATAATTCCATATATTGTAACATATATTGCGTTATATAACCTTAAAAAAAGTATTTTTGAATATTATTTTGTTAATTTGATTGTGATAACACAAAAGAAAATAATCTTAGGTCACATGTAGTATTGTTTCAAGTGCGTTGATACATTTATATATGAATACAAGTATCAAAATTTAAAAGACAAATATTTTGTCTTTCATGAAAATAGGTGTACAGTAGTCTAAAATAAGCTTGCTTATACTTTGTAAATGTGCATAAAGTATAAGCAAGGAGATTGCAAGTTATATTTGCATTGAAAATCGTGATTACCGATTATCTTTAATGCATTCTTTATCTTTTCTCGAAGAAGCTTTTGGTGTAACATTAAACTTTTCTACTGACATCAATCAAAATACTTTAAAAAAAAAACAATTGGAATCTGCTGTTTATCAAGTATCGTACCTCTAATCTAATTAGGATATAGTAATAAGTGACTTTGAGCACCACGACACCATAGATATAGTGACAGAACTGGGAAATGGCCAATAGTGCATCTGTTTTGTGTTCTGAGTTACCAAATCTACTTCTAATTATTGTTTTCACTCTGACTGCTTCCTTTTGGCTTTTGCTTTCCTCCTTCGTATTTTATTTTGTCATTTAAGTAAATTGAGTTTAGACTGTATGGAAGCTTTTATATGCATGGCCATTTGATTGCTTTCTCAAACTGTATATTGTAACATTTGCCCTTCCATGTTAAATCTTGTGATAAGGTTTAACATTAAGGTGTTTATGTGTGTGTGTGTGTGTGTGTGTGTGTGTGTGTGTGTGTGTGTGTGTGTGTGTGTGTGTGTGTGTGTGTGTGTGTGTGTGTGTGTGTGTGTGTGTGTTTTACTCTTTTTAAACGACTAGAGGATTCCCACGAAATCGTCGTCGATTGAGCAAAGTGTGGACACAGTACTTATGTACAGATCTACCATACATGAGTGGTGTACAGTTTTGTTCAAATTGCTTTAGTGGTCTAAGAGGAGTTGACCATTTACCTTTCAGGGGGACTTGGTTTACTTTTGACTCATAACTGTATTATTTTATCAAGAATTCTGCTTTTGTGCGCGTCATAGGGGGCCTTCTTGGTCTGGTTTTAGGGTGTTAACGGTTTTTTTTTATTGTTGAAGACCCTTATACAACATCAAGACGCAGAAGAAATATTAAAGTCCTGTTCCTTGACATCGGTTATTTTCAATGTATCGTGTAAGTTTTTTCATACGATAATTTCGTCTGTAACCACCGTTTTATATGATATGTATATACAAGTATGTGATCAGCCCTTAAACTGGGACTTGTTCGCTCGTAATGTTTTAACGGTTGAATTGGCGAGAAAATTGGAAAGGGGCTCTCTAACATTTTGTCCTATTATTCTGGGAAATTTCCTGTTAGTTATCAAAGAAATACGCTCAGTAATGCTTTAAAGTAGATTGTCAAAGTGGTCTCTTGCTAACTCGAATATTTTTATCTAGCTCAAAACCGAACTTGCATGTATTTTTGTGATTAACAACTGTAAAAAGTTTTGTTTATCAAATGCAAAACGCCGTCAGACTAATGGATAAACAAACGGAAACTCAACTGAATTTTTATACATAATAAAACGTTAAGGTTTCATTCACCCTTAATCCGAACTGTGCATTCTGCTAGAACAGAACTTTTTATCATACAATACATAAAAAGGCAGAGGAATCCGAACTTCGGGCGTAGATGTTTACACATAGAAAGGGGAAGATGAATTTCGACCCATTCTACGCCTTTCCATGTCTGGACAGTTTTGCACCTCAGAATAATGGTGGATGTCGTTCAATTAAGAAAATAATGAACGTACAAGCCGGACAGTACAACGATTGAGCATGCGCGATAACGTTTTATAACACACGGACCAAGGACGGTCTCCAAATTGGGATATTTTTCGCGTTTTCCTTGGAAAAAAGATTGTTTCAAAGACTAATTTAGGATGAACACAACACTACATTTATACCTCATATCACAAATATATTCGACCTTGTATGGTTTCAGAGCAGTTGCGGCTTACAGAAATCGGCATCTTCCTTTAGTATATAAATATCGGTTGGCTTTATGAAAAACTATTATTTACAAGAGGAAGCTAAGTAGCCAAATGCATATGACTAGAAATTTAAATAATTCTTAACAAGTTTTGGATATTGTGGTAACAGAAGAAAAAAAAACAACACTCGAGATAACTGTTTGTACTTAAATTTATGTTAAATTAATACAATAAGACAATTGGAACGATATTCAAATTTTAACGACAACGACAAAGGCAACATAGCAGATTAGTGAACAAAGAACAGAGAAAAAAAACCAGATATTAACGCTTTAAAATATTTGGGTAAGCATATTATTTCTATACGAATACAGTGCTTTTTGGTATTTTTTGTATACATCCTTATATTGTAAATAAATTTTGTCTATATTTAATTATCAAATTTCAGTATTTTTATAATTATTTGGTTTCGTATTTTCAAAAGTATATCATGACTCTATTGCTGGTATAATTTTCACTAACATTTTAAACTCCTGGCGAATACATCATAACGGGTAAAACCAAAGCTCTAGATCATATATTTGCGGTATATACTCAAGGTCAACAATAAAACATGCCGTTCTAAAATTTGGATAACTTTTCAGAACCACTCACGACTACAACAAAAGAATGGGTGTAAAATTAACATTAACATATATACAAATGTATATTATAGTAAGAAAACAAGTATTTCTGTCTCTGTTGATCACTCGGGATTCGTTACGACGAGATATTCGTAAATCTGCTGATAGGAAGTTTCTTCATCATTATGTGTTTTAGCAAAGATTTTTAATGGGCCCCATTCTGTTGGGCTGAACTTAATATTCCACTTTCCACTTTCCTCTTTTTGGAAAGCAATCGTCTTCCCGGACGATGTTTTAACCATTAGACCTTTTACTACTGGTGATATCATTATAAAAGTAACCTCATTAAAACTAAGATTGCGATGAAGTGGGGCTACGAGACGACAGTGATATTCTTGAGTACTCAAAAAAACTTTCGGAAAAGGATCAGTTAGTTTTGATGGCATTTTATTAAAGATTAAAATGTGAAATGCTGCTGTCAATTTTTTTGATCCCTCAAGTTCACTAAAAAGTGTAAGTTTATAATAGCCGATTGCAATTAGTCTGACACTAATGTGAATTTCGTTAGCTGCTTTTGATTCAACTAGCACATAATCCTTGGTTTCGGAACCTTGATCGTTCATAATTGTTGATGCTACTTGTAAAGGCTTAGTTGTTTTGATGCTCAGATTCATCTGCCCATCTGAAAGTTGTTGGTAAGCTTTTGGAAAGGTAGATGCATTAAATCCTCGTGCTTCAAAAAACTTATCTGGGCCATATAAGAATGTAGAAGGTGGGAATGAAGAACCTTCTTCCTCTATCGAGCTACATCTTATCAAATATTCTACCAGCAGCTGACTGCTTGTTACAGTTTTGTCTATGTGACCAAAAATCTGCAGTACATAGTTGCCTAATTCTTTTGGTTTAACAATAACACGGAAAGTGGTTTGGCTTTCTGCTAAAATTACTGCTGAAGTGATGCAGTTTGTACCACTACTATCAATGAGATTGATGCTTAAATTATGTAGAAGCCTTTTGGAAGATTTCAACTTGATCTCAACCTTTCTTCCAATTTCAATCACCTCGTGGACATGTGATACAAACTCGATTTCCCATTCCCTTGCTGCTTTTGATGGTTTAAACGCTTTCGACAAATTCTCTATTGATATAGGTTTTGATAGAAGCTGCCATACTTTACTACCGTCTTGGTCATTGTTAATGTACGGATAATGATCCACTATGAAATGTTCTGGTTTTGTGAAGAAATAAAAGTCTGAGAACTCTTTGACGAATTTCTTACTTTCATCAGTGTGTCCTGCCCCCCAAGTTGACTCGATGAACCTCCATTTTCTTTCTACGAATACTGCGTTCCAAGCATGATTTGTTTCAGAATCATACGAAATGATTTTTCCTGGTTTGTGGCTGTATCCTTTTGAGTATCCGCTTAGTTTTTTGCACTTAATGCCCTTTTCCCTGGCAGATTTAAAAATACATTTTACGATAAAAAATAAATTAGAATCTGTTGAAGATAAATACTGTCTGTGGCTTGTTCTTCTGACTATGAGAAAAGTGGATTTGCATTAAAATATTGCACTTACAGATATAGTAAGATATTGTTGTATCAATCCATTTAACATAGTCAATATATAACGCTATCCATACAAATGTATTTCAGTATTTTGTATTTAATAATTTATTGGTTTCATCCGCAAATATAAAATAATGATATTTTATTAAAAAATCTGTATAGACTTGTATCATGTATCAGTCTGACAAAACACCATATTTATGATAAATTCAATTACCATATTCAATTTTTTTCCTTACCCTGGCCGCCAAACTGGCAGGTATGACGTCTTTTAATCAGTTAATCAATTATACTCACATGCAAAGCTTTAGAAATATTGAGGCGTAACCTTCACATACACTAGATTTTGATCGTAAATCATCAGATGAAGAAGAGGGTGCCGTCCCACCACCAAAGTAAGATTGAGTGTCATATCTGAAACAAGCTGTAATTCAGTGCTTTTCTTCATTATATAAATTGAAAGGACTGTCTATTGTTTTAATTTAAAATGTAGACCGACGGAAGGAAGTAGAGCATTTAAGCGTTTCATTTATATAACGGAAAGAGTATGGTATCAGAATACGTATGAAAAACCTCTATATAATAATAACTTACTCTATGTTGCTGCAGATCCAAACATAGAATGCTCGTACAATTTCAACTTCACTTTTTGCTGGTTGTGCTAGATAATCAGCAAGCGTTTTAATATTCGTCTCGACTGAAGATGGCGTCTGTAATGAAAATTGAAAAATAATATATATATATATATATAGTAGCACTTGAATAAAGTACAATAAGATAAACATAACAAAAATACTTTACTAACTGGGATAGCTTTCGTTGTATTATTTTCAAATCTTTAAGGACATATCATGTTTAATTGAGGGGACTTGTTAAAATGTTGGATGATTAAGGAGGTAGACCTAGGGCAAGGTACATAACTCATAAAATCAGTGATATGTTTGTATCACATTCAACTTCACTAAAGTCTTTCAAGCTTTCATTCGAAACAGAATGAAATCAGTCCAAGTTACTTTGATGCTTAAATGAGATTGCTGAATAAAATGCTGAATACAAACGTACCAATGATTTGTAAGAGTTATGTTCCTTACCCTAGGTCTACCTCCTTAATTTTTACGTTCCCGGAAAGGCCGTTTCAATGTTTTTTTTTTTTCTGAAAAAAAATTACTGGTGTTTGCACACAATTTATAGATATATATTTTTGTTGTATTCATAAAAAATCTCACATAGATTAATCGCTTTAATACGACTTTCATGGATAAAAACCGGTTACCTGTAGCGCATGATTATCTATCGGTTGTAGATGCTCAAAACTTATATCCAGGTCGGCAGCAAATTTCTGTTTTCTTGAAAAAAAAGTTATGAATTTCATTGATTACACCAATGTATTGATTTTTTTTAACATAATAAGGATGTTTTTTTTTTATATTTTGATGATATTTTACACAGTTTAAAAAAGTAAAGATTTCACTGTATTGACCTATCGTGTGAACATTTTCCTGTTTTTAAGATAAATATTGAATCGTTACTGAAATTAAATGAATTCTTCACAACAAAATCTGTTGGAAATATATGATGAATTTCTTAACAGCAAAAAGGAAGATATTTTACCTAATACATACTTATTTTCAGTCTCTGGTGCAATATTTGATGACGATTGCCTATTACCCATTTTGAATTTGAAATCTAAAACATAGAAAGGTGGCATTATTTGAAGTACCATTCCTCAAAATATCGATGACTCCAAGACTTAGTTTTGGTTAAGTGTATTTATTTCAGTATAAACCATGTTCTAGTATACAATATTCAGAACACTCAAATTATGAATACCAAAATATGGCACATGTCTTAAAAATCTTACACATGTAAAAAGAAGGTCTTATAAACGTGTTATAAACGTGTTTTTTGAAAAAAAAAGGAGAATATCGTTTTATTTGCCAAATACCTGTGGTTATAATAGTTGATGATTAACATTTAGTTGAAGAATACTTCAACTAATGATTTATTAAAATCTAGGCAATATTATACACTTCGTATAAAAACGCTTACCTCAAGCAATATCTAAATCATCATTTCTGTAATTTGACTAAGTATGTTTGGAACAAGGTATTTATATATCACCTATTGTCAGGGGGATGTCATGTTCTTAAGGAAATGAAATTAACTTAAACACTGGAACAGTGGAGACATCTGTTAAGGTGGGTCGGTACTGAACTGAGAATTGATTATTCCATTGATAACATTGCAGTTGTCAAAAACGTTTTGTCAGATATGATATCTAGTGTAGGTATATCATTCTCTTGTTTCCAAACGACAGTAATATTGTTCTTACTAATGCAATTATTTGGGGGGTGGGGTTAAAATAAAGAATAAGTAACTTTCCCGAAGAGTTAGTATACAGAAAAAATAGTATACAGTTATTTGTTTCTTTTAGATATGTTAATTATTGGCTTCTACTAGTATTAGAAACGGTCTTTGTATCATCATTACTTGTATATTTTTCTCTTTGCTATTTTGCTCATACATGCAATTCTTGTTACGTTATGTTGTTTTTGTTGTTTGTTTTTTGGCACGAACATAATTGTAATATATTTTAATGACAATAACGTAATCTGATTTTATGTAATTGATGTAACAATTTAAATAAATAATTAGAGTTTATTATTTCAGTTTATTCAAATTATAACAAAAATACATTTATTCCTTATATCCTATTCCAAAATGCATGTCACCCTCACTTCAATATTTCATTTGATACAAATTGGAATCATGGTATTCATTATAGGAACACACACACATTAAAAAATCACAATTGGCTTCATTTGACTAATAATAATTACTTTTATCTTGAAATTAGGTCTATACAAAAAGTCCATGTACCTTGTTATTTATGATTTGATAAAGATTAAATGGTCATAAACTTTAACTAACACAAATCAAACCAATAAAATAAACGTTTTGGATCAGTGATATAAACTTCCATTTTGTTGTTCTATATGCATGTACCAGGTTGCTATTAATCTGAGCTGCAATCATGTCGTTTAATCTTATGCAATATAAATATGAAGATGTGGATTTTTTTCCATGTAACCACTCACGTTGAACGCAGTTACAACCTATATAAAGCTGTTGAACATATATATATAATTTTAACCCAGACAGACGGACCATTTATATTTTTCGAGCAAAGGTGGACTATAGTTATAGTATTTTATTTGCCTTAAGCATATGTGCGTGATTTATCAAGAACTAGATAATACATAGCTACGTCTCATTCATGATGAAAGAATGGTTACTGTGTAAATAAAGAACGCAGCTTTAATATTGAATTAAAACTAATATATATTTGAATTTACAAGGGCTAAAGGCGGCTCTTTAAATAAAGATTTTATATAACATAATTGATTGCTACTTAAATCATCAGACGGTTTTCTTGCTGTCATGGTATAGGATTGTTCGTTGTAACAATCGCTAATAAATATTTTGTATCATCGTGATGTCGGCATTAATAATAAACTATTTATTTATATAATCCTTACAAATTTTACGATTTAGAATTATTTTAATTTTCTTCTTATCTACTTGCCCCTGAGCTTATTTTTTTCTTCGCAAAAAAGGCTTCAAAATTAAGGTATCTCCAAAGAACTTATCATTTGACTTTAAACATTTCAACAGTTCAATTCTTAAATTCAAAGTTGTCGTGGACTGTCTTCAAAGAATCGATACAGTTGCAAACACAACTTTCTTTTCTTTCCTTTGTTTTTAGTTTGTTTTAATTCTTGGTTTGCTCTTGTTGTGATTATTTTTGTTTTTGTTTGTTTGTTTTTTGTTTATATGTTTTGTTTTTGTCGTCGTGTCTCTTAGCAATTTAATATATATTTCATATGATATCTTTTTTCAGTTTACATATACTAATTTCACTGTCGATTAGAATTATGTCATTGATTTTTATTTCAAACAAAACAACAGGTGTAAGTTTTAGCTATCGTGTGTGATTTACAATATGTATGTATTCCCAATGATATATTAAGTAGCTGTCTGTAAGAATCATGCAAAATCTGAAAAATGTGATACACCCCAAAAAGGCTACGTATTTTTATTTTTGTAATTGAGTTGTTTTATGGGTCTTTATTATGAAATGTGTAATTATTCATTCAAATCAGCCTGCCCTTAGGAGATAATCAACATTGAAAATCCAATAGATTATATTGTATTTGTTATTCACAGAGTTATCTCCCTTACTTTCGAATTAAAGTGCATTCTATACATTTTTTATCTCCTATGAGCACGGGTTATATGAAAAACCAAATGTTAATTTCTGTTTACTATTTTTAACAAGATATCAAAAATAAAAATATGTAGGCTTTCCAACCATGTATCACATTTTGCATGATTCTTAGCAGGAGTGCTACTTAACACAAAAGCACATCAAAACCTGTAAAATAATACTTATAATACATCCCTTCATCGAGAAAGTGTTTTGTTTTTTAAATTATTGGAATCACCTTTTCCTGCCGACCCAATTTTGTCTCCATTATCTAGATTTAAATGAATAAAAATAAGCGAAAGTTTGGTATGTATCTATATACATTGTACGTTGGAGCGATTTTGTTTTGTTATTGCCTGATATCAAACTTTCGGTTAGGATGATATTTTCTTTGACAATATAACGAGAATTATTTTATTTCATAGGAAAACTAATTCATGTACTTAGTAAATGTAATTGACTTATAGCGGTTAAAAATAAACGTTATAATTCATTGATAGTGTTCCCTATAGTGGAATGGAAACAAATGAGTAAATTTGGAAAATTTAATGAACCAAAATACCTTATTGCTGAATTTGGTATCGATATGCAATTTAAATGCACTTCGATTAAGGTCTGTCGTAGCAGTTTTCTGGCGTACAATTTTCAAAAATTCAGAGTCAAAGGTCAACATCAAAGGCTCTTTAAAATTACAAAACTTGTTCATTTTTGACATTTCTTTGAAACTGTTTGACTTATTTTGACGAATTTTAAACATAGCTTTACCAAGCCATTTTTGTGAAGTATAAATTTGTCGAATATTATATTTTGTCTTTTTCATTTCAAATTATACCTTTTCCTGGAATTCAAAACAAATTTAGTAATTTTGAAAAATAAATGATAAACTATCGACATTTTGGATTAAAATGTTTGGTTTTAAATTTGTAGTGTAAACAATTGTATGTATTTTTTGACCGTCCATGGAACGATAATCATTATGTTCATCGTGTAATCATTTAGAAAAGTCATGATATGACATATACACACAAATCCAAAGGTGAACGTCCTAACATGAAGAAATGTTAGGAAAGATTTGTAAAAGGAAAGGAACGATTTAAAAAATATTACAAAAATAGACTAGTGTGACGCTAGCGAGAAATTTTCAGCGAGCAATTTATTTAGGGATTGGGTCATAGTTTTCCTTTCCTCGTTTGTCTACCGCGGACTTGACTTTTTATGAGCAACTCGGCGAGTGTTTCTAGAAAATCAGAGGACGCTTACCCTACCGGTGCGCCTGGTCCATGCTCCCAGCCCGAGTTGCTCATTTGCTTTTGTTACTTTGTATGTATGATTTTAGTTACTTTATGTTCTTTGTTGTGTATGTCTGTTTTCCATGTCTGGACTTTGTCCCTGGATTACATTCTTTTGATTACCGCTATAACTTTGGTTTCCTTGATTTTTTTTCCGATTTCAGAAATTAAGCTCAATACTCCTTTTTATGGCGTCGAACAAGTTATGTCATGATCACATAGGTCATAATTTAATGCCAATAATGGACTCACAAGGTGTTGGAGACTACAAGGGTGTAAAATACATGGAAACCATGGGTATTTAAAGGCAGAACCAACTTGAAATTTCTCGGCCTTCTCCTTATTTTTTTCTACTGATATCAGTCATCAAAGTGTGAGTTTCTATGACACAAATACACAATGAATATTGTTTTTCTACTGCACTGTAAATAGTAAACACATTTTATTTAAACTAATGTTTTATCAATGTAATAGAAACTAATACTATGATAATTCAAATCAGTAGAAAATACAGAAAAAAAAACAACATATCTTAAAAGGGGCGAGAAACTCGATCATATCCCCAAGTGTCTATGATGGAAAATTTTGCTGTTTAAATGTAAATGTTAATGTATTTATATAAAAGAGGAATAAGCAATCTTTAAACATTTAAAGAATGAACTGGAATGAATAGTATAATTATCACTAGAGTAACAAAAAATGAACGATTAAGGTTTCAAACCAGAAATTATGAGAAAGGGGTTCGAAAAGGGTTGTCTAGACACTGGACAATTTTAAGCTAATTTTATTCCATGATGCGTGGGAGTTGGTAGGTTTGTTGTTTACGTTTTTTGTTTTTTTGTTTGTTTGTTTGTTTGTTTGTTTGTTTGGTTTTTTTATTTTTGTTTTGTTTTGTTTTGTTTTGTTTTTTTTTGGGGTTTGTGCTTTAAACTTCTTCATTAAAAAAGAATGTAATAAACCAAAATGTATAGTTAATATCATGTGGCCCAACGGCACAAATTTTTTTTTAAATGAGAAATGTGTACACTTACACCACCTAAAAATCCTTGAAATAATACAAATATTACAGTTATTTAGGGAATTTACTGTCTAGCTACTTTTAATTTTTAATGGCTAATGGCAATTTTCATAGTAAACTTGTAATTTTAAAAACGGGGTATTCAATTTTCTCTTGTGAATCCGCATACGATGTAAATCTTATTCTTCAATTTATTGAACGTCGAAAATGGCTTATTCAATAGAGAATTTCATTTCTATAGCATAAAAAACTCTCAGATTTGTTCAAAAAAGTTTTGATTATTTTCCCTGTCCTTATTAGAGAGGTATAAGTTTGACACAAAATGCTCATTCACAGAAAATTACCACTGTGAAACTCATAGTTTTGGCATTTTAAACTCCGATTACGATGCACCAAATATATCTGATCGATTCTTATGCTTAGTTGTTCGTGTTAGAGTTACAAATCTTAAAAAGAGGAACCTTCGGAAATTCAGTTTTTTCTATGTCATTAGTTATTGCAAATTTCTGCAAATATCGTAGATCAAATAGACTTTCATATGATACAGTGTATTTGTGAAGTGGATACCTAACTGTCAATAGGCCAATGTAATGAAAATTTGAAATACTCAGAGTTAATTTAACAAAAACAATTCCCTCCTCCTTAACCCAACTTAAAATCATATTACAACAAAGTGGACGACATTCGCAATTTTGAGCGAATAAACAATGTAAAATAAACATTTTGGCATTTTGACATTTGATATCGATCTACTCAACGTATGTGCCCATTTTTGACATGAAATGTTCTGTTTTGAGATGACAAAAACGCCTTAAACGCAAAAATGGAATATCTGGAATGTCGCATTTACTTATCATTTCACCTGTAAATTACAATAATTACAGATTACGTACTTCAAATAGGCTTGTTTAAAATGATCAAAATTTCTATCGCGTCTTTAGTTAGCTTTTTTTTTTGAGTCCAAGTAATGAAAATTGAATATTGAACCCAAGTCAAGACCATTTATGACCATTTAAACAATGGAAACCCTAACTCGATGAAATTTGCTTTAAAAAGAAAACAAATACTCATTTTTATCAAACATCAATATAGTGCCTTTTTGGCATTTATAATGGAGATGTTATATATAATGTATTGAACATACTTTTCCAACCCGGCACCGAAATCTTTGCTTCCTTGTTACATTGACTGAAAACATGAATGGGGGAATTTTCAGGATTTTAACTTTTAAGCCATTTCGTCATTGAAATTATTTTAAATATCATAGTATTGTTAATATTCATACTTATTGTCTCATTCAAGTGAGCACATTTGATGAATGTAGAATAGAATTGACAACACTACCCAACTCAACTCAAGGACAAAAACTGCCAAAAGTAAAAAAACAAAAAAACAAAAAAACAAAAAAAAAACGCGCTTGTTAAACATCCTACGTTCACGAATTGAAGGACTTTTGCTGTCACTAGCTCCACGGTACCGACGGAGGAAAGATGGGTGCAGACGAATGCAGGAGGGGGCGCATGAACGTCTAAAAAAATCAATAACGACAAATATGGCTTTTTTCAAGAAGTAAAAATCTACATATGCTACATAAAAGTATCTCAGAACAAACTCCACGCAGCGGCAGACATTCGTTTTCAACCTTACTTACCGCTGCAGACGGGCTTTTCGAGAGTTAGTAGCATAACATTTTTATTTTATCATAAAAAAACTTTATTTGTTTCTACTTGCTTCTGTGCAGACCAGCCGGGGTCATAATTATTGAATAAACGAAAACGTTAAGTAAGGGAAGCGGCAATTGGCCGAAAAAGACGTCTAAATAAATCGACCATTCATAAATAACAATTTAAAAATAAATTCTAGGATTTTACATGATACCATATTTAGGTACATGCTGAATCTTTCACAAGTGATAAATATTGCGCGGTAATAATCATAATTTGCGATGGACCATAAAGTACTAGTTGAACCAATCAAAATCATGGTTCTTTAAAGACAAGTATGCTCGAATCTCTAAGCCGAATGCGAGGAAGAAGATCATGACTCGAACGAAGCAACATTGGTTAAGGGGATCATCATACTGCCGAAGAATCAGCTGGTAAAAAGTTTCAGGAGAAATTCAGGAAGGATAGGGTCCACACACTGATTAAGCCTTGTAAGAGATATTTATCACCTGTAATATTAAGCCTAATGCAAAATTGGATGTTCTGACTTTCCTTGAGGTCTTACGGTTCCCACGGATTGAAATAATCGAAGGGTTGGGTTTGAAGGGAGATAAGGTAAATCTGGTGTTGCATTGCACCTTTGTGATAAAAAAAGGCGTAATAAAAAGATAAACCTCACGGGTAAGACTAGCGAAGAAAACGAGGGAGACGTCGACTCGGGACCCAACGCGGGCACGGACCTGGCTGACGTCCTTGTGGAAATGAACAAGTTTTCATCAAGATTCTGGGATCGACGGAAGGACAAGCAGCTTGTATCCCAGTTTTCAAGTAGGATTGCTTCTCGTTCAGCAAGAAGATCTAAGTGAGCGACTACAAAAACAGGAATTAATAGGCTAAATCTCGTTACCAGTGTTTATGATTCGTGTGCAACTTCAAGTTCAAGAACACAAGCCTGCAGAGCTCCATGATTACAACCCAAACGCCGCCTACAGAAACACTCAGAATATTTTTGGTAGCAGAACACTGGGTCCCGAATTGTTCCGAGTGATACCCGCCAATTCCAAAAAACGGCAAAAAAATCACTGAGCTAGGTCAAAGAGGGTGTAAGGTAGAATACATTATGACACAAGACAAAGATTACGAGCTTTGAAGTAGGCTTATCAAGGAGAAGAAACTTGACAAAAACGCACAGCTGATGCTAATGAACGCACGACGAGTCAGCATCAGAGTAGTGGGTTCGGGTGTTGCTGGATGTCGGATGACCTCAGTATCCAAAGCATGAGCCGGCGTATCAATTATATTTTGAGTCGGGACTTTTTGTACTAGTATTACACTGATATGAAGAATGCTCAATGAAACTGCTGTCGGGTTGGTACTACGGGGCGCCGAACGGGACTTGATCTTTTTGTAAACAAAATCAAATAGGTATGAAAATATTAACTTATTTGCATAGAATATTGACTTTTGTGACCTGGTATGGCAATTAAGTAACGAAAGTCAATTTTGTAATACAAAATTGAAATTGCTTGCAAAATATTGATTAGATTAGTAATTAAAATTAATTTTTGTGGAGACAGAAGTGAAAAATTTAACACAAAAGTCAATTTTGTGTCACAAAAGTAAATTGTGTATGCAAATTATTTTACAGAATTCTTTGGATATGCAAATGAATTCTCGCAGGTTTCCGATTAATTCGAGCAAGGACATATCATATAGTTGATACGCTATTCTGCAAAAGTAAGTAATACTTTAATCGGGTCTGTAAGACCCGCGGTTAGTATATCCAATGAGAGACCTTCTTACAAAATCCAAATGGGAGAATTCATTTGCATATCCAAAAGATTCTGTAAACTGATTTGCACACAAAAGTCAATTTTGTGTTGAATGCATGCAAATGCAGAATTCGATATTGTAAAACGTAATATTTCTCAGTTTTGTATACCAATTAGTTCACAGAATCCAAACTTAACTGATTTGCATACAAAATTGACTTATGTTACCCAATATTCAGATCAGTAAATTCTGTAATACAAAAATTAATTTTGTCATGACAAAAGGAACTTTTGTCCACTGAAAGATTACTTTGAATGATAAAAATTAAATTTGTATTTTTTATAAATTTTGTAAATCTGAACTCACTTTTGTTGAACAAAACTCATTTCTGTCTGTACAAAATTGAATTTCGAGTACAAAACAAGAAGAGTCCGCATTCTGCGCCCCGAAAGTACTGCCACGATTATTGCAACAACTGCGTCGGGCTCCATGTCTAACTGCAAAAAGGAAAGAATACACGGAAAAATGGATTGCACGCACAGGATCTACCCAGGATGACGTAAAGGCGCATTTCCTGACAATCATCAATAGAAGCCAAGTCAAACTCACAACGGTAAATGGTATCAGGAGTAATGCAACAGGATGAGACATATCATGTTTTTTTTTTATCGTAAAGCTGCAATCTCTTTGAGTTGGCACTTGCGCGGAAGGAACAATGACTAAACATTGACAGGACTGCGGTGAATTATGTGATATATGTAGCCTAGAGTCAAGCAGGTCATGGGATACGACATCACCTTTACCAACACGGAGATGGATGAAGGCTACGATATACCCGTCAAAAGGCTGGTACCGACCACATACGCTAGTCTGTTCCTGTGGAAAGGTGTGTAGCCCAATTACTACATGATTGTGTTTGTGAATCCCTATGAGACCGAGTTGCGGCCGTGGGGAGCAGTACCGTACCCTAATTAGCGTAGGGTGAGTCAGGGAGACTATTAACATCAATGGCCAGTTTGGTAGGAGATGAGAATTACAAGACTGAGAGAATACAAATGTACCTTGAACTGTATTTTAAGACGGCTGTTGTGCGACTTAAAAGAGAAAAGATTTGTGCTCGAAGACCTTCTAACTTGAACCTCTCTGAAACTTGGATATGCTCCTGATGTTGAAGAAGAGTCAACGTAGCGACGTATTTGTATACCAAAGCCAATAACCCGTCCGAAGAGGTGTATGATGCCGACAAACCCACTTATTACCTGTATTTGGTGTATGTGGACGCCAACAACCTGTATGGGTGGGCTATCGACCGATGGCTTCCAGTGAATCAATCTCGATGTCTGTCCCTGACACCCGGAACACCAACGACGATCTATGTGCTAGAGGTAGATTTAGAATACCCGACATAACTTAATGACTATCACAACGACTACCCATTTGCTGCGAAACCATGCAGTTGAACAATCTTAGGAGATACAGACAGTTGTGTGATGAATTGAATCTATGAATACTTACTTCCATGTTTTCTAGTATACTGGTGGCGTTTAATATTTTTTTCTCATAAAGTTCAAGAATAACGAATCCCATGTAACATTATAATTTAATTGTGCAATTTGAACTTCATTGCTTTTCATTTTTGCCTTTGCACGAAGACCTTGTTTTACTTAATCGTTCATGATATATTTTCACTAAATCCTGTTGGACATGTTTTTATTGATACGTTTGCTTGAGTAAATAAGATGTTCTTATAATTTTGATTTTGAACCCGTGCGGGTCCGAATGTCAAAAGAATAGGCCTGCAGCAGCGCTAAGCTTGTCGTTAAAGGCGACCAAATATTGCATATAACTCTGGCCGGGGGCTAGGGCACTTTGTCCACAGAGCAACTGCGTTTTGGGCCCTAGCCGGTGGAATGGGGTACCCCTGACATTCTACATGCTGGGGTTGTCAGGCCATAATACGGAAAATCTGACCGCAAATTATAGTGAAACACCGTGTTGGGATAGATGCCACGTTCTTCTCATGTTAGAACCTTGTGGTGATATTCGATAGAAGAAGGAACTTTTGAACTCTGCCACAGGAGGCTAAATTGCTCGACCCAACCACCCTCCCTATTTCCAGTGACAGTCAAAATTTCTTGACCCTGTTGTCCACGTGTCCTATTTTTCATTTCATCATCATTTCATGTTCATTTAACATCCTATTCATGCTCATCGTCCAGATATAGCTTAAATATTGCTGCTTGGGAAACACGGGCGGCAATGTTTCGATACTTCCGACTCCCTGAAGCCCAAGCCTACCAGCATTGCGGCGGGAATAAACAGAATGTTCTTGAAGTATTCATAAGTAAATGCCGGATTACCAATAAATAAGTTTTTTGGGTTATAACAGAAAAATCAAATTGGCGAAAGGATTTAAAAAGTGCGTGGTGAATAATGATATGTTTTTCAACGATTACAAGGGATACGTAGACTCATTATCTGAAGCTGTGGATACCAGATTAATACGCTTGAGTGCCACAAGAAAACCCTTTCAGACAACGATGATAAAAGACCTATCCTGCAAGACGGTTTCAGAAGCCTCGCTCAGGGCCTTAACAGGATATACATGAGTGTTAACAATATAATCCATGCCAACAAACTGCTCTCATATGTTGCCTTGCGCCGACATTACAACACTGACGCACGTTCGATTTCTCTATCCACCAGCTGACATGCCCAACCCTTGAGTTTATGCCTTAAAAGTTATCTGAACTAAGAACAAGAGCTTGCTTATCCCATGCTTTTCCTGATGTGACTTGATGGTCTCTACCTACTGCGTTCCCCAGCCAATTACCGCCAGAGCTTTCTCTACTTAAAGCCGTTCCATCCTTTTCTCTCCCTTCCATCTCACGATTCCCTTCGTCCGCAAGAGTGGCCATTTTCATTATTTGTTATAAATTGCTGACGGCATGTTTTATATCCAAACATCACTGCTCATGCGCGTACATATTTTTTCATCATTCCCTTCACAGGGATTTTATCTAAAAAAACTGTCAATTTATTGGATCCTCCATGAGTGTTTTATATCTTTTATTTTGTTTGTTTGTTTTTGTTTGTTTGTTTTTTTTCTTTGATTTGGGAAGTGAACTACTGCTGATAAATGAAAAAAAGTTAAGGATTTTTTTGTATATTCAATCATTGTAATTAAAGAAAATTACGAGAACCAATAAAGCATTGAATTTGATAAGTTTTCGCAGAAATCGATTTAAATCTGTCGCTTGGATTACCTATATTTGACGGATTTTCTTCATACATTGGCGAATTTTGTGTAAAAGTAAATGATTCGGAGGATTGGCTATTACAGAAATCAATCAAGGCGGATTACATGTTTACGTACAGGTTCTGGACTTATCTACAGGATCAGATTTTGATGCGTGGGGTATAGCATGCGTGTTTTATTCTAATGAGCTAATATATACATTTGGATTGACTGAATAAACAAAAATATTTATAATTTCCTGAAAATTTTGGTAGTACAGCATTTTGTAATTGGAGTGGGGTATAGGTATGCAAACACTACATCACATTTGTGTATTTTTACTAACTTTATTAAAACATGATGAAACAATAGAACAATTGGCGTAGAATTGGTGATTCTGTAATTCTGAATTTTTTCTTATGTTTTAAGTCGCTAATATTGTTAATGACTTCTCGTATTTCAGTACTTTATATTCGCATATGGTTTGCATAATTATACATTAATATTCCACGTTATTCTGCAGATCTGTCGTGTTTACCACCATAGCATCATAGTTCTTGCTTCATAGGAGATAAAAATGTACCTCGTAAATATCATAAACGTGTGTTCTACGTGTGTTTCTTGTTTGTGTGAAAACTGAAAGTTTGTATGAAATGATCAGTTATCATTGAACATTACCTAGTTTCCGATTCAGGCACAGCGGCTCGTTACAAGACTATATATGTCATATACATTAGCAGGGCCCGATATCTTTAAAAATGCATTACCGGTTGTTTAGTCTGGTTTCTAATCTGCTTCATTGGGTCAATATTATAAGCAACTTAAGATCGCTAAATGTACCTCTTTTCAAAAATATCATATACATGTCTATGTATTTTTTGTTTGTATGAGAACGGGAAGTTCACATTAAAAGATGAAATGATCGGTTATCAGTGAATTCAGCTAATATTACCCAGTTTCCGATTCAAACACAGGGGCTCGTTACAAGACTATATAGGTCATACACATTCCTAGTAACCAGTTGTTTTGATTGAAAACATTCGGGTCATCACGGATACGGAGGAGTAACCACATCAAGGGAACCAATATTCTGGCGGAAGTCACCTAAATTCATAGACCTGTACAGGGATGAGCAACCCAGGATACCAAGATGGCGGTTCGACCAAATAGGTGTAGAATGGCGAGGTAAAAGTGTGATTTCTCTTAATTCCATGCTTATATCAGGCTGGCTTTGGGAATGGAAATTTATATGTGCCTACAGATTTTGACTATCTATTTTTATAGCTGTACAATGAAGTATATTACCGAAATCAGCAGTTGAAATTTTGGTTATAATGGGGAGTAAAGGAGAGTTCCAACGACAAATTTTGTCGGAAAAGAAATTTCGGAATAACATTGAATATTTTCGTATAATTTCACTTTCTTGGCAATATCTATGGGTTCTTAACTGTATAGAAATGTGTTACTACTAAATTTGGTCGTTTTAAAATCATCAGTAAAGATCAATATATTGTTTGTTTGTTTACAAATTGTCCCCCTTTGTTTATGCCGTCAGCTCAGACGGAGTTGTCTGTCTTAGTGGTCGTGAATGAATTACTTTGAACAATTAATGTAAAAATCATAATGTTATAGTTATATTATTTACATTTATATGGACAATATATATTTTTGATTTTCAGTAAAATGTTTTAAGTGTCAAATCATGTAGTACTACTGATAATTGTGCATATAAAAATATTGCATAATACCATTTGATATGTTCAGATTGAATTTAATGGTATTATCAATAAATATAGTTAGACGACCAGGATTACTATACGATGATTAACTGATTAAATGATTAAATTAGTTGAACTTATTACCATGATGTAGACTGATGCATTCTGACGTATCTGAACATAGATGTGTATGATTGAGTGATTTCATACTCTTTATTGATTAAACTAATTTTCTGTGCTTCAGGTCTTATGTGGAGGAAAATAAACTTTGGAATTAACTCGCCATACTGTCGACATATTTGTGATAAAGTTTTATATCTGAATAGATATAGAAGTTAAATATATATTTATGAACGAATTTTAACCCGGTCAATGACTATATTAGACATGACAAGTATTAATTGACAGACCCTGTGATATGAATCTTGGTGTAATCATGAGGCTGATTTTAAGGCAAACATAAAAAAATATTTTTAAAAACAACAAGAGTTTATTTTAAAAGGAAAATAATCAAGTCGACTTTATGTTTTATTTTAAAAAATCTCCAGTTGTTGAAGTACTTTTAGGAAAACCACTGACACCAATCAAAGTCGATACATACAATTTCATGAGACAATATCAGGTTTATGTTATGCAATGCCTTGGAAAGTGTAATTTACTCCTGAGTTCCGGGGCAAACGCTAATGCAGAAAGCACATAATAAAACTTAAATATATACTATGTATATTCATGCATATATGTATATATGTGCATCATTTAACCTGTGTACTCTTCAATGTATTTTTTTTTCATGTTGACTTTCTGATTACATTGTATCTTTAGTTTGTATTTGATTGTTTAAGGTATTGGCATTATATCTTAATGAGGAAATAATGACACAAATGAATAACAAAGGAAAAGAGTCTGTTTATACTACATAAACCGAAAAAAAATACAAAACGTGTTCACAAAAAAAAACGAAAAATCTAGTAGACTTCAAGATGACACCTAAAACTGTTATCATATCCTTCACAACTTCTCAATAAAGATGTCATTGATTTTTACCCTTATTGGTCCCGTTAAAGCCAAAATACCTCAATCATGGACTCAGTGGAATTCAGAGGTTGGATATAGCTTCATTCAGAGACTATATAATACTTACTATTAGGAATTTAAAGTACAAGTCGTATTGGGTTAAACATGCAACTGAGTTCCAAAATTAGTGTAAAAGCTATATGATCAAATTATTTCTTTTTTTTAAAACTTGATGCTGAATTAATTGGATGTTTATATGAACAAAATATATGAATGAAATGCATTGTGATACAGGGGCGTTTCAGAACCCCTGCATCCAAATACATTCCATTCATTTAGTTTTCGTATATAATCGTACAATTTTTAATTCAATGCCCGACTGTAACAACTGAAAGAACAAAACCACTTTGCGAAGTATATACAAAAAATCAAATATTGGAACGACCAGGCATGAAAAATAGCAATATTGACAGCTATCTTTTAGAAACATTTGTCATATGTATTGATTAAAATAAAATCCTTATTCGTGTAAAGAAGCATGAAATGTATATTTATAACCAGTCTATGTCACAGGCTGTTAGAACGGCGAATTTTTTGTCTATACTACCCCGTCAAATAGTAATGATAAAGTACTTTAGTCAAAGTCAAGTAAAAAGGTCCGTTTCAGAAATGGTATAACTAAATACCCAAAACATTTTCCACACTTTTTGCAATGGGTTTCTTTCCCCTATACTATAATACCCTTGACCTGTAATTTAATTATTATATGGCTTTGCATAATCGCTAAGTCATCACTTTACAGAGCTCGACGTAAGCAGACATCACCACTACCAAAGACTCAAACAGACATCAGACTCGAGGGTAAATGGACACAAACAGCAACAGGAGACCGATTCTTACTATTTGATAACACACACCAAACCAGCAGAATGATTGCATTCGCAACAACAGAAAATCTTCAAGACTTAGCCACTACTGACAAATTCTTTTGTGATGGTACCTTCTACACATGCCCTAGTCTCTTTTACCAAATATACACCATACACATACTTATCGACGACAAAATTACACCAGTTGTATACGCTTTCTTACCAGGAAAAAGTCAAGCTACTTACACCCGTTTTTTCACTCTACTACATGACAAGGTAAGCATGTTTTCTATAAGAGTAACAATTACATCAATTATAATGTATACTTTTTATTATAGATGGCAGAACATGGACTTCAATTCACTGCAACCAATGCATATCTAGACTTCGAGACAGCTGCTCACAATGCGATCAAAGATGTGTTTCCAGGCGTATATACTAAGGGCCATCTGGAAAAAGACACAAGCCAGTGGACTACAAATACCGTACCGAGACAACAATGATGTGAAAACGTTAGTGAGACGTGCTGCTATTCTTCCTCTTATACCCATGGACGCCATTGAGGATGTTTGGTTCCAGGCTCTTGAAGACCGTGGCGACGCCAACATCACACATTAACTCAGACTTTTACAGATTATGTTACAGAGCAGTGAGTGGAAGAAGACCGAACACGTTGGAACCACTTTGGAACACAAGGACCCAGAACCAACAACAACATCGGAGGGTGGCACAGCAAAATAAAGAAGATGACACAACAAGCCCACCCCAACATATTTACTGCAATTAAGATGTTTAAAGATGTTCAAAATGCCAACGACATCAACAGAATACAGAGAGCAGCCGGTGGAACTAACAGACCACGCGCCAAGAAATACATGAACATCGACCGCCGTCTCGCCACATTGAAGAACCGTTACCAAACAGGAATCATAGATTTAATGACGTATGCTGACTCTGCTTCCGAACTTCTTCACCTTGCTTGAACATTTCTAAGAACTTAAAAAACTGTGATTCATGTTTTCATTTGTGACATTAGTGCTGTACTGTGATATGTGCTTAGAATAATTATGTTGTTACTTGTTGGAAATTCATGTTTTATATTGATATTTATATTAAATTACATATAACATTTGGATAACATGAAATTGAAAACAGTGGAATAGTGCTGTACTGATAATGTATGTCTGTATGTCATTTATTGTTATAACTTTATGCTGTATGCTTATTTATATTTCATATGACATTTAATGAAATAAAATTGAAATCTTACATTTAGTCTTTTATAATTATAATAAAAATATATTTCATAGGTGAAAGCAACAAATGTAAAATTTAAAAAATATAGCCATATTATCATCAATAAATTAAATTTTAATCTTTGATGATAATATGAGTATATTTTATATTTGTATATTTTATAATTGTATATTTCATATTTTTGTTGTTGTCATCTATGAGATATAGATGTGTAGAATTTGACATAAATTCACAAAAAATACAGGTAACTTTAATTGTATGCCCCTTCAGATGGCCTCTTAATCCATAAAATTAATGACATGTTGTTTTAATCCAGTAGGCGTTCGGTGAATAAACCATTTTAGAGCATATCGCATTCGTGTCATTTCGGATGTTTGAAAGTTAGCCAAAAATCAGTGGAAGAATAAGCGACTTTGAGGACTTCAGTATTTGATTTAATTATCGCTATTAATTTAATGCAAAAAAAATACAATCATATATCTTCGATTTGCTGTACACGTGCTTAAATGGGTAAAAACATTATAACTTGTTCTTCACACTGCAAGTATGACTTTATTATAATCTAATAAAATCAGCGTGTACTGATAATTGCAAGGTATAAATGATAACTTGTTATAGTTCGGCAAATTTGAGCCGGAAAGGATTAAAACCATTCACTTAAATGACACCAAGGTGGATCAAATATTTATAACCTAGGTTCAAGTGAGATACTATATAAATGTTTAATAGTTAAAAGGCTTTTTAAGTCGCTAATATTATGTTCTACATGTTGTTTCTTGGTTTATGAGAACGGGAAGTTTACATGAAATGATAGGTTAGCACTGAGCATTCCCCAGTTTCCGATTGCACAGGGACTCGTTACAAGATTATATACATCATATGCATTAGCAAAGGCCCGCGATATCTATAAATATTTATTGCCAGTTATTTAATCTAGTTCCTAATCTGGTTCCCTGGTCAATATCATAAGCGGCTCGAAGATCGCAACAACGTACATCTTTAAAAATGAAATACTATACACATGTCTATGTGTGTGTGTGTTTTATTTATTTATTTTTTTTTTTAGTTTTTTAGGGGGAGTTTGGTTTTTTTATTTTGCTTGTATGAGAACGGGAGGTTTACATTAAAAGATGAAATGATCGGTTAGCATTTAGTAAGAGAATGCAATCATATCAAGGGAACCAAGATTTTAGCGGAAGTCACCTGGTTTTTAGACCATATCACATTAGTGCCATTTCGGATGTTGAAAGTAAGCCAAAATCAGTGACGGAGAATATTTGATATTAGCGTCTTTGAAGAACTTAAAACCAGTACCAGAGAGAAGAAAATGATGGACAAGAAATATATACATCTTGATGAGATCTACATTCTTTGAGTCTTGATGAAGCGTTTTGACGTTATCGCCAGAAAACTGGCATTTTAGTAATTTTTGTAGTTTTTTTTCCAATAAGTCACAAACCGTTACAGATAGAGGTGTTCTGTAAATGACAAATATGTTCAGAATAACAAGCTCTACAAGAAAAGTATAGGTGTTCATTCAGCATTTTCAAAACTGTAAGAGTTATTGCTCAATTTTTTTTTTTAATTTTAGTTATTGCTCATGATTTTTTAATTTTGTAAAAATCTCTCAAACCGTTATAGGTAGACAAAAACTGAAAGCTGTATGTTGTTCAGAAACAAAGGGCAGTACTATTTGACAATGTTTCGAAAAAAATGAGGTTTCCCTGGGTACGCGGCTTTACGACCCATTCATTCAGTAATACTGAAAAACTACATTGCTCCAACATTGTTGTGCTAACTGTGTGTATAGTATTAGGACGCTTACCCTACCGGTGCACCTGGTCCATGCTCCTAGTTTTTAGTGGAGTCCGAGGTGCTCATTTACTTTTGTTACTTTGTATGTATGATTTTAGTCACTTTATGTTCTTTTTTGTGTATGTCTGTTTTCCATGTCTGGTCTTTGTCCCTGGAATACATTCTTTTGATTACCGCTATAACCTTGGTTCCCTTGATTACTCTGTCATAATGGAGGCAAATTACTCACACATGTAAACAATATGTATACACTTTTGTAACTAATTACAAGTATGATTTAAAAGCACACATTCTCAGCTTATTTTGACCATCTTTGATAAACACATACACATATTATGCAATTACAATGCATAGAATTGGGTTCAGTGTGTTTTAAAGTTACTGTACTACATTGTGGGATAGCCATTTGACCTGGAAGTGATAACTGAGAGTTTTGCTTTGGATACGTTATATTTACCTCCCTTCGATTTTTTTATTTTAATGAAAACATTATTAGGTATCTTTATCAATTGATTGTTTAGATGAGATTGACAGCCAAAATACTTCATTATTATATTTACTATTGAATCACAAGATTTTAAGTGCAAGAACTATTTTGTAATTTTGATATTGTCAGAAACCTCACCATTTAAAATATTTGCAAGAGATAAGTGATGTCGCATTACCGCAAAATTCCTTCAGGAAATACATATATCCTTGTTTGGAAACCGGACATAAATGTTTACCTTTCGCTATGAGGCAAAGCGCATTTAGTCCACTACAGTCTGAGAGAGAAATTGATGGAAATGACTTGAACAATTGACATTTTAATCCTCTGGTTGTGTTTTTTACGCTTTACTGGATATACTAGATATGATATAAGGATAGATTAAATCATCTAGAATCGACTGGGTTAATGGTCACCGACAACTGCAATGGTTTTATGTGTAAGAAAATCAAACACAACATTCTTATGAAACGTGTTTTTGGACTGGTGTCCAGGGATTCCGACGAATGCACAAACACCATGGTCGCCTCTTGGAAGCATCGATCGAAGGAATAAATCATTTTATTTCATTTTAAATATATTTCGGTTGCTCATTTTACACTGAAACTTATTACATGTGAAATAAAAACTCACGTGAATAAATGTGAAATCAAGGAAAAACATTCCTTTTTAAGGAGGGGGGGGGGGGTTCAGGATGCATTTTATTTTAAATTTCTATCTATTAATTCTTGTGACAGAAAAGACTAATAAAATGAGTTTGTTAGTCATGTTTCGGCATGACACCCAATGTCAAGTTGATCATTCTATGCTCTATGCAGCTAAGAACGATAATAGAGTAATATATTTAGAATGGAACATACCAGTTTTCATTAATTATAGTTTGTTTTGAAATCTTTGCTAGGTATATTGTCCTCTTTGAAAAATATTGCACACGAATGAAACTCTTGGTAAAAGATACTTTTGATTTCATTGCCAAATATGACACTTTTATGAAATTACTTTCCACCGTAAAATGAAACGAATAGTATCACAAAGCCGTTTCGTGTCACCAATATATTGCCTACCTACACTATTACGAAATACATAACCAATAGAACAGTGAAAAAACATGCGCTTACGATCATTGCTTAGAATAGACCAGAACTATATTTTTTTATTCTTTTATGACGAAAATCTTTGTTATCGAAGGCATTACCATAATAATATATATATATATTTAAGGTTGTAACAGGTGAATTGAACATAAAATAGAGAATTTCAATCTAAGGTTAGTTGATTTTTTAAAGAATGCTGGGGCAATCAGATTAGCAAGGAGCTCTTGGTGAAAGGCATGGCAAATGAAGGACCACCATAAATAAACTACGCCCACTATTGCTCAGAATCGACTAACAAACAACATATCTCATAACAAAGAAAAAATACAAAGGTGCCACAGAAAGGTACTATGATTGTGTCGGAAGCAGTTTTACGATAATATTTAAATAGTTACTACATGTAACATTTAAGAGGGGAAATAATATAATATGGTCTTGGATGGACGAAAACGATGGTCAATGCAAGGTCATAGATCAATGATCGAAACAAAGTATGTAACTTTAAGGATTAATGAATCTATAAATGCATGTATTACCTTTGCCTGTTTTCCATGTCTGGTCTTCGTCCCTGGATACATTCTTTAGATTACCGCTATAACCTTGGTTCCCTTGATTATTCTTTGACTTATATATATTTAAACCTTTTTGCATATTATGCCAAAACTGACAAACATAAACAAACCAACAGTGTTTTTGACAATATCACATTTATCGCTTTGTTCTTTGAAGGATTAATAAAACTTTCCAAAAAATATTTAATATATCTAATGCAAAGTCAAACAATTATTTACAAAATGTTGATAGTTTTTGCATTTGCTTTTACATTGTTTAAATCTTTTGGGTCTTCTAAGCAGACGCATATTTTTAAGAATCAAAAAAGCAAATTGATTTTTGACCATTTTAGACTTCGCAGAAATGCCGAAGCAAAACTATGTTCAAATTTCGTAAATATTAGTCAAACTTTGCAAAAAATTACAAAAATGTATAAAGTATGTTACTTTAATGAGTCTTTGGTGGTGACCTTTGATTCCGAATTTTGGACAATTGCACCATGAAATACTTCTACGACAGGTTTTTATCCAAGCGCCTTCAAAATATGTTAACAATTGATACCAAATTCAGCCGTGGGCTAGATACATTTTTAGAAATACGGATAATTTTTGGCTGATGGATATTTATCAGAATTGGTAACTTTTATGGAATGGTTATGGAAAAGTAACTTTGACTCTGATTTAAGTTTCAGCAGTGACCTGAATAATCTATATGCACACACGTATTACATTAGAGAATAAAAAAGATAATTAAGATAAGGCTTATTGTGACAATGATAGATTCTAAGAATCACAAGATGAATTCATAGGAGTTGGATTATTTGGTAATAGCCTCACTTTCCAACACCATTTCTTCTGAGAACAGTGTACAATGTACTACCAACATCAGCTTTTGTCAATAGATGGGACAAGCGTGATTTCTATGTGAAAAAAGAGGAAGCCTATAGCACATGCGTTTGCTTGGCGTTTGGCGTATGTTTAGGTATCGTGTGTGCGGGAAACCTAAACGTCTCAAGGAGAGGTAAACGAACGGATGTCGATTATGTATCCTTGCCTGCCTGAGGAAGTTATATTAGTTACCTAAATGGATATTGGAAGTTTGTGGAGTAAAATTCCGGTCGGCAACCAGTAATACTGAGTAAGGATCCAACTTGTTTCGTGATTTACCGTCTATATATTGGATTCCCAAACTCCATAAGAATCCATGCATACAACGTTACATAGCTGGATCTGCAAAATGTACCACCAAACCTTTCAAAACTTTTAACTTCTATACTCACAGCTTGCAGTCCTACACCAACACTTGTTACTCTCGTAGTGGAATTAATTCAATGTGGATCCTGAAAAATTCGAAAGATCTTTTGGAGACAATCAGTACAAGACTATTATTAGAATATTATAGCATTAAAAATATGAATTTTCAACACTGTATACTTCTGTTCCCCATACTTAGTTAAAATCCCGACTTAAAAACATTATACATAGTTGTTTTTCAAAAAACGATGGTACAATTAGATACAAATATATAGTTCTTGGTAGAGATTCTCATACTTTGTAAGAAATAATTTCAAATCATCTTCCTAATATACAGAAGATGTTTACAAAATGCTGGAATTTTTAAACGGCAACATATTTGTCCAATGTGGTGGACGCGTTTTTCAACAAGCGGTCGGCATTCCAATTGGAACAAATTGTGCTCCCCTACTTGCTGATCTGATCTGGAAGAAAGAATGTCGTTTAGCTAGATCCTTTAATCTCAATTTCCGCTATACAGATGTTGTATGATCTTTAAAGAATCCTAATTTCGGGGATTTAATACACTGCATCTGCCCTAAAGAATTTGAAAGAAAGGATACTACAGACACTGGGAAGTCAAACATATCACTGTTGAACGTGGAGGGAAAGATCTGCCTCGCAATTTTAGCCAGGAGAATGAACAATTACACGCTTGGGAACCAGTGTATTGACATCGCAGTACAGAAAGGAGGAGTACCAGGTGTATCAGATGCATAGAGCACACAAGTATATTGACACAGATAATACAAGAAGCAAAGAAATTAAAGGGAGAACTTGCTGTCATCTAGTTAGATTTAACAAATGTCTACGGGACAGTTCCACACAAGCTAGTAGAGTTGACATGCACTTGAAAGATACCATGTACCAGGAAAAACAAGAGCATTATTGCGAGATTACTTTTACCATCTTCTGCTGAGATTTACAGTCCAGGGTTTTACAACAGCATGGCAACGCCTGAAGGTTAGAATAGTCACAGTGTGCACAATATCAGTTATCCTATTTTCAGCAGCTATGAATATGATAGTTAAATCAGTAGAGAAGAAGAGCAGAGGGCCATGGATGAAGTCAGGAGTGCGTCAACCATCAGGAAGAGCATTTATGGATGACATGACAGTTACAACAAAAATAGTCATCGAAGCCAAGTGGACACTACAAGAACTGAAATCAGCCATCACTTGGTCAAGAATGAAAGTGAAACCAAGTAAATCTAGAAGTCTGGTGATCAAGAACGGAAAGGTGACCGAAGGAAGATTCAAAACAAGCAACGATATAATACCAACAGTCTCAGAGAAACCTGTGAAATGTTTGGGGAAGTTCCTCAACGACTCACTTACAGACAGGCAGAATGTAAGGGAAATTTGTACCCAGCTAGACAATTGGCTGAAGCCAGTTAATAAAAGTGGACTACCTAGAAAACACAAAGCATGGGTTTATCAACACGGAATACTACCTCGTTTGCTTTGGCCACTACTGGTGTATGATGTACCAATGACCACGGTTGAAGGAATGGAGACAACAGCAAACAGCTATTTAAGGAGATGGCTTGGTGTACCAAGAAGTTTCAGCAGTATTGGATTATATAGTTCGGGGTCAAAATTACAGCTACCTCTTAAATCCATCACAGAAGAGTTCAAGGTGACCACAGTACGGCAAAATATGATGCTACAAGACTGCAAGGATGTGAAAGTACGAAAGGAAGCTGGTTAAACTGGGCAGGCACAAGACAAGAGAAGCTAGGATGGAACGATATATGGAAGATGGAACCAGATAGACTGCAGTTTAAGCTGAAATCAGTGTATGACGTCCTTCCAAGTCCTACTAACCTTGCAACTTGGGGACTAACAGAAGATCCAAAGTGTGTATCCTGTGGTAAGTCAGCATATCTAGAACACATACTATCAGCATGCTCAGAGTCATTGAAAGATGGAAGGTACACTTGAAGACACGACAAAGTATTAGCAGTATTGGCTGACACCTTGGAGAGAAATATAAAGAAGCCAATGAAAACGAAAGGAAGCTTGTAATTTGTCAACTATGTGAAGGAAAGAGAGACAGTACACAGAGCTGGTGTTGATGGAAGTGGTCTATCAGGGACAGGAACAGATTGGCAGATGAGGGTAGACCTGAGACAGAGAATGGAGTTTCCAATAGAAATAGCAGTTACAAATAAGAGGCCTGATATTGTCATCTGGTCAGCGTCAAGAAAGCTGGCAATGCTTCTAGAACTAATTGTGCCATAGGCAGCCAGAAATTCAGACGCATATGAGAGGAAGAACCTGAAGTACCAAGAGCTAGTGAAGGACTGTCAACAGAATGGATGGAAGATCTGGTTCTTCGCTGTAGAAGTGGAATGCAGAGGTTTTGTTGGACAGTCCATGTGGAGAGCACTCAGAGCCATGGGGATTAATGGAGCAGCCAGAAGGAGATTGATAGGATGTCTGTAGTGTAGTCTGGTTGTGGTGAGGGAAGGCAGACAAATGGAAGACCATTAACTGAGATGAAGAGCCAAGTGGTTCCGTGCTGGGACTTGATCACCCAAATCGTTGCACCTCTGGAGGTTGTAGTGGACAGCGCCGAAACAGCCGAGTAAGGGGGATCCAACTGAAGACGGAGCCACGTATCATTCCACCAAGATGTATACAGGTAATCATATTTTGACCTACACTTAAAACTCGATGGTAAAGGAAAACTATTGACCAAACTTTACGACAAGCATGATGACTTTTCATTCAGAATTGTCAACTTTCCTGTCATCTTTGGCAACATCCCTTTAGCACCTGTGTGTTCATATCACAACTCATACGTTATGCCAGAGCTTGCCGAAACTACGCAGACTTTTTGTATAGGGCTAGAATTCTAACAAATAGGCATCTGGAACAGGGTTCTGTTGCTACAGGATTGAAATCATCACTACAGAAGTTTTATGGTCGTCGTCATGAACTCGTGGATCGTCACGGTGTATCCATCTGCACCATGAAAACTGATTTATTCAACGTGTCATAGTTTTCCTTTCCACTTTCCTCTACCCCGGACATTTTTATGAGCAACTCAGTGGGTGTTTCTAGAAAAATCAAAGGACGCTTACCCTACCGGTGCACCTGCTCCATGCTCCCAGTTTTTTTGGTTGATTCCGAGTTGCTCATTTGCTTTGTTACTTGGTATGTATGATTTCAGTTACTTTATGTTCTTTGTTGTGTATGTCTGTTTTCCATGTCCGGTCTTTGTACCTGGATTGCATTCTTTTGATTGCCGCTAGAATCTTGGTTCCCTTGATTACTATTTAACGAAAAAAAAATGTTAATAGCTCACACCTTAAAGTTTTATAAAGCTGTGAAGAAAAATAAATTTTTGTTAATGTATAATTGCAAAAGGCATGATTATTGTTTTAAAAAAATACCCATATTGACACTGAAAAAGAGGGGTGCCAGCCGGGGTTCACCAGGGAAAAAATGGATGCTAGGACTTTTTTGCCATATTTGTCAGTTTTATCTAGGGTATCATTTACCCTTTTTTGTCAATTTTACTCATGAAAAAGGCAAATTTTCTAATAGAAAGGATGTGTCAACCCCCTGCAACCCCTATAGATTCGCCACTCTTCAACTTCGTCCTCTTACAGGTTACACCTGCATCATAGAAGATAGATAATAACATCTGTCACTGTTTTATATTTCGGCTGCATTTAAATTGAAAACATAAATAGATTTGTTAAAAATTAATGACAAAATTGATTTTGAAAAAAGAGTTTTGTTTTAATATTTAAGCAACTCATAACATATGTACTCGTATGACGTGAAACTGAACAGTGAAGTAAGTACAGTACAAAAGCAAGTTTAGCAAACGTAGTGTCTCAGTTTAGAATTATTTGCTTGCATATATCTGGTTTAATTTGCTTTCTTGGTTTCAATATCGGATATGTGTTAAAAAATTGTTTTGGAATAATAATTTTATCGATAATAACCGGTAATTAATTAATTCTTGCAGTTTGTTTATACGGACCCAATTTTTACATCTGGTCGTGACGTATAACTGGCCTGGTGCTGTCAAATGCAAGTCATTTCGATTCTCTCTGTCAATTTGCTCTACACGAAGTCCGGCTACAAATCACAGGTACGAAAGTAACGGGTCAACTGTTAAATTACTCCATAGGTCGGAGATAGTGGTAATATATTGTCAGTGGACTACGAGCTTCTCCTTATTTCTGTAGCTTTATTTACAAATATAAAAACAAATTGGCCAAGATTAATGCATATGTTATATCGAAATTTGAATTCTTCAAACTCAAACATTTATTTATAATTACTTATAAATACATGCTTGAGATTGAATGATTCAAACTTAAATATAACACATAATTTGTTCAAATAAGTAGTCCAATGGTCTGCTAAAAAATGTGGCCTTCAATTTCGCTAAAGAAATTGTCGACCAGAAATTCTAACATGCATTTTAACAACATCAGATCAGAGTATTTATCATTAGAACCAGTGTGGTTTTTTTTCACAAATTCGTCTTCTTTTCTCTTTGTAACAGTAGATATATAAGCATATCTTCCCTGTTTTGTATAGAAACAAACTATTAAGGTATTTAAGGTAAATAAGATTACATATGATAAGACATTAGATTATCACGTAGTTGTGTGGTGTACAAGGCAGAAAAAAAAAGAAGTTTGTATACTTTTTTTAGGATAATACAAATATAAGGCTAGTAGAAAATGCAATTATTTAGCTCTTTTGGATATTCACATCATGCACCTCTAGTACTGTAATTAGGAGTTGTAAGGATCTGTGCGAGGCTACAAATGTATAATCGTAAAAATATGACAAATAAACTATCTGCTAGGGTTCTATAGACACCATGTACCATATAATAAAGACAAACTTAAACATGGACAAAAGACAATGCCAATACACATAACATGCAATTCACATACAAAGGTAGATAACTCTAGTTATCTCGTGTTAATTAAAATGAAAACAATTATTCTGCAAAGTCAATTCCATTTGAAATTAACCATTTATCTCTAAATGTATTTAACTAATATTCAATACTTTCAAGTCTACTTCTGGTAATGAATTTGTTTGCAAAATCGTATAATATATAACACATCATATCACTGATCTATACTCAGATCTCTCAAATGGACAATTACAAGTAAATTGTTAGACGAATAAGCAACACAGACAATACAAACAAAATACACATGTAAATAAACACACACTAACTGAACACAGTTTAAAGTTCATTTTTGTAGACAAAATTCAATTTTGTCCAATAGGTATGCAAATATTATAAAAAATATAAATAATTTGAATACAAAATCGACTTTTGTGACACAAATTTGACTTCTGTGACACAAAATTGACTTTTGTGACGCAAAATTGACCTTTGTTTTTTTATAAATTGCATGTAAAAATGATTTTGATATGACAGAATTCAATTTTGTAAACACAAAATTAAAATTTGTGACAAAATTTATTTTTGTCATAATATTTCTCAGTTTTGTATGCAAAGTAGTTCACAGAATTCAAACTAAATTGTTATAATAATTTGCTATAAATTTTGGTAATCTGAACTCATTTTTGTTTAGTAAAACAAAAAAGTATGTAATGCATCTATCAACAATTATAGTAGACATTTATGATATTTATTCATAGAAAATATCAAATTATATCAAATCCATATATACTACACAAACTTGCATCTGCATTAAGTCCAACGCTATAGACCACTCGGTCAACTTGGCTAGCTATAAAATATAGTGTTCATTAACCGAGTGATACTTCCTCGTATTAAAGTAAATCTAGAGCGTTAATACATGTATTATCGCATGAGGCGCGGATCCAAGGACTGGCGTGCAGGGCGTACGCCCCCCCTTTATATCGGTAAGAAAAAAAATTTCACCACAAGTTTCATCTCATAATTTTTTTTGTCTTGCTTTGCACGACATTTAATTCAATTAAAGCCCCTCTCCCACCCCTAAACTCAAATCCTGGATTCACCCCTGTAACAGGATAGCGTTTTCGATAGGACAACATCTGATGCTATAGGGGTAAGACAGATACAGCCAAACCAAGTAACTCTATAACAGGATATGGGTACTCCACCATCTTTTTTTAATAATTGCTAGTGTACTACCATATAGATATGGCTGATTTAATATATCGGTAGACTTTTTAAAAGCGGGATTCGAACCTATTCTCTATATTTGGTAACCATGAATGGAATTGCATTGCTAGCTAAATTTCCATTGGATTGGAACTATATTTTAAAATAGGTGAACAGGTCCATAATGATGTAGCCTATATGGGCTATATTTAGAACACACGCAACATTAAACGACCTTGTAATTATAGTTCTACTTCTACAATCTTCTGACCAACTTCAACAGCAAGGCTGTAAATTTACTGTCACTTTTCTCTGCGTACCCTATTTACAAAAATTTTAACTTGTGAATTTGAAAATTAACAATATGAGAGAGTTTAAAACTATATAAGTAGATGTTTAATTACTGTAAGGCTGTTTTGAATAACTCGACTGAGTCACTCATAACAATATGTTTACTGGTACACTGTTCCATAATTTGACGGTTCTTTGAAAGAAATATCGTTGCCTTACTTGCAACTGACACTGAGGAATTTGGAAGGATAATGAGTGTATGTTTCGGGACTATCTGAGAGGTGGAATTAACCGCGGTATGTGTTGGTGATGGCAACTATGGAATAATTGATTTTATATAAGGGACCGGTCATTATTTATCTCCAGGGGTTAGTCGGCAAATTGAAAAAATTATCCGTAAAAAATAATTGACCCCCCCCCCTTTTCCAAACACAGAAAAATTCTCAACCCCCCTCTCTCCAGTACCAAAAAAGTCAACCCAACCCCTGCATTTTTTAAATGAAATTTCCATGTATGTATTGATTTATTCAAAACAGAATAGGAAACATATAATACAATCACAAGTTATTTAAGGAATGTTTCCAATATTTGAACAGGTCATACAATATAGCCTGGTTTTGGGCAGTTTACGCTTAATAGGCCGGGAAGCCAGAGTATATTGTATAACCTGTCCAAATATTGGAAACATTTCTTATAATTTAATTTGTAATCAAAGCTGTAAAGAAACTGCTTGAATACTTAAATTAATTAGACTCTTTTCCATGGACAGTCTAGATCTTATTGAGAATTTGGTGTACCAGTCTGGGATTATTTTTGATGCATAAACAATTCAAGTTGTAATTCATTTTGATAAATTTAGATCACACAATTTTTTTTAAATGTTTTTAAAATTCATTACATTTGATAACATATATCTTTACTTAAAATGAAGTTTAAAATGAAAATGGCTGTGAATTAATTCAATATTCAATTTGTTTTCATTTGAACACTATAAGAAATTTTGCAGATAATATTTTTTGTGTTTTGCTATGCCGTGCACATGTATACACTTCATGCAATTGAAAAAGAACAGATATGGTATAATGCAATAAATGCAAACCACCATTACAACCAGCGGTAAATTTAATACCTTCAGCGGTCACAACAAGACCTTCATCATGAGGATAACCTCATTTAGTATTGAGCTCGGAAAGGCCCCAAGTTAAAATTTAAGCAATGTCATTTTCTATACATAGATAAAAATTGAAATAGACAATTAGAGACAATGATTGAACCAAACATAAAAAGCTTTGTTATACAGGACATTATGTATAAAATTCTAGATATTGCACAAGTACATGCGTTTTTCTTTGACCTCCTACTTTTTTGCCGGCCCACCCCTGGAGATAAATAATGACCGGTCCCTAACATTATCAATCTTGTGTCTGATCTTCTATGAGCCAGGCTTCTCCAGCTTGGATGTTATATATGTTAGATATTTTAAGTAATATCAAAAAACGCATAGATTAAATAAATGTTCTGATAATAATGACGATTTTGGTTCAAATTTTAGATGAAATGGTTATCAATTAATACCAAAATCGAGGCACTATAGTACGAATCGGTATGGGACGAGTTGTCAAGAAATAACTGAAGTTATATCATCATTCATTATTCTACTTCCGGGAAACTTGTGACTGACAATATTGTCAACAAAGACTGTATCAGGAACGAAATGGCAACAACCAATAATGCCCCAACTGATCGCCGAAACCAGGTGAACATAATTTATGCAACATTTATTCTAACATCGTTATACTACAGTTTGTACTCAATTTGTACAGATATGCCTGTCTGGTACTGGCATGACTTAGCCCAGCCCCAATGGAATGAATACCACACGTTTGTTTCCCATAACCATTAAAAAAATGTTTTGCCTTGATGTGATATCAGAAAATATTGAAAAATATTGACCGAGCAGCTACATTGTAAGTTAAACATGAAACATAAAAAATCAATTCAAAAATGAAAAAGCAGCATAGTTTTATAAATTCCTCCACTGAGTAAGAAAGCATCTAAATTATCACTCTGCATTTAGCTATTTTGAATGCTTAATTAAAAGCAATTGTTGTTAATATCAGATGTGAACATAATCTAATTTTCCTTTTATCCTACAGTTCTTGTTGTTTTCCTTTTTGAATTACCATGTAAGAATATTGTGCAATTCAAAAAGATAAAATTTTGAGGGTACTGCACTTCATACACAACTGCATATGTTTTCTTGTTGTCAGGATTTATTTTATATACATTGTAGTATGGTAGGACTAGCTACAATCTTAAAAAAAAACCAGAGGACTATACATGTATATGCATTTATTTTCTCTTAAGGAGGTAGACCCAGGCTAAGGGACACAACTCTTTTAAGTCATTGGATGGTTTGTATACAGTATTTCACATCAAATCTCTCTTAAGCATCAAAGTACTTTGGACTGATTTCATTCTTTTTCAAATAAAAGCTTGATAGGCTTAGGTGAAATTGAATATGATACAAGCATATCATGGATTTCAATAGTTATGTCCCTTACTGTAGGTCTACCTCCTTAAAACATAGATGTTAATTTATTTTTTATAATTAAATCAGTATTTAGGGAGTCTCCCGTAATTTTACCTTTTGACCCACACAAGAAAAGTCTCCTGTGCGGGAGGCATCGATCTCCTGGCTTCAAGAATTCCTATTGTAAAAACCTCCCATAAATGAATTTATCAAATTTTTTGTAAGCCATTTTTGTTTATACATGTATCAACAACCGCATCGGTCACAACAGTGCTTTATCGTCAAAACACTTGAAACAGCTGATGGACATTCAAGTCTTTCTAGAATTATCTTCGTTCATATCAACAAATAGCATGATTTACAATTTCGAATGGATAGTTATGTAAAGATTTGGCAAAGTTTGTGGCCAACACAACTTGCCATTCCGTGTGGCTGATCATTTTACTGACTGAAAAAAAAACAACGTTCTCTTACAAAATAATTGCAGTGAAATTTTAATGTAAAAGAACTAAATTAACCCTAATGATAAAGCAGGTTATCTTACCAAATCTTGAGGCTACAAATGTAGGTGATTGAAAACTGTAAACAGAAACCATGTACTATTTTATGTGAGGAAAGCAATTTTAGGGATGCCAAAAAGTTCTTTGCTACTCTTGTTTGCATTTTTAAAGATTGAAGCGGGTCCATCTAAACCAGATTTATTGACATGCCAGTGTTGAACATTGGAACAGTGCAAAAATCTGTTTTATGCCATACAAAGCATCACTTCTGTGAATACATGTATAATTCATTTTGTTGATTCATATGTATATATCATGTATTTATGGTTTTTAAAAAAAATATTTAAAATCCAGTGTTTTATTTAATTTATAGCATTACAAAATAAGTCAATAATGTTGTCATGCAAAATCTCCTGCAATTTCATATGGATTTGAGGAGATTTCCCACAGTTACGTTTGACTAGTATGCTTAGTAGGTTAATAGGTATGCTTAAAATGCTTTTTGATCAAACTACCATGTTAATTAGAAAGAAATTCTTGGTTTCTAATTAACATGGTAAGAGAATTTTTTCTGACAATGTATATTTATCTGTATTGATTCATTACTATTTACTGTAGGTTATGGTAGGAGATCTACCAGAAGATTTCCTTAGAGTTCCAGTGGATGTTGCACAGGCACAAGTAATAGCCGATGAAAGAGTGGCAAGATTGATCCAAGCTCAACAGCAAGGTGGAATTATGTCAGTACCTGCTAATACTGTCGGCAGACTTACAGTCACTATTGCCCAGGTAATTATAAAGTTTGTGGTAGGTATACTTCAGTGCCAATTCAGCAATTGCATAAGTAATTAAGGGACTGCCAAAAGCTGATTTCACAGGTGTTTTAAAGATTGTAGAAGACTTCACATATTCCCAGTAACTACAGTATTACACAGATTGCAGTGAGCATGCTTAAGAGAGTAGAAATCACCACTGATCAGGTGATTTATGGATACAATGAGCATATTTACATCTACTAAAAGTCATAATGGACAAATAATTTATGACTTGCTGGAAATAATTGTATGTGAAAGTTAGTTTACATTGCTACCTTTCTGTTTGAGCTGTCAAATAAAAAAAGTTTTACATGACTTTGGCTAAAACCTGTGAAAGAGCTCTACACTCACATATTCTCAAAGTACTAGGCTTGGATACATCAGTTTTGTGTAGAGTCAGTGTGCTCTATTATTGTCTATTTAAAACTTGTATTTTACAGACCTACAGTAACTTGCTAAGGTTACTTTTATTAAACAGCTGGCAAAGTGAAAGGAACCTGAACATGAGAGTGAAGTGCTATTTTCTGTAAGAATATGGCAGTGGATGAATCATTGAGGGAAACAATACACACGTCTTTCCATTGAATCTTTTCAAAATGTCATATTAAATATACAAATGGCATTCATTTATTATTCAAGTGTAATTAATTCGAGGTTATATAAAATGCATTGCAATTTTATCAGATAGAGATAACTCTTATTTCCCAATCATTCTATTATAACTTTGAACATGCTTTTCTGCACACTCTGACCCAAAACTATAAACCCACATTGTCAAATTTGTGGTTTTTGTCAAGGGGGCAGGGAGTGGGAGCAAGGTTCATTATTTTTTAATTTTGTCTGATTCTAATTTCTTACAGATTCCAACACTTAATATCATATAATAGGTGGTGCATTGTATATTACATACTCATTAACATAAATCCTTTATTTGATTTGTTGAAAAACCATCAAATGACATTTGCTCATTTGGTCTGTGTGGTAGGTGTGAATTTCACTGCTAGCATGGAAATTCCAATATTGGGCTCATATGGCTATATTTACAGATGCTTTATCAAAGCATTGTGTTGATTAGTTAATTACTCCTCTAATTTTTTTTATTTGTTTGTCACATTTTTTTTTAAATATTAATAGACAATAACAGTGCACACAGTTGATGAAACTGGCAGATGACTGTTTAAAACTGTTGGAAAAATGTGAAGCTGTGCAGAGCATCTTCAGCCAAATTTTGTGTGTCAAAAATTTTGTCTTGTCAGTGTACAATAATGTTCTTTTAAAAGACTGCAACAAAGAATTAAAGGAAATGTTCTTTGTCAAAAAAAGATACAACTCTGACAACAATATAACTTATGTGTTATCACAATGAAAATTATATTCAGTCAGTAACAGTACATCACACAATTTATATTGACTGCTCAAATAGTGTGCAAGTGTGGTAGGTTTTGTGAATTTTTCTGCTTGCATCAAATCCCATGGAAATTCCCATGTTGGTCTCGTATGGTTACTGGTTGCAGTATAAGAATGTTGGAAGTGTGACCTGACTGTTTTTTTCTCTTGGAAAAGTTATGTTACCCAGGCCTTTCTCTGGTTGACCAAACATTGGATCTAATGCTATCAAGGATGGTACAATGTGTAAGGCATAGTAAGACAAACTCTTCCTTGATGTGTATCCACATGATAAATACAAATTATAATATCGTACAATGTTATCACCTATGTTTTAGGCCAAACTGAACAAGAACTATGGTTTAACAAAGATGGATCCTTATGTGAGACTAAGAATTGGTCATTCTGTGTTTGAGACGCCAACAGACTATAATGGTGCCAAGAATCCAAGATGGAATAGAAATGTCAATATGTAAGAACCAATTCTTTTTTTTATATATACGTCCGTCTGTAAAGATTTTCATGAAACCTTGTTGAAGTGGTTTTTTTTGTTTTTTTTGTTTTTTAAATAGTGTAAGCCAATTTTTTTTATCTGTATGTCAAATATTTGCTCACAAACAAATTCAGAGCTGTATCAAGCTTGTATTGTGTGTCCATATTTACCCAATTTGTTCAGGGTTCAACCTCTATATCTAGGCCAGCTGCATTCCATGAAGTGTTTCATTATCCAAGATGGAATAGAAATGTCAATAGGAAAGAACAAAATCTTGTTGTTATCAAGGCAGAATAAAAACTTCAGTTTGTTTTAACAAAGTCTTGAAACTGTTATATATACTTTCTCTTAAAGTTGTAATTTGTGCACATTGAAGTACACCTGCACCATACTTGAATCTAATTTCAAATTAATATTTGTTATGAAAATGGAAATGAGTTAACAGTTGTTAAAATTAGTTATTGAACAAATGTCTACAATATATATAAATATATCAGATAGTCCATTCATCAAGGGGAATGGGATGAAATGTAATCACTATTATGAATAAGAAGTATTTGATAGATTTATTAAGAAAAATTCAGAAGAATATGACATTATTCGATAATGAAAAAAATAATTATGTTGACAGTCAAATTATTTATTGAAAAAGGTCTACAAGGTAAAAATGTATTGCATTGTTTATGTATGGAAAAGAAAATGAGTAAAATGTCCTTATTAAAAAAAGTTTTTTAAGTACTTTTAGATTATTTATTGAGAGAGAGTCACAAGAAGTATGACAATATTTGACATGAAAAAGGAAATGTGTTGTTAGTAAAATTATTTTAATATTGAAAAGGTCCACATTATTGAAAATATATCAATTACTTTATATGACAAACAAAATGAAATGGCAGTAAAAATTCATTATATTGACAAAGTATTTTAATTACTGAGAAAAAGTCAAAAGAAATATGTCAGTATTTGATATGGAAAAAGGAATATGCATACAATAAAGATGATTTATGGAAAAGGTCTGAATAAATATATTAATGTTTGATGCAAAAAAATGAAATAATGAGGTAGTTGAGAATTCTTATTATTAAACAAAATTAAAAATATTTTATCTAGTCATACTTTGTTTTAAAAAAAGGAAATGAAGTTTCAGTATAAATTATTTATTGAGAAATAGTAGAAGAAGTCTTTATTTTTTAAATTTGATAGCGATATGGAAATAAGTTGCCAATGTAGATAATTAATTGTAAAAAAAAATATTTTAATGAAAATCTGTTTTATATGGAAAGGGAAATTTGATATATTTATTGAAAAAAAAATTAATTGTAACACATTGTAAAAATTATTTTAATATATGATTTGAAAAAGGAAATAATGAGATGGTTATCAAGTTCAATAGAAATATTTGATAGGAAATTGGATGTAACTTACATTAGTAGTATATTGATTAGAAATAAAGAAAAATATGAGATGACTCTGTCATGTAGAATTGGGGTAATTTAAAAAGGAAGGCTTTGATTCCCTCTAATAGTGACACTCTGATAAAATGGTAGTTCTTGTTATGGTAGGAAAGTGGGCTGATAAATGTTTATGCTGTCAGTGTCATCAATGAACATACTGTCTATGCATTTTGGTTGCTCAAATAGAAAGATCTCAGTATGAAATATACCAGCATTAATTGGACTGGTAGTTGGTTGTTATAGAGACTTGCACCATGTTCCCAAGGTAATGCTTTAACAGGGAAAATATTGCAAGTCAAAGGTGACCATTAATTAACCTTTAACCAAAGAGACAAACGTATTTTGTTATATTAAGGAAAATGTTACTGGCATGTAACTAGATACTGAAAATGAACAAAATCTCCTTTTTAAGAAATATCAAAGAAAATAAAGGATGGGGTTCCCATAAGACCTTATTCTGCCTACTGAAATAATTGGTAAAAAAAATTGTCAAAAATTCAGAAGAAAACTGAATGATCATATAATTTATATTGTAAATTCCCAATTTTATTGATTAAGTATGTAATTTAAAAAGTAACGATTGAGAAACGATTGCACAAAAACCGTCTTGAAGGCTATTCAGTAAATAAAATAGCATTTTTTTCACTCTTTTGCAACTTATTTCATAGTGAGATCCAGCGTTAACCAAAAAAAGATTGAAACTGAAAGTGTGCATTTATATATTCTGTTTACTGGAAAAGGGATTTTTTGGTAAACGCTGGATCTCTATGTGCATTTATTAAAAAATGCTCAAAATTCAAGCTAAAAATAGCTTCAAAAATGACTAAGTCCAACTTTACCTGTACAGGTACATGTGTATCATGTGACCTAGCTAATTGTCACATGATTAAACACCTGGTCATCCTTGTCACCTAATTACACTGTTTTCAATATTTGTTTTAGTTTCCGTATTAAAATCTCAGTGTTCTACATAATGATTTATATTTGCATGGACTGAGAGGCTTTTAATAAGCTGGTACATGTATTATAGAAACCAGCAGCACACTCTCTAAAGATACTATTGTGTGTATGTAGCAAAGCCGTCCATTCTCAAATATGAACACTGTTCCAATATCAAACGCGAATAAAGACGTCACTCTCTCCTGGTTCTTATTTTTGCAACAAAAAACAAGCTGTGTTTATTTATCTAATAAATTGATTAAGAATAGTGTCAAAACTGCTTTTTCTCTCCGGAAAAAATATCTCCAGTACATGTATATGTACAATGTACACATATCTCAAACATGCACGTATTTGCTATGCAAAGTTTACATGATATTTATTCAAATTTTACTCATTTTTCTGTGTATAAAATCCTGTTACTTGAATTTCCTGTTTATAATGTAATTTTAACAATTTCAAAATATCTTTCCTATTCAGTTTACACATTTTGTTAGCTCAAATGGCCAAAGGCCAAGTGTGCTTATGCCATCACTTGGCGTCCGTTGTCGTCGTCGTCGTCATCATGGACAAATTTTAAAAAATCTTCTCCTCTGAAACAACTGGACTGACAGGTTTTAAACTTGGCATGATTGTCCCTTAGGGTGTTTTGCACAAAATGATCATTGGGATTTTTGAACCATGAAAAAACATGGCCACTGTTACTAATAGAACATAGGGGTCAGATTGCTGTTTTTTGCAAATAACTCAAAAACTGTTGCCTTTAGCAAATTTCTGGCAGAGTAAAATTGTTCAGCATTATGAAATGGACCTATGCCAAGATTTTCAAAACCATTCATCAACTGATGTAGGAGTTATGGCCCCTGAAACAGTTTTTTTTTGTTTTTTTTTTTTATGTACAACTTTGAAAATCTTCTCTAAAACCATTTTAAGTTCATTGAATGAAAATAAGCATAATAGTTCTTTAGTGTAGTGTGCTCAAAATGATTGTTGTGATTTTTAATCTGTGAATAGATATGGCTGCCTATACTAAAAATGGAACTTAGGGGTCATAAGACAGGTTTTTGAAAAAAATTCAAAAATTGTTGCCTTTAGCAAAATTCTGGTTCAGGTCATGAAAATGCCATGAAAAGCATTTCCTGCATGTGACAAGTTAGTTGATTTTAAAAAAGTAATCAAGGGAACCAAGGTTATAGGGTAATCAAAAGAATGTAATCCAGGGACAAAGACCAGACATGGAAAACAGACATACACAACAAAGAACATAAAGTAACTAAAATCTACATGTAATTTTAGTAACTTCTTAGCCTTTCTCATTCCTCAAGTTTTTTCAAATAAGCAAATGGTTAACCAGGTGAGCGATTCAGGCTCTCTTGAGCCTTTAGTTTTTAAACATATGCCAATACTGACCCGTATTTATAATAAAGTTGGTGCTGTTACCTGATGAATTACTTTGCCACACTGTTCATGAGGTGCATGGATGTACATGTAAATTACGTACGGTCATGTGTAAATATCGCTCTACAGGTAATTTTAGTATTTGTTACATGTAAGACATGTATAATCTGAAATTCGGTCCAAGCGCTCCTATATTGCTATTTGTTGTCAGCAGTTCCGCTTTTAGTCGTATTTTCGAATATGTTCATACAAATTTTAGCGTAAATACTTTGTCCTAAATAAAGTTTTTTTTTATTTCAGTCAGCTGCATCCCGTCTTATGTTTGTATTAAATTCTTGTCTTTCAAAATTTTGAAAATCTTGAAAAAAAGGGCAGGCACGTCCCGTGTCGCGGATTTGGAGAAGCGCGACAATGCATTGTGGATTGTTATAGGTTATGTAAGCGTGGCCTGGTCGCGAACTATTTGAGGTTTTGTGGTAAGCATATCCACATGACATTTAAACGAAACAATTTTTGAACGTGATTTTAAGATATAAATAGCTTTTGTGCATTTGAGCGATAATACTACATGTATTTGCATAGGTGTTAATGTTCGGAAATTCGATAGAAGTAGACCTCCCTTAAAATTATCCAGAACAGGGAGATTTGACGTAGCGTCAATTATACGACACATTTTATTGATAAAAAAAAAACTACGAGAGAATTTGTGATAGATTAATTTCAAACATTATAACACTAAATTGCTTGGTATGTGTGGAAAAAAAAACTGTAATTTTTATCCAAAATTGCAGTGTGTTATTTTTGAGCTTCATGACTTCCCTGTTTCTCTCCATCTTTGTGACCGATGAATACCGAAAGTTCGAAAGAGGCAGGTTTAAAGCTCCCGGACGAACGGTAGGATATTACGGAATGTATGAGGAAATACCGAGAGTCTCCCGCTGAAGACGGGAGAGTACACATGTATACAGATGCATTTATATACAACTATCCTACACCAATTAAGCACAATTCGCAATCATAAATGTTGATTGAAAAAAGTGTCATTTATTATTTTCGCATCAAGTTAGAAAAAAATATTTGTTACAGAAAGTTGTAATTTTTTCGTAGTTATTTGTTATCAAAGACAATTAATGTCCACATTTCCTGTTATTTTCCCCAAAAATAACGTCGTACGAACAGCGCGCGTAACGTCATACATTTATCTTAAAACTTCGTAAATTTTATAAGCGTTAGTTTTTGGTAAAAGTAATGATAAGTTTATCAGCATTGAATTATACATATACTTGCTTATTGTGTTTTACCTATATTACTGATTAAGAAAATATTAAACAGGGTGCAGCAGGGATCTGTCTATCTGTCGTTAAGCACAAGAAAGAAACATCTGTGATTTTTAACTGCTTATTTGAAGATATAGTCACGCATGCATTGCTACTACATGTATGTATTTGAGGAGGCAATGACAGCGCATGATCTGTATTTTTGTCTCTTCTCTGTTGATTCCGATTTCAGCGAAATACTGTCGATGATCGCCGTATTTTATATAAACGTGTTTTAAAATATGTTAATACTTGTTGAAAAACACTAATTTACGAAACGAGAGACAGAAATTTTTGCTTGCTTATAGCATTATTATGTGTAGATTGAAGTAAAGATTCTTTACAGGGATAAGTACGTGACTGTACCAAATCGTGACTACCCAATATGTTTTTCTCACATTTACCTCAGGCACTGAAGTTAAACTTGATCGCAATTACAACCAAAAAACAAAACAAAACAGAAAAAAAACTTATATCTACATTAGACAGAAGGGGAAAATGTCGCTGCTTGAATTTACAATCCTAACCCGAACAAACCTTAACCATATAAATAAAAAAAATAGTGTCAAATAAAACACTGAGGTGTAATTGTTTTTACTTTATTCAACATATGCTGATTTAATACGCATATAGCTTTCTTTATTTGGTTTGTAAACAAAACCATGTTGGTTTTTTTTTTATTTTGTTAAAAGGGAAGATAAAACAAATTGTTTTAAGTTTAAAAAAATGGAAAAATTTGAATTTACTAAAGGGAGATAATTTCACTTCTTCTAGTAGGCACTAAAAGAGCTTTATGTACCCTCATCCTTTAACATTAAATTGAATAATATTGGATGATAAGCTTATAATTCTCATAAAATAAGCAAGTTGTCACGCCATAGGAATTCTTTATTCATACCTCCACCCACCCCCCCACCCCCCTTGAAAAGCAGGAGGTATATAGTGATCATGGTGTCTGTACCTCTGGTTGTCTATTCATCTGTTCTAATCCACAAGTCCTCTGAAACCACTGAATGTAATTTTATGAAACTTTCACAGACAGTTTATTGCATAATGCCATTGTGCACCTTTTATTTTGTTTGACCATCTAAATGTGTCACTTTTTTTAAGTTAAAGTGTTGATTGAATTTCTGAAAGTGAAGCAAAAGTAAGAAAAAAATACCAAGACCACATCCCTGGTGGTAGTAATATTAGAAGAAGAGGCACCCATCGCCTTCCAACACAGTTCAAAACAAGTGTAAGAGTTAAATACTTACTACAGGCAGTATAGAAAAAATTGTGTATTGTATTTAACAGAGTTGAAGTTTGATATATATGTAATTATTTTGAATTAATTCATAATGTTTGGTATGTTCCATTTCAGTTATTTGGGAATAAAGTTTCTGAGCAGTATTGAAAATCATATTAAAATTATTCCATTTTTCTTTCAGTTATCTACCACATGGTGTGGATTCTATGTACTTAGAGATATTTGATGAGGTAAATAGAAATCATTAATAATATTTATGATAACATTACAACACATAATCAAAATAGTCGTAGAACCACAACTTCCTGTTGTTTTCATTAATGCTGTTATTGTAAAAAGGGAGGCAACTCAATGTAAAAAATGGAATAGTTTAAAGTGTTTTAATTTTTTATATTAGATTTACTTCTGTGTTATACAACGGAAAGTATGGCCTTAAATGTCACCTTTCTTGGTGTAGTTTAAATTCTTAACCATTGTAGTTATTGCTGTTTAGCCTCTTTTAAATATAATTACAGCCAAACTTCACTTGCTCTGTCAGAAGTTCCAACAATTGGAATTTAACAAATTTTAAATAACGACCTTTACTTTTAATTTATTAATGCTAACAGTTGCTGATTTTTCTAACATCTTATTTCTCAAAAACTCAAACTTAAGCATTGATTTCATATTTGAACTGTCCCTTAGAGTTCAAGTAGTCAAGGTTTAATTGTGTTTCTTAATATATCTACTCTTTAAACCACTATCCATATGCCTAAGAGTTGAAAAAAACTTATGGAGGCATGTAAAATTTAGTCAAATTTGTTTAAATGTAAATTAGAATGAAATGAAATTGTAAGTTCAGGCTAGTAGCTGTTGGAACAGACTGTTATAGCACAACTGGCAGTTACATTGTAAGCTTAACCTTTACATAAATAATTCTTATTTCAGAGACAGTTGACCATGGATGAGAGGATAGCCTGGGCATATATAACCATCCCTCAAGCAGCCATTAATGGGGATACATCAGATGACTGGTACCCCCTCAGTGGTAAAATGGGGGATGAAAAGGAGGGAATGATCAACCTTGTTATGTCATTAACTGTAAGTATAATGGGATGTAGCTATGGCAACCTTCTCAATGTTATATGGCAATGAAGATACTCAATTCATGATCAATTCTCTTGATAGTTGCTTTATTTTTGCTATTTTTTAATTTTTATAATAAATATTTTTGGAGAAAAGAATCTGGAATTATTAAGGTATCAATTTTAGTTTAGGAAAACAATAAAAATGGATAAATGCTACCTTTCATTTTGTATGGTTTTCCATTTTCATTTTGATTAATGGGACTATTTTTTAAAATAATTTGTAAGTTATTTTACCAAATTTATTTTTTATTTTAAAAATTTGAAATGTGATCTTTACAAATCACCCAGCTTACAGGAGATAGAGGGACATATGGTGGACTTGGAGTCAGATTAATGTGTCTGAGTTAAATGAGCTGCAGATTGTGGCTTCTGTGAGCTAATACAACAAAGATCCCACTTAGCATGTCTGACTAGTACAATGCAGGGCCTGCTCAAATGTTCAAATGTTATAGTTCTGAAATGCATGAAATATCTGCCATTGTACTCAAACCACGATAAGTCATTTTAATCTCTTTTCTTTGATGACATTAATAGGCTATAGGTGTATTGTTATTGAGAATACTGGATTATGAAGGAACACTCTTATTCCTGATCTATTCACAATCCCATTTTTATCAGTACTAAGACAATTTTCTATTTATTTTGTGCCATTCTCTGTATTTATAGAAAGTAGAAGCGCAGCCAATGATGTATCCTCAGCAGTCAGTACAGATAATCCCTGGTGTTACTGGTTATCCTCCACAAATGGGTTTGTATTGGTACTTGGAAATCCATGAAAGGGCAGGGGGCACCTGGCAGAACATACTGTAGAAACATTTATTTTTGAGTGGTTAAAACTTTGTGGTTTTTGATTATTCTTATTAAAAAAAAAACAACAAAAATTTCTGATTTTACAGTTTTGTAAATCATAGATCAATAGTGGGTTGACTTTGTAACTGTGTGGCCAAAGGTAGAAGCAGGTTACTGTTAAGTCAAAGGTAGAAGTGAGTCTAGGAGTTGGGTCACTGTGTCTTTCCATCCATAACACTTCACTTGTCATCACAACTCCTCTAAAACTATCCAACAGAATTTCATGAAACTTGGTATGTAGCAATAACACTATGCATAGTTGTGCATATTATCTGAAAATTTTGATTCTATAATATTTACGGGAGTTATGGTAATTGGTGCAGTTATAAACAAAGACTATAAAAAATAACTTTTTTGACTTCTACTTTTTGACAGAGTGCAGTATTTAATTAATGTGATCTGACTTATGTTGTCCTTGTGAGGTTCAAAAAGAGTTAAGTGTAAGTTATTGTAAGAATCAGGCAAAATGGGAAAAATCAGAAACTTGCATGTCAAAACCCCACAATCTGACAATGTAATATCTCTCAAGGATCCTTTCTCTATTTTAGAAGATCATTATTTGATCTCTGCATCACTGGCTTTGCGCATAAATTTTTCAATAGAATCTTAGAAAAATGAGGGTTTTGACAGAGGTATCTGCGCTTGAAATGTTCATTTTCAGTGCATTTCAGTGATATTGTAATTCAATGGTTCAGTATGATATGGACAATCTTGTCTTTTTTCCTTGATTCTGATGGTGCAAATAGTTAAAATTACACTATCAAAATGACAGATTTTTTTCATACCATGTTTCACTGACTGCCTGATTCATACAAAGACTGACACTTCATGGCATGCCATGGAGTGTTGATTCTGTTTAGTTTTCTATGATAAATATCTTATTTTATCCTTGCTACAGTATACCAAATGCCATGCCAACCCCAACAGCAACAACCCCAGCGTCCTATGTACACAGAAGAAGATATGAAACAGATCAAAGAATTATTCCCCAACATGGAAGATGAAGTGATCAAGTCTGTACTAGAGGCTAATAATGGCAATAAGGATTCTACAATAAATGCACTGTTACAGATGAATAGTGACTAGACAAGGAGTGTGCTAGACTTTTTTTTCTTTGTTATCTTACATTTTATTGATGTAGGACTTTGTTGCTGTTTACTAAATTATTTTGTCAATCCATGTATAGAATTTTTTTGTCAAAAGCATCATTTTTAATATTTGATTGAGTTCTAGTAAAAAGGAACTTTATCTTTAAAACTGTCAACCCTTAAAAAAGAATTTCGTTTCGGGCATTTTTAGGGGTAAATGGTTCATGCTTTTATGCTCAAAGGTTATGGAGCTGCTACATTAGGATATTGGAAAAAAATAGACATTTCATCATTGAGTTAATATTTGACCAGTGTAAACCCATAACTTAAATCATTTATATAAAGTTATCTACTTGTATTTCTGAAAGATGTAAATTGATCAAAATTGTTTGATGAATTTCTGGCTTAAATTACCTTTAAAGTAAAACAAAAATATGTTACGCTTGTTGTTGATATTGAAATTTGTGTCCTTAACTTAGTACATGGAGATACAGAGCTCAGTTTTCAAGGATAAATGAAAATGATATTGAAAATCTTGTACATTGAAATTTCTGAATGCATAATAGGAGGTTAAATTGAAAAATTTCATATGAAGATATCCAAAAAATTTGTATATCTGACACTTGCTATATACATTAATCTTAAAAATAAACAAACAATGGAATAATCTACACACTTTTTTGTACTGAAGACCTGCTTCAAATTTTTAACTAAAAATGATAAAAGGGCAAAGTGAAAAAACTGGTGGATGAATTTTATAGGATGAGGTATAGTGACATTTTTACCATGCAATATTGTGCAATTTGAGTGTAAGCTGTGGACATTATATAGATAGTGCACAAGATATTGTTAAGAACTGCAAAGCTTGACTTGCAATAGTGGTTAAAGTGCTATTTTAGTGCTGGAGCTTTGGCATAGTAGCTATACCTACATGCAATATCATCCATTGCTAATTAAATCATCCATAAGAATTAGAATGACCCTGTTTTACTGTTTATTGTTTTGCAATAATTGTTGGTAGATGTTTTATAATGTTTATACTTGGACTTTTTACTGACAAATGTTACTCACAGGCCAGTTTTATATGTTTTACTTAATGGAAAGTTTACCATAAATTTGTCAATAAAACAAAATAAATAAAAAAGAACTAACAGGAAATAAAATTATCAAATTTAAGGGATAAGTATTAATGAACTTGAAAGGAGGACTTTCATCACTGATCTTACATGATTAAAACATTTTTATGACTGTTTTCTGTTTGTTGCAAAAAAATTGATATGAACAAACAATTATTTTCAATGTTAAAAAATTAGTTATTCCCAAATTCTACATATGTACTTTGAGCATATGAGTTCCTGCAGTTTTAATATTGATAAATATACTGTAACATTGGTAATATTGACTATCATCATTACAAATTGCCTTTGTATCTACAACAGTAACGTATTAACAAGAACAGCAATCCAAACAATTCTTTTTTTTTCATTTTTATATTCTCATTAAAGAATATTTGGTTAATAAAAATGAAAGTCAACAGATTTTCTGCAGATTTAAAATAAATTTTCTTTTTTTCAAATCCAGATTTTTACCTTTCCATTTCTTTATTGTATGTTTACATCCAATTTCGCCTACTCCCCCTTGTTGACATGATGTTTGAATCATGTTCGAAACTAATTAATTAAACTTGCATAACAAAAAGGTCTTCCATAATATCAATGACTCTGAATAGTTATTGTTGATGTACTGATCATTCAATGTCAGACAGAAAAAATACTGCAATTTACTGTTCCAAAGGCCTTGTTATAGTTTTTGACTACTTGTACCAGTATTTTGACTATGTTGCAACTTCGAAATAAACTTGCATTTCAAAGTATTTCTAGCACCAAGTCACCCAATGCATGCAATGATTGTGAATTCACATTTATAAAATGAAGTAGAAGTAAATTTTTAACCATTTATTGTTTGCTTATGTAAAAGTTAAACAGATATATTATAATGAACTAATACTGTAATCTGATTGGTTAAAATAATTTTGTTATATTTCATTGGATAAAAAAATTTTGACACACCCCTATTAAGTTAAATTCAGAGCTACTTTTCTCATGTTTAAAGATAAAAATGTGTTGTAAAATTAATTATTAATTAATTTATAAGAATTGGCAATGATAAATATTTTGTCCATTTGTCCATGTTATTTTTCAAGAGACAAAGTTTTTATCATAGCCAATTCTGAAAGGGATTGTGATCTCTGATATGTAAATCCAGTTAACTTTTTACTGTAGACATAGTAACTTATGTTGTTGCTAAATTTGTCAGATTCAGTGAAGTGAACTAATTTAGTGTTTAGAAAAATGAGTAGTTTTTTATAGTGCATGGACAAAAAATTGATTTTGCAGGCACAATTGATCACACATATTTGTCAATAGTCAAATCAACATAAATTAGTTCACAGTGACAGTTACCACAATTACAGTAAGTCACTGGTAAATTGTACTATATATACTGCTGAAGCATAAAATTTTGAATTGTTACCCACCTTCTCTAAAATGAAATGATCAGCAAGTGTTTTTATCTGTGATTTAATATGTATAAAAATGTTTATGACTTGTTCTACTATATGTGAATATATAATTTGTATTCTGGTGTATGATTGTGTATAAGCTTAATGAACGTTGGTTGGTTTGAATGTAATTAATATGATGTGTTGGTGCATAAAATTAGAGCTTGAATTATCTTTGTCTATATTATAAAAACTATAGGTTTACCAAAAAAATAAAACATTTATCATAAAACCATTGCAGACAATTAATGATACATATAGTGTACATCTTACTCAAAGCAAACTTCAATATACTAAAATCCTAATTAAACTATATCATATTGATATGTACGTAATGATGTTCCATGTCATTGTACAAAAAGTTATCTATCTGTATGTATACTATACAAACGGTGAAATAGGATTCAGAATTTGACCTCTTTTGAAGTCAGTATTTTCAATATTTATGGATTATTTTTTAGCTGAATAATCGTTATTGGTTAACAGTGGGAAGACATTATTTTTTTAATCAATTGACCTGCATAATCAAGGGTGTGGAAATTTTAGGATTATTTCTATATTTAAAATTTGAAAAGATTTTAATTTTAACTGTCCTGAACAATTACATAAATTGAGTGTCATCACATCCTGTACATGTATCATATCCATGCATGTCTTCTGTCATTAATACATGTTTTATTAAGTTTCACAAAAGTATAAAGTTTGTCTATAAATAACAATGTTTTTGAAAAAGTAATTTTCTCAAATATTTTGAAGGGGATCATATTTGTTAATTTTTAAGTTTTAAATAACAGCTGCCCTTGGTTATCCTGTTATTTGTTTATTTTACACCAATCCAAACTTAAATTTAATTGTGGCATGAATCTAATATACATTACAAGTTCATGGTCACGTGCTAGATATTTGGCTTCAGAACCCTGGAATTTGGTGTGACTTTTGGAAGATTTTATATAATATAACTGATGCTAAAAACGCTCAATCAACACAAACTACAAAACTAAGAAAAATGAAATAATAACATTATTTACATGTCTTTTCAGTTCTAGTTTAAATTAGCTGTTAAATTACCATTATTAACAGATTGATGAAATTCTGCTTACTTTCTTTTTAATGATCTTCACTGAAATCACAGAGATCAGCATCTGGGCAGAAATTATCTCAAGGCCCAAATCTGAGGGTATCCTGAATATTATATAAGCTATCATGTAACGAACTTCCTTAGTTGGCAAATAAAGTTAGCATACTTCACAGAAAATTTAAAGGATATACAAAACTATATGTACCTAAGGTGGTAGACCTAGGATAAGGGACATAACTCTTGAAGTCAGTGTTTGTATCATATTCAATTTCACAAAACCAATCAAGTTTTCATTTAAAATAGAATGAAATTAGTCCAAGTTACTTTGATGCTTATATGAGACGTATGTAGGAGTAATCTAGGGAACCAAGGTTATAACGGTAATCAAAAGAATGTAATCCAGGGACAAAGACCAGACATGGAATACAGACATACACAACAAAGAACATAAAGTAACTAAAATCATACATACAAAGTAACAAAAGTAAATGAGCAACTTGGACTCCACTAAAAACTGGGAGCATGGACCAGGTGCACCGATAGGGTAAGCGTCCTCTGCTTTTCTAGAAACACCCACCGAGCTCATAAAAAGTCAAGTCCGGGGTAGACAAACGAGATAAGGTGAACTATGACCCGTTGAATAAATCAGTTTTCATGGTGCTGATGGATACATCATAACGATCCACGAGTTCATGATGACGACCAGAAAACTTCTGTAGTGATGACTTCAATCTTGCAGCAACATAACCCTGTTCCAGAAGCCTATTTGTTAGAGTTCTAGCGCGATACAAAAAGTCTGCGTAGTTTCGGCAAACTCTGGCATAACGTATGAGTTGTGATATGAAAACTCCATATGCAGGAGCCGAAGGGAAGTTGCCACAGGTGAAAGGAAAGTTCACAATTCTGAATGAAAAGTCATCACGTTTGTCGTAAAGTTTGGTCAATAGTTTTCCCTTACCATCGATTTCTAATTGTAGGTCAAGTTCTTTTGGGTAGATGCGATGTATCAAATCCCCGAAATTAGGATTGTTGAAAGATAATACGTCATCTATATAGCGGAAACTGAGATTGAAGGATCTAGCGTAACGATATTCTTTCTTTCTGATCAAATCAGCTATAAAGTCAGCCTCATAAAAGTGAAGAAATAGGTCAGCAAGTAAAGGATCACAATTTGTTACAAAAACATAAAAGATTCCGAATTTAAATCTTTTTGCCTTCAGTGAAATAAATTACTGTTACATTATCCTTATACAAAAAAATCAAAGTAATTTTGTTGCATTCATTAGTAATTATAGAGCAAAATTTTGTTGATGTGGAAAGAATTGTACGATGAAGAGACTAATATACGAAAAGTTGCGTTCTTGTCCGGATTATCATCAAACTGTTGCCACTTGATACCATTTTCCTGCCGAAATATGAGGCCAGTTATCTGCAAGAGATGTTCTCCGATTTCAGACAACTATACGTTCATGGTATATAAATATTACACGCAAAGCGATTATTATGTGTCATGCGGAAGATGTAACAACTTCATCATTGTTTATTGGGCTGGCTTTACTGAAACTTGACATGGCCGGACTACTAAAATAACACTCCTGGGCGACTGTGGTCCGTTTTTGTCTCAACTGATGATATTTAATTCTCATGGGAAAAACAAAATACAACGATTTACGTAAATTATTCTGATTCTGTTACATAAAATTAGTGCTCTTTAAAACATTGTATTTTAAACTGAAGTCATCGGATTACAAGATCTCAAATACATAATAGACTTTACGTGTAGTTTCCTGTAACCTCATACTAACCGGTACAAGATTACTGGTGTATTTTACACCCATAAGAATTATCGTAGAATTAAAATATCCTTTTGCGTGATCCACCACAAACTAAATCTATCAACATCGAATATCTTCTTCTTTTGTCAGTTAGAAATGTTATAAGATATGTTATAAGTTCCTATTCATTTTTTTTTTCATGTTAACACAATGTTATTGTAAAAGAACCCATTTTGCAATGCTATTTATCAATTAGACCGAAAATATTTTCTATATCAAGCTTTTTAAGTGGTATGTGGCCGTTGAGTAAATTTTCATCACCCCGAAGTTCTAGGTTTCTATTAAATAAACCCTCATGACCATTTTATTTATTTATTTATTTTAAGTTTTGCCTCTATTTACCTTAAACTTTTAACTAAGTAATGGCTTAAAAGAAAGACTCACCTGCTGATGGTATCTGCATATACCTTTAAAATGTCCCTGTTAAATATTACAAATATGAGATTTGATTGAAAATACGTCTTAAATATCTTACTAAATTGAGGTAGCCCTTAATAATTTTTGTGGTAGTAATTATATACAAAATATATAACAATTGTCGATACAAGATTTGCACCTATTTATTATAAATTATCTTAATTTCAAATGTCGGGACGGTACGAACATTATTTATACATATTACTTTATCATATGGAAGAAGTTGTTGTTATAGGTGGTAATTTGTTTATTATTCATTAGCTATGAAATTGAAGGGAACTTTGAACAAAGGATTGTCAAACTTCATTTGCAAATTGAACAGGCTGGTTAAATCACCATATCTTTGTAGAATCAAAGCCAACAAGTGAATGGAATATGTGAAGTAGTTTTTGCGAACATAGGACCTAAACCATTGGTAACGGATGTTAACTGGGAAGCATTGTAGATACGCAAACGAATACATGTATCGTAAGGAGATGACAACAGTTATCTATTGTAAAAAAAAAACGGAGAAAAGGCATTATAATTACAGCTGGATGTTATAAAAAGTAGGTTTTTTTCACTAAAAGTTCAAATTATTACAATTCAAGGAAGTGGATAACGCTTTGCACACCAAAAGGACAACATATGTACAGCAACTAATTGTACAACACAAAACACCGCCCAAAGTTCACTAAAATCCAGGAGAAAATCACGTGCTCTGGAAGGGTGAGAAGTTAATCGTGTCGTCAATTAAAAAAAAAAACTTGATCGAAACTTATGACATCACAATACAAAATAGCACTGTTCCGTCTTGATATACGATTAAATATGTTGATTCTTGTACAACCACCATGCAGCTCGTTAAAAGTAATTCAGTCTAAGAGGAATACTATGACCGATAAATTGGCAACAGACACTCGATAGGACGACAATTCAGTTCATACTGGAAACGAACACTATATACCGATCAGTCAGTTCATACTGACAACGGACACTCTATATAACAACCAGTCAGTTCATACTGGCAACGGACACTCTATAACGACCATTCAGTTCATACTGGAAATGAACACTATATAACGACCAGTCAGTTCATTCTGGCAACATCTTTGTCTTTATATCATACAAAGAATATAAAATAACCAAAATAATACATACAAAGTAACAAAAGTAAATGAGAAAACTCGCACTCCACTAAAAACTGGGAGCATTGACCAGGTGCGCCGACAGGGTAAGCGTCCTCTGTTTTTCTAGAAACACCGACCGAGTTGCTCATAAAAAGTCAAGTCCAGGGTACACGAAAGAGGAAAGGAAAACTATGACATATAGAACAAATCAGTTTTCATAGTGCAGATGGATTCACCGTAAAAATCCATGATGACGACCAAACGTTTTTGTAGCGATAACTTCGATGGTGCGGCATCATAACCCTGTTCCAATAGCATAATTGTAAGAAGTCTAGCGCGGTACAAAAAATCCGCGTAGTAACGACAAGCTCATGCATAACGTTTGAGTTGTGATATGAAAACTGTATACGCAGGTGCTGAAGTGATATCGCCACAGATGAAAGGACAGTTGACAATACGGAATGAAAAGTTTGTCGTATAGTTTTGTTAATAGTTCTCCATTACCACCTATCTCTAAATGTAGGTCAAGATATAGATATGAGACTGACTTCGCAGTGTAAGTAGTATCCTTTATCTCAAGTTTTTTGGGGTAGATGCGGTGAATAAAATCCCCGAAACTAAGATTGTTCAAGGATAATACGCCTCTATATAGCGGAAATTGAAATTAAAGGATCTAGCTAAACAATGTTCCTTCTTTTGTATCGGATTTAAAAAGTAGAGGACGCTTACCCTACCGGTGCACTCGGTCCACGCTCCCAGTCCGAGTTGCTCATTTACTTCTGTTACTTTGTATGTAATGTTTTGTTTATTTCATGTTCTTTGTTGGATGTGTCAGTTTAACATGTCTGGTTTTGTCCCTGGGTTACATTATTTTTATTTCCGCTAGAATTTTGGTTCCCTTGATTATTCTTTGCAAGTATTAAAAATATTGATAAAATGATAAATGCAGATTGTTTATATATCAAACTGTTCTTGAAACTCTGGTTTTCAAAGATTCTAAATTCTGAAAAAGATCATTAATTTATCTTTTTAGTTACAAACTACTCTTTACTAAGATGAAATTTCACACCTGTCACGAAACTGTCTTCAAATCCAAAGAATCAGGTGGTTCATTGTATGTAATTGGGAAATCGACACCGGACCAGTTCCGTTTTCGGAATATCTAGCTTTTCTTTCAAATTACTTCAGAAAAGAAGTCAGATAATCTTATTGAATGACAGATAACGCCTAATTAATAATATAACAAAGTCTTCCATCATTAAAAAGAAAATCGATTTCTGGTCTCTGATTTCTCCAAATAATTGAAAACTAAGCTTTTTATATACTTTGATGAAATATTTTTGGTTACTTACTTTTTCAACTTTAAAATCACCAAATAGATTCAATTGAACACAGATGGGGAAAAGTCAGATAAAAATATGTCTTTTGAACTATTTTATAAAACAACAATGTTCATAAGCAACCGACAAAAGAATGCGTAGTTTTGAAACTATGGAAATAGTACTGTACCGAGACTGATAAAAGATAAAGGAACAATACTGAAGGAACAAAGTCGGAAAATTTCCATCGACAGAAGAAGAAACACAAGGATAAAATACTAGAAAAAATATACAGTATGAAAAGGTACTCAAAGAAAAATTAACAGCTTGAACCCCACTACAATTGGACGGTCCGATAGATGAAAATTTCCTGTTTTCTCGCTGTTCGTTGAAGATCAAGTGGTTCAAAAGGTACAGTAAGGTCGTTTTTATATTGGGAACGGACACTCTATATGGATCAACCATATAGTGGTGACTATCTGTATGTTGTCAATCTTTGATCTTACTCTGAACATTATAATACAATGTTGATTGTTTGACGATTTCCAAACGTCTGTAAATGATAGTATTTTAAGGACTAGATTTTAGTAAATGCAGTTTTTACTTAGAAGACAAAAAATTATTCTGACGATATTTGTTTTATATTTTATCTTTCAGTTTTTCCATTGAATAAGAATACGAATTAAAGAAGCAATGACTGAAAAGCGGAATCCAAAAGAGTCACGTATGTTTTATTTCCGGCTAGATTCATGCCTTAATTTTGTATGTAATATTATGATAATTTACAAACTTTAATCGTGATTTATACCTGATTTATACGTGTATCTTTCGCACGTATAAAAAATGCACATGTCAAAAATAAGTGATGCTCGTGTGTGGTATTCATTGCTGTTTAAATCTCGAGGGAGATGTTTTCTGCAAAAAAAAAATAAAATGTCAGTTGTTTGTACTATGGCCAAGGCTGTGGAAAAGCCTATGCTACAGCGTTTTAGAATAGCTAAGGAACCCGTGTTACAAAGAGAATTTTAAAAGAAAGAGTCATGAAAAAGTAAAGAAAAACAGACACTGAAACAACAAACAACAACTGAAAACGAACGCATAAAAATGAGCAAAGTACACGCACGGACTAAGTGCATCGGTAAGGTAAAAATTTTGTGTTTTTTTTCCCCTAAACATAATTACAGAGTCACTCATGTTATGTTTAAAGGAAGTTAAAGTTATGGCGAGAGAAATATCTATGGACACAGCATGTTCATTCGACAAAATTACGACGCGCATTCACAAATTCCGTTGAGCTGTTGAGCAGGATAAATTTCAAAAAGCATATTAAGGCCACGATTCAAAATTTATGTAGTGTCACATGGAGGCAACCACAATAGTTTTGACTGTCAATCGATTTAAAGTCGATAAATTGGAAGATGACGTAAAACGCTATGTTCAAAATGCTATATTTATCATTTAAATAAAATAAACATTCACTTCAAATGGAATGTAATAAAAGATAAATTGAAAGGACGGCACAATGGTTTATCGAGAGTATAGTTCATGGTCTTTAACCAGATTTCGGATTAACACAAATGCAAAACAACTTAATACAAACATTCATCCTAAGGAATAAACCGACAAAGTATCATGAAGGTAAAGGTTAGACTAGTACATATATTTCCACCGGTAACACAAAAGTACAACAAAAAAAAACCAAAATGACACGAAACAAAATGATAAATCTATGATAATGTGAGTGTCACAATAAATAAGTTATATTAGTATGAATGGTATTTTCATATTTCTGTCATGACGTCTTATTTAAGTCCAAAATTAACGTTGTTAATAGCAAGGGTTTCAGCCCTATTAATGTCAAAATGGTATAAACAATTGGTTTAATGACGTATAATAGTGAATAAAATAAGCTCTTGTGTAGTTTGGTAAAAACGTCGTCAAATTACCGTGTATTCAACGATAATTTCAGAATATATATAATAGAATACGCGGAGATATAATTGTTTAGTGAAAATTAAAATGCAAAAAAAAAGTCTCACGAGAGTCTAAAAGCAATTGTATATACAAAATATACAACACCAAATAATCCTATCACAATAGCAATACACCAACATATAAAACATACTGTCGATTAAAATACGTTTTTTACCATTATCACTGAAAAGTAATGTGGCTAATGTTTTCAGTATCAATAGAATATCATTAACTTTTTGTTGATATCTTTAGTAACCAATGATGTATTTTGCACCATATATGGCCGAACGATCACCGGTTGGTCAAGGTTGCCCATTATGGAGGCATAGACGACTGTCGTCCTTATGATGTAACCGGCTTTATGTTGTTCTTATGGTGTAACCGGTGTTTGTGTTGTCATGGCGTTACCGGTGTTTGTGTTGTCATGGCGTTACCGGTGTTTGTGTTTTTATGTTGTTACCGGCGTTTGTGTTGTCATGGTGTTACCGGCGTTTGTGTTGTCATGGTAATACCGGCGCATGTGTTGTCAATATGGAGGAACCAGATTTTGTAGTCCAATGATATCTATTGTTTGGTGCTTCTCTAGAACTCTAACAAATAGGCTTCTGGAACAGGGTTATGTTGCTACAAGATTGAAGTCATCACTACAGAAGTTTTATGGTCGTCATCATGAACTCGTGGATCGTTATGGTGTATCTATCAGCACCATGAAAATTGATGTATTCAACAGGTCATAGTTTTCCTTTCCTCGTTTGTCTACCCCGGACTTGACTTTTTATGAGCAACTCGGTGGGTGTTTCTAGAAAAGCAGAGGACGCTTACCCTACCGGTGCACCCTGGTCCATGCTCCCAGTTTTTAGTGGAGTCCGAGTTGCTCATTTACTTTTGTTACTTTGTATGTATGATTTTAGTTACTTTATGTTCTTTGTTGTGAATGTCTGTTTTCCATGTCTGGTCTTTGTCCCTGGATTACATTCTTTTGATTACCGCTATAACCTTGGTTCCCTTGATTACTCTTTCTATATCTGATTCCTAACTTGTTAAAACAATCTTTGTAAATATATTTGTATCAACCGTCGCAAAACAGATTGCATGAGAGCAGAAAATGTTTACGAAATCTACATGCGTAATTAAATAATTATCGAGGGAACCAAGGTTATAGGGTAATCAAAATAAATGTAATCCAGGGACAAAGACATACACAACAAAGAACATGAAGTAACAAAAATCATACATACAAAGTAACAAAAGTAAATGAGCAACTCGGACTCCATTAAAAACTGGGAGCATGGACCGGGTGCACTGGTAGGGTAGGCGTCCTCTGCTTTTTTAGAAACACCCACCGAGTTGCTCATAAAAAGTCAAGTCCGGGGTGGACAAAAGAGGAAAGGAAAACTATGACACGTTGAAACGATGAAAAACAATAGTAGTTACCATATTATTGAGAAATTTATTATATGACCATAGTGTTTCTGGTGTTTAAGTACACAGAAAAATGTGCCGCATATCAGATTCATGTGTAGGGATAAATATGATTTTCTCATGTCATGAATCCTACACGAACTGGTGTCTTATGTTTAGGGAGGTAGACCTAGGGTAAGGGACTCATCTCTTGAAATCAGTGACATGTTTGTATCATATTCAATTTCACTAAAGCCTTTCACGCTTTCATTTGAAACAGAATGAAATCAGTCCAAGTTACTTTGATGCTTACATAAGATTGATGTAAAATGCTGATTACAAACGTTCCAATGATTTGTAAGAATTGTTTTCCTTACCCTAGATATACCTCCTTAAGATAATTAATAAATTGTGGCGTGTTGTACAAGTGTTTTAAGGAATACTTTCTCATTAGCATTATTTCAACCAAACACATCAGAAGACCTATATCCAAAAAAAAATTTATACAAAAATCATAGCGAAATAGAAGTCATAGCCAGCAACTAAAATCTAATGTGTGATATATAAGAAATAAAGCCTTGGTGTTTTAGATTTACGATTTTTGTGGAACTGAAAATGTTTGTAAATAATTTATGATATAACTCGGGTCCACGAGCACCAGTAATTAATAAATACAAACATACCAATCATATAATATTGCAGTATTCCTGTCACTCATACCTTTCCTGTGTTATTTACATTATTATTTATCAAAATCGTAAGTGTTTCTCTTTCATATGATTAATGTATAAACAGTAACACTTAAAAATCATGCAATCTATTACGACTTACACATAAAACATGCAAAATGAAATTGTGAGTATTACACGTGAGACATCATGCAGAGTATTTACTGTTTTGGGTTATGTTATACGCTGGTGAATTTGTAACGTTTCGTCATATCCCTTCTTTTTTCTATAGTCTATGGTATGATATTCTTCAGCTAAACGTTTGTCTTACACAATCTGTAATAAGTAATTAAAAATGTATGAGAAATGTTCATTTACCCTACCGATACACTTAGTGTTTGCAAGTTATTTTTTTAAAGCTGTTGCTTATTAATATATTTTCGTTCCTTCTTTCTTTCTATTGGTCGCTTTAATGTGGTATATATGGCAATTTTCTTGATGTTGTTCTTGCCCCAAGTTATAGGTTGTTTTAATATTTCGATTAGCATTCCTTCCAATAATCATTTTTATCGTTCTACAGAACCACATTTCGGGCTTTTGAATAAAGTTTGAGAATGTGTTTTGTTTTGCTTATTCTGTGTGTCTTTTACAGAATCAACCATTTTTGCATTCTGAATCAGGTCTATAAAATGAAAGAGAACGATAAAATCAAAATAAAGATGGCGTCCCAGATACGTCTCAGAGGAATGCTAGGTAACTCTATCCCGACTACGGATATGCGTGCTTCAGCTAGAATTCTGACAGATAAGGGTAACAGAAAACCAAATCAATAGCTTTTACTTTCTCAAGTCACAGGCAATTCAGGATAAAACCTACAGATATGAGGATCAGTTACATAATTAAAACTTTCTCTGATATAATCAAATGTCGGATAATTCTCGTAAATCTCTGGAAAGTTCCTAAAATACGGATATGTCCCGAAAGCTACCTCTCAAAACAGCATTGGTAATTATGGCAATGAAATCGGACACATCTTTGGTGATTGCTTAGTTGTAAACATGTACTAGGTTTATGAATCATATCATGTTCTTATGGCATCGGTTCTTTTCGATATAATTTTGAACTTAACACCAGCTATGTCTGTTTTTCATCTGTAGTAAGAATTATTTCATCAGTAAGTGGTAACTCGATACTCCTATTGGTTGTAGTCTGTGCATCTACACATAGCATCTAATCTTGAAATACTAGTTCCCACTAATCTGTTTTCTTATTATATTTGCAGTCTTACTTTGTACTCTGCAGACATCTGCTGTTTTCAAAATCTTTTAACATAATATTCTTCATGTATCTTTAAATGAACATAGACAAGATACTCGTGCATCTATCTCTAAAAATCAGTCTGGCAATCACAAGGAAAAGGTGTATAATTCACTTCAAATTTGTTCACTCACATTGATGATCAGGTTGAGTCAAAATTAAATGGCCCATTGTCGATTTGAAAACTTCTTCGTTGGAAAATAATGTTTTCGTTGTCAACATTTATATCTTTTCATATAGCCTGAGCAACTTGACGGATGAATCCAGATTAACAGTGGAAGTCCTTGTAACTCATTCCATCTGACATTTTGTAGTTTGGGTTATGGTCTATTTTTGTCTTAAAAATTGTATGTTGTATCTTTTTTGCGGCCAAATATATGACAATAATAAAATTTAAAAAAATATCTTTGTAAATTGAGGGGACTTCATATACTTTTCCTACACATCTTTTAACATTTCAAACACTTGATGTAAGGTATGATCGAGTGTCACTATAAATTCAATCATGTTCAAAATCAAAATATCCTTTATTTTTTAATTGAAACGTTTTGTTCACGGGATTTAAAAAAATACAACTACACCGCTAAGTGAACTTACAAGCACATACTTACTTTAGTCAGGATTTCCAGTTTAACTACTAGTAATTTAAACATAGACTCCTCCATGGGCGTGAAATGTTCCATCGTAGTTCACTTATTTCCATTATAATATCTGCAAGTGGGTCGATGCCACTGATGCTGGACTAAAGATCCCCGAGTGTATTCATTAGCCCAGCTGTGTCTGGCCCAATTTTTATCATTATTTACCGAAAGCAGTATTATAAAATAATACCAAATTCTTGATTCTTGTATAGCACGTGGTAGAACTTCTCGGTGGATTTTGCTTGTTTCTATTTCGATATTCTTGTTTTTCCAATATATATACATTTTGTTTTAATGCTGCTGATGAAAGGTTACTCTTTGAAGCACGTGTATGGTACAGCATACCAATATTGCAAAATGTTAGTGACATTTTTTGTCTTTATTTATATAATCAAAGACTGAAGTCGACTATTCTCTTTTTTCTATTCGTTTCTGCTTTTTTTGTCTTTCGTTAATTGATGTTTTGTTTCAGTGACGTATTGCATTTAATTTGTAAATGGTTTAAGGTACATTTACCTGTCAGTGTTTACAAGCATATCTTGTTTACAAACTTCTTCATCTAGTCCAAAGGAATGAATGACATGGGTTCAAGGGCGACCATGCAGTCTAAGCAGAATTGGAATATCGGACGCCAAGAGACATAGACTGAAAAAGGAGACAGATCAACAAACAATACACATACAAACAAATACAGAAAACTTTTACAGCGAATAAAATGATGAACGTATAGAGAATGAAAGTTGTCTTCCCTTGGGTAAATGACAAACTTCCTTGATAGGTAGTAAAAAGGACAATTAACAGAGATGTAAACTTTCTGTCAAAATGAAGTTAGAGAAATATTACTTTTAAAGTATTGCTCTTGTTAATTGTCGAGTTAACTACCCAGATAGAGAAGACCAACTGTATTCCCTTAACTATATTACTAGCCGTACTCGTACTTCACCAAAAACTAGACCCGTTCGTGTTTACTTCTTTAACTGAAAACATTTGAATAGATAAAAAAAATACTTTCTGTCAATGAAAAAAACATGAAAAGAACATTAATCTCAATAATTAAATTAGTGACAAGTGACTAGTAAGTGGCATATAAGGTAACGAGAGTAAAAGAAAAAGTAACAAATTATCATTTTAATTAGTCGCTTGTTTTGTTCTTGTCTTATCTTACTTAGATTTAATGGAGTGCATCGATCTGGTCAATAAAGCACTGGAATTAAATTATTAAAAATGAAATTTGACCAGGTATACCTGTTACAGACGGGATTTATGGTTTCCATTCCACTTCCATTTAGAAGTGTATAGTTCTAACAAAAAAATGGTATATTAACGGAGATAATATAACCACGTGACCCACAAAGACTTCTTATCTTCACGTCAAGATACATGTTTTTATATTCATTAAGGAACGAAAATTTGATATTTTATTTGTTATTCATACAAAATTCTTGTAGTTCTTTATATGAAAAATGATCTGGAAACATTTTATGTTCTTTAACAAAGTCAATTCCACAATCCAAGATTATTTTCAGTACGAATACATTGTTCCATATGGGGCTCCGTTATGTTTGTTTTTATATTTTTTGTTTGTTCATGGTTTTGTCTCTGTTTTGTTTTTTGTTTTTGTTTTGTTTTTGTTTTTTTGTTTTTTTTGGTTTTGTTTTGTTTTTTTTTTTTTTTTTTTGCTTTTTGTGTTTTTATGGGGTTTTTTTTATTTGTTTGTTTTGTTTTTCTTTTTAGCTTATTGCATTTTTATTTGAGGAATTAAGGCTTATTACAAAGTAAGTTATTTCGGGGAAAACTAAATGGCATCTATCGATAATGATTGATTGATTGTTGGGGTTTAACGCCCGAGCAGCAATATTTCAGCAATATTCAGGCGATGAACACGAAGTGGATGATAAAATGACCATGAAATGATGATGAAATGAAAAATAGGATGGGATACAAGGATAATGAGGTCGACAAATTTTGGTTGCCACTGGAAATAGGGAGAGGTGGGTAGGGTCGAGCAATTTAGCCTCCTGTGGCGGAGCCCTATGGTTCCTACTCCGGGAGAATACCACAGTAGTGTTCTTTAACGTGCAAAGAACGTGACATCTTTCCCAACACGGTGCACCACTATGGTTTGCAATCAGGTTTTCCGTATTATAGCCCGACAACTCCAGCATGTAACACGCCAGGGGTACCCCATTCCACCACCTGGGGCACACAACCCAGTTGCTCTGTGGGCAGAGCGCCCTAGCCCCCGGCTAGGGCTCTGAGCACTATTTAGTCGCCTTTTACGACAAGCTTAGTGCTGCCGCAGGCCTATTCTTTGATACCCGGACCTGCACGGGGCGCATCTATCGATAAAAAAAATAATTATAACATCAATTTTAAGAGACAAATACAAAAGTTGAAAAACTCAATAACATACAACTTAAATAAGCATACAGGATATTGAAGTTAATTGAACAAGTCGAACTCCATGAAAAAAACCTGAGACATGGACAAGGAACACAATGTTCTTTAGGAATTATTTACCGAGTGGTTTATATACGACGGGCAGTGATTTATAAAATATATGTGTAAGGCTATGTAAAATTATCGGCAGCAGCCGTTAAACAACTGAAAAGATGGTTTTAGTCTTAGAATTATTCAAATAAGTATATTCCTCCTAAAAACCTAGTCATTAAGTTAGAACAAGTCCATATAAGAATCAGGCACTATCCATGCTTAAGTGATACATAGTGAAACAATACGAAACAAAAATCAGCCAAAGAACGGTAATAATTTCATACACATTCTATTCAATTTTTATCTCAAAAGTGCAGGGGTCAATTGACAAACTAAGACCGGTTTTGTGTTCTGTTACCGTTACTGTATTAGAAATAAAAATAAATTTCGTGGGTTTTTGACATGCATGAATCACCTCCTGTCCAAATTTTATAACGATTGCTACTGAAATATAATAAATACATCACCCTTATTTTGACACTTTACTCTTTGGTTTAACTTTGAAATTATGTCGATATTTTTTACATGTCTGTGTTGTCCCTTGTCTGATCTTTATGTAATATATAGAATAGCTCTTTAATAAAATTACAGATTTCGTTACTGTTCAATACAAAAATCATCTTTCTTACTGATACAAAATACAAAATTGTAGGACCTGGAAAAATGTCATTTTATGATTAAATCGACCTTTTAAAAGTAAACAAAAATAATCTAAGAAGCAAATATAGTTTCCATTACAATACCGGTTATTTGTTGGGAAAAGAAATTATGTATTTATTTTGTACTGACAAGAAAGTCAAAGTTTTTTTTTCTTGCTACAAATGTCTCCGTTATCATGACACAATTAAATTTTTCAATCAATTAATATATACAATGTACATATTGTATCTAGAGTTTCTGTTACAGCAATCTGTAACATCTTTTTGACTTAACTTCAATTCTAAATAAAATAGTAGTATTTACAGGGTTATTTTGAAAGTCGGTGGTTTTGTTTCTACTGTATATACTGTGAGAGTACTATTGTTCGTGGGGTTCTTATTTTCGTGGTTTTCGTGGGTATACTAAACCACGAAATTTGGTTCCCAACGAAAAGGAGATTTCCATTAATTTGTATACTGAAAACCTTAAAACCACGAATTCAAGAATCCACGAACTTGTGTTTCTTCCCTTACCCACGAAAATAGTTTTCCACGAATTAAAGTAATTTCACAGTAGAAACCAATCAAAAACGAAATTTCAAGATCAATCGTATTCGGACTTTTTTTTATCAAAATTCAAAGAATTTATACCACGTCTTTACGAACAATAAATTTTACCGTCCTTGGAACCGGTAACTGTTAAGGGCTGTAATAACATAATTATACAAGAGAAGATCTAGACAGTTCAGATATGTGCATGACGAAGTTCTTGGCCTTTCGAGCATAGAAAGTCTAGGGTTCAACTAGAACGTTCCATGATATAGAAAAAGATGTATTGCTTGATTGGGTGATTGTTGGGATTTAACGACCGAGCAGCAATATTTCAGCTATATTCAGTCGATGAACATGAAATGGATGATAAAATGAACATGAAATGATGATAAAATGCAAAAAAGGGATGGGACACTAGGATAATAGGGTTGGCAAATTTTGATTGCCCAACAGGGAGGGATGGGTAGGTTCGGGCTATTTAGCCTCCTATGTAGGATAATATATAAGGGTGTCTTATTGCTCTTATTATTATTTCTTTATTTGACTTTTTGGTGAACTCGTTTACATGCATGAGTTTTTTTTTTGGTTTTTTTTTGCCAAACGTATAGCTTCTTCTTTTGAATTGCCTATCAGATGGATACATGTCATGTGAAAGTTAAACCAATGAGAGTAGGAAATTAGCCTTTAGTACCTCATATTTTGGATAAATAGTTTCTTCATAAAAGCATCATCAAGAATCCTACACTAATTTACGACGCCCTGTGTTACAAAATGCTTTTACATTACGAAAATAAGTAATTTGATCCGATCTATGTAAAAAAAAACTATTCCAAGCGTTAACATGGTAAAATAACTATCTTGATCCGAAGTAATCTTCCAAGCCTCACCCTCTCAATATTTTATCACACTGACTATTTTCAAAAGTTAATTTAAGGGAAAAATATAGATTGTTTTACAGTTGAACTCGACTTTTTTTCAGTTATATCAGTTTTAGAAAGTCCACTGCTAAGTAGGGTGATACGTTCTAATTCAAAAACAGAGTCGGAAACATTAGATGAACGCTTGTAAACCAGGTGCAAATTAATAATGAATTTGTCAACTGTAAATAATTGAAGTTTTAGTAGAGTGTCGTGCAGTATTATCTTGTAGTAATTCGATCATATTTTCATATTTTTGTGTATTAAGGAGTTGGCGGCTAAACAAGTGTTAATTGTTTAAGAAAAAAGGCTTAAAACGGGGTCATCATAACCTCGGGTTATGTTTCCTGTCTCAAATATCATAAGTAAAATATTGTAATACCACAGGCCCGACACTTTAGTTAGTTCGCTATTGTTTTGATTTACACGATGAATCATCAAAATTCTTTAAATTACTACAAAATTTGAAAAAGACTGATCGAAACGATATCAATACAAAATTACTTGTACATGTAACCCAATATAGAATATATACATGTCAATGCGTTCGACAAGTTCAAAAATCCTGGTTTTGACATTCCCTTCTAGAATAAGGATTGTATGAATACTACATGACATGTTTGTCTAAGTATGCAACTTATCTATCGAATTAAATATTGTTTGTTTGTTTGTCTTTAATAATTGTTCGAATACTTATAATTGTTCACTAGCCTGACCACGAAATTGATCATGTATTGTGGTTTATTCAACAGTTTGACCTCACATTTACACCTCTTAACGGCTTAATCATTTGGAGAGAAAAAATCGACTTTCATGAAACTGATATACGGTGGTATTAATACAGTAGCGCACTTACATAAAAAATATCGAAAATCCTCTGACTGTGCAACCCTTATTTTCTTTGTTATATATAAAAATTTCAAAATATAGTCAAGTGTAACATAAATTCAGGGGTCACGTTGAAAATTAAGCAAAACAGGTTAAGAGGTCATAATTATTTTCAAGTTATAACGATTTAAAGTTAAAATAGTGCGAATCTGGTCCCGATTTGCCACCGTCTAGGCTGAAACAAATGACATTAATAATATATTTTCATATCTTAATGCAAATGTTAACCAAATGTAGCAGCATAAACAGGTTAATGACAGCATAAAGAACTGACGGACGCAGAGACTGAAATACATTCTAAAAAACATGTAGATTATGTGTAGGTTTATATAAATGTCACTGACGAATGATGTAACAAGTTCTACGTCAGCCTGCTCCAAACCTTTTTTCTCGTGCAAAAAAATAACAATTTATCGCTTTACAAATGGAATAAGAGACAAATAAAGAGTTTTATATTCGATGTCTTGGCACCTTTTTTATACCAAATCAGATGAAATCAGAGGATATGAATTCCTATAGAGGAAATACAATACTTGATTTAGTTATCTGGAGAAACTGTATACCGGACAGTTTCCTTGAGATATTACTTGTAGACTGGTGTAGTATACATCATTTTATTAATATTTCATATTGATTTGATATTTATAAAATTTTAGAAGGAATAAGAGACTACCCTTCTTATCACGTGCATTGTATCACTATCTGGAAGGGTAAGGCCCGTCCAACGGGCTGGAGAAACATGATAAAGAAAGCTTATCTTATTTTTTTAGATTGCTTTGATAAATAAACACGCGTTCGAAATACGGTAAAATCAATGTCAATATACAGAACAAATTGAGACGACTAAAATGCGTCCAAGTGTTAAAATATGTAATGACATTCATGCTTTTAAGTGTTTTATTGCAACCCCAGTATAAAGTATGATATATTATAAGCTCAGTAAGCTTAATTTAGTTTATACAAATTTCGATGGAAACATGCAATTTGTTTGAAGTATATGTCACTAATAATCACGAAAACTCTATGCGTATATACTTTTAACTAATGGCAATGCAGAACAGTCATCATTTTCAACTTGGCTGTCATGTACATCATCAGTGTCTTCATAATATTGAACTTGCTCAATTTTTGTCTTTTTTGTGGTGTAAGCTGACTTGCTTTACAAATACTATTCTTAATCAAACAATTATTCCTGATAGTTTGAGTGGTGAGAGATTTGTTGAGAATTCGATTTTGCTGGCTATTGGTGTCTTCTTTTGTCTACACCAATTGCTCTCGGCACTCTATTTTGATGTACACAAACATACATGTATGAACTTCCATATCTAATGAGTACAACTACATTGTCTTGTCCTATAACCTATCCAGGGTCTTTCCACAGATTATCACGATGAAAGTACACCTTTTCTCCATTGTGTTTTTTCTCTAGATTGTCTTATTAGGTTGCGCAAAGTTTGAATAGTATCGTGGACAAACATCTTGTTGGTTTAAATCAAGCTAGAAAAGCATTTTGTGCTGCTGAAATCTTCTGAAAAGGTGAGAACGGCCATGACCTGAAGTGATTTTCACAGATATATTTAGGTTTTCAGCCGTATCATGAAAGGTTTGTGAAGTAAATTCACCTCCATTGTCTGTATACACACCAATTTCAGGGCCACTATACACACTGACCCATACTTGCATGAGCTTGTCAACAACAACTTGTGGATCTTTGCGCCTAATTACAGCTGCAGTCAGTCTGCTAAACAGATCAATTATTTGAAGGTGGTACATGTTATGATCTATCTCATGTAAGTCCAAGGCCACTACTTGATTGAAATCATTGAACACTGAACAAATGTCATTCACAACTGACCTCACGTCAGGTCCAATTTTACCTGCACTTTGTAAGAGTGTAATTAACCTATCAACTGACGAATGACCAAATTGTTTATGAAGCTTCAATATCATTCCCCTCTTTTTTTTCATTGGTGAGGAGGACTTGAAAATTAGTACTTAATTCCTCGAACTCAGAAACAGTATCTTTTTGAAATTTATTGTCCCTAATATTGATACAATAACGACCAATGACGTAAAGGTTTACTTCAATATGTTGTCCAAACATTGTGACTTTGTCATTGGTCTAACAAACAACTGTATGAACTGTTTTGAGCTAAAATCATTGGCATTTCACAGTCAACCACATCAGCTTCAATGAAACATTTCACTGATCCATCTTTTGCTGTGAATTTGTCTACCCCGGGCTTGACTATTTATGAGCAACTCGGTGGGTGTTTCTAGAAAAGCAGAGGACGCTTACCCTACCGGTACACCTGGTCCATGCTCCCAGTTTTTAGTGGAGTCCGAGTTGCTCATTTGCTTTTTTTACTTTGTATGTATGATTTTAGTTACTTTACATTGTTTGTTGTATATGTCTGTTTTCCATGCCTGGTCTTTGTCCCTGGATTACATTCTTTTGATTACCTCTATAACCTTGGTTCCCTTGATTACTCTTTCACCTTCTGATATTAATACACTTTTTGTCCATCACCAAACTTGAATGGAGTTTTACTTTCAGAAAATGTCATTTGGTCACATCCAGAAATAATAAACTGATATAGCTACATTATATTCTAGAACATACAGTGTCAATGACCGCTGTATTATATGCTTCAGCAACAAACATAGTCTCCGGCTTCAATCCTATTGTGACGATGTTAGCTATGTTACATTATATTCTAGAACATACAGTGTCAATGACCGCTGTATTATATGCTTCAGCAACAAACATAGTCTCCGGCTTCAATCCTATTGTGACGATGTTAGCTATGTTACATTATATTCTAGAACATACAGTGTCAATGACCGCTGTATTATATGCTTCAGCAACAAACATAGTCTCCGGCTTCAATCCTATTGTGACGATGTTAGCTATGTTACATTATATTCTAGAACATACAGTGTCAATGACCGCTGTATTATATGCTTCAGCAACAAACATAGTCTCCGGCTTCAATCCTATTGTGACGATGTTAGCTATGTTACATTAACGGTCTCTTGAAAATATTCATTTTTATTTTCTGTCAACTTTTAATCTCCCTGATTTGTGAGGACTATTTTTCATCCAATGATATTTAGAATTACGGATCCGACAACGTAAGAAACTACCACTTAATGTTGGATTCATTTTCATTTTGTTTGGATTACCAGACATATCAGGTAGATTTCTAGAAAACATTCTTCTTGAACTTCGACATCTCTGTGAGAATCACTTACTTACGAATGCTGATTCTTTTTTGACCAAATCTAAGCCAGGTATACTCTTTGATGCAAAAATTATGTTCAAAGCAAATTCCATTGTATTTCATTGTATCAAACTTAAGGTCTGAACCAGCAGTAAAAGCTAGTAGCTTGTTGTTTAGGTTCAATCCTGCATTATCAAGTAACTAGAAAGTTAGTATAGCATCAGGTAATACAATGTCATACTTCTCACATTTTGTGTAATAATATTCACATTGAATGATATAATCTGACATGGTCATTTCATCATTTCTTTGAAACTTATCAAACACTGTGTAAGCTAAATATGTCTGGATACGCCTGGTCAACTCTATCTTTCTCAAAAAGATTATCTAATCTTGTGTTTTTCTACCCTATAATTTGAATTTAAATTATCAGTGCTTGTATCTACATATCTGTATTCCTTATAATGACCAAGCTAAGGCAAGTCCTCTTTTTTTCTTGTCCAATTCCCAAAGCTTAAACTCGCTCTTCCATTGTTGGTAAGTCTGTTCATCCGTCAGACTTGGTGGTTTCTTGCAATTTGATGCCATTTTCTCTGCACAACAGGTTAACTGCCACTGTTAACTAATGGTAATGCGCCCACTAATAACACAAGTACAACAGTACATCTTTTACTGACAACACTAAACTAATCCCACCAAGTGAAAATTATCAGAAAGCAAGTATTCAAGCAAAGGCAAACAACCAAACAAAATTTAACATGTACAAGCAACAACTAACTGTACCGTTGTCTTATATCATTGTGGACAAATCCATGTAATATTGAAGTCATAAAATAAATACTGTAATCTCTGAAAAACACTTTCTAATATTCATATTTACTGTTAATCATCTTAGTCAAAACATAAGTTGGTCTTTCAAACGATTTCGTTTTATTCTACTCTTTTTGAAATTTTTCATATAAAATGAATATTTGAATACGACATCAAATGGCATATTTGTTGAGTTTGAACGCATTTGAACGAGAAAAAAAAAAGAAAAAAAGCAAAAGAAAGACAAAAATCTAAAAAAGAAATCTCAACAACCTCATAGTTGCCTTTAACAGTCATTTCGCTGTCTGTATATATTATTCATGCGAAACTATATTTATACCTGATATTTAAGTACATTTCCAACATCATTACTCATAGTATTACAATGATTTAACCAGACGATGTATATTAAATTAAGGACAACTCTAGTCGATACCACCCCCCTTCCCCGCACAAAAACAAAAGAAAAGCAAAATGGGAAGGAAAAAAAGAAACATTCAAGTAAGAATGAATAATTTAAATAATTTGTTTAGCTCTATTTACCTGTAAAGATAATAATCAATCCAAAATGGTTTTAAAGAGCTTCGTAGATTGCAGCATATCAAACTCAGATCATTCAGGGCAAGTTTAGACATGAAGTTAATTTTGACGCATTTAAGCATAGGAACTATCAGAATCCACCGAGAGGTGTTCAGGATACACTATACTGATCAATAAAAAACAACTCTTAACATCTCAAATATTTATAGTAAGTCCAAAATTGGCACCGAAATATCTGAATCGTTTACTACGGAGGTCACGTGATTGGTCACATGAGGTGTGAGCGTTGTCGTCGATATATCTAATAACCGCAAGGCCAAAAATCGAAGTGACCCAATATACACCGACTAAGTCAATTACAATACGCGGTGCGAGGTAGACGGTTGTTTCGCGTTAGTTGGCTCTGGTAAAAGTCTTTTTATTATATCCCTGACCCAAGGAAGAAGTTTTGACTGTGTGAGCAATGGTTGGTAAAGCAATCGTTGTCAATCATAATTTAAAACTTTTCCTGTACTAACGTATCATCGTAGGTTTTGACGTTTGTGAGGTTAAAAAAAAGAAATTGAATCCTCAAAATATTAATCGCATTATTTTTTTTTCCGGAGAAATTTTATTCTCCATCACCACAAGTATTAGAAATAAACCATTAATTAATTTAATAAAAAATAAACAATTACAAAAACAAAGAAATAATATGATTATCTAATTTAAAAAGAGGTAAAAAAAAGAATACTTAAAATATAAATTAAAAATCATGGAGCTGCATTGGGATATATATTGCATTGCTGTCCTTTAATGCATGCAACTGAAACGTTTGGGTATAACATAGATGTCCAAGACTATTTCATGTACCTCAAGTTCTCTCGAACGTTTTGATTACTAATAGAGTCAATAACATTTCAGAAAATGAATGATTAGTCAAGAAGGAAGATTTCTGAAAAAATACTAACACTTACTACCACATGACATGCCACTGCACTTATTTATTATATTTTAAACAATAACCAATGTAAACAAAAAAGCTAAACCTTTTAAACCCTTCTTCATTCATTTTTTTCTGACAATACATTGCATCATGGATGTCGCGGAAGGAGAAAGAAAAATACCTAGACAAACCTTCAAATAATTTACATGAGAAACAAATCTTCGCTTAAAAGGTCTACGGAGGAGATTAGTATTTGTGAGGAAGCGGAACTGTCTTTTTAAAAATTTGAAATTCAAGAGGCACGTTAAAATTGAATAAATGTGGTGCTCAGTTTAAAAGAAAATGTCCGACGTCGATTGTTTTGTGACATTTTGGACAAACTCAACGACAACTGCATAGACTCTATCACTGACAATAATTATTTTTACAAACGTCAAAGATCGAATTACGATTAGCCCTACAATCTATGTACCTGCTTAGAATAAGTGGACCGAATCCTCGAACACGAACTATAACAAATCATGGTATACCAATACGATACCTCAGCTACAAAAACAAAGTTTAGCATAAAAAAAACCCGCAAAATCACTGATTATAATAAATACTAAAAGACGACTTGAAACAGAGTGATTCAGCAAAAAAGGGGTAACAAGTGCATATTAGTGTCCAACGATCTTGAGTGTTTATACTAAAACATAACTTTTTAAGTCGCATTCAAAGCACCATTTACAACCAACTTCTTCTAGTTGTATCTGACTAGATTCATTTATATATAAAACCAACACCGCTGTCCCTGTCTTAGGACCTCACAATCAAATCAAACAATCAGTGTAACAGATATCTACATACTGATGAGGCTGGCGAATCTTACTACATAGATATTGACTATATGCATCATCAGATCATAATACATCACAAAAACTAAACAATTATTAAACTTATTATTGATAAAAACTTTTCTACACATATTCACCAATCTTTGAGAGAATGCGGCGAATGTAAGCTGATCTCTACTTCGGCTTAACACGCCGTTTTCCTCAACATGCTCAGAATATTAATAGTATCAATACGGCAGATCGAGTTACAGTAGGCTCAGTTTACAATTCAATAAGGCTAGATTTGGCTTTAACTATTATTACATATGTGAAGGGGAAGCAGTGTTGTTTTATTCTGAGAAGGAGATACGTTTATTGTGTGTTGATGAATTTGTGATTATTTAAAAACAATGTCAGAAAAAACTGACGAGTGCACTCCATCGGAATCTATCTTGACAAACGTTCAGATTAAAGAGGAACCGAAGGACGGAGATATTAAAGTAGGTACTTCTATAACGGTAGTTTAATGCAATCAAATATGTTGCTAGCATACCGAGTAATGTAAACAGATTTTAAATTTATTTTTACGTAATTTAAAAAGTGTTTAAACTGATATCATCCTAAAACACCTCTTGTCTCAACTACTGAATCTAACTGGTTAACTGATTTTTTTTCAGCTAATTTTATTCTGTTAATTGTTGTAAGTTTTAACAATTCGGTTAACCCCTTGACCTTTCATTTAATTCTTTGTTATTTCGATTTTCATTTTTAATAAATCTGATATTATGGCACAGTACCAAAACTTTCCTCCCTCCCGCTAGTAACGAGAGAAACAGGCGATGAGGGCTAAACTACCATAGAATTGTACGTATTCGACACCAACTTTCAACATTTAATCTTTCTCGGATTGGGTTAATTTTAATTATGCATTTTTCTATTCATTTGTTTGTGTTTTATATATATGTGATAGGTCCTTTCGTTCAAAACAGGAGCATTCCATATTGCATATTTGTAAGTGAACATTAATTATACAGTAATTGCCAACAAACTTTACATGGGGAATCCTTCATACAAAAGCTGTAAAACGGTATAGGGGGAGGTCCAAAATATTGACTATAGCAGGCTAATGCAATCAATAACTTATTATACACAGGACGGATTTGAAGCAATTAACACCTATACAGGTAAGGAGAGAGGAGGCTCTTTTTTCTTGACTCTCTTAAAATGCTGTCAAGTCAAAATTTACTTTGAATAATGCTATTATCGGACCATTTTCTGGTACCTATACATTTGCGAGGACATCTAATACTATTTGTCTATGTTCGTTTAGGAATTGTGACATATTGTGATTGGGAATATTATTAAAATATAATGGGCCATACTCTATTGATTTAGCTTTTTATCCGATCTTCACTGACCATGTTACTGAATTTTCTATAAAGTAAACGGACAACTTTCCTTTTGGACAAAGTAATATTTATTCATTATAATATTCTGTTTTATTGAAAGGTATTGTAATGGAAACGTGAGACGTTCAAGACGATATATCTGCAGTTTAATGAAGCCTTAATTAATTCTAACTGTTGTAGTATAATGGCGTTAATTTATAAAGTTTTTTTTCTACAGTCGAACAAACTATTCTATTAATAGATCGATACAATTCGACCAAATACCACTTAATACCTTATATAACTCCCCTGATTAATAAAAATACATCCACAAAAATCAAAGACAAGTCAGATTGCATGATATCGGTGCATCAGATAGGCACAGTTTTAACAATTAATGATCTTGACAACTTAAATAACCATCTTTTTCTGTTATTTGCGTCATTTCTTGCATAAGATATTGATTTTCTGTCCATTTCAATTCTGGGGGAATGAAATATTGAAATTTATATCAGAAATGTGATCCTTTATAACGGCACAAAGTGAGACAATTATAAAATACATTCCACGGTTCTTGTTTGTCTTACTGATTTATTGAGTTGCTACGAAACCATAAAATTTTCTAGAAAATAGCCCTTAATTGAGAAAAATGACTTTTCCAATAGCATAATAGAATATTTAACTATTAATACAATTAGAGACGTTTTTATTTTGAAGTTACATTTTTATAAATCTAAAGGGGTTGTAAAAAAGAAGAGACAATTGACACACTTTTAAGGTCGACCAACTGAACGATAAAAGGAAGGGACAGATCAAACAAAAAGAGACGATGGAGCAAAAAAAAAAATCACAGTTAAGTGAATAAAACATATACATATGTGTAAGGCACTAAAACTACTGAAGGAGCAACTCGGACTTCTTTAGCATGAACAAAGTGCATCGGTAGAATAAGGTGTTATGTATTGCTAGACAACCTAAGGTACTAGATTTAAAATAAAGTGAAAATCAACTATCAGAAACCTATTAATTCCAACGTAAAAATGTGCTTTGTATTCCTCTACAAAAAAAGATACACTTTAAATATAGTATATAACTTTCTAGTTTTCTAAACCTAACTTTTAAAAAAAGTTGTCTGACGAGAAAAGGGCAATTTTTTCTCATGTATTAGAATGTTATCAGTCTGAGGAAACTAGAGAAGAAGAAATAAACACGGAGAAGGAAACACGATGAAAACACTCAGTTTACAGATAAGAGGAAATGTATATACAGGGTGTTGTATTTTTCATACATAGCAACATGAGAATTTGATAAAAGCTTTATAGAGTAAGACAAAACCATTCTCGCTGCAAAAACTTCAAGCAAATATACGAGAAGTAGGTTCATAATCGAAGACGTGAACATTTAAAATAAGTAATATCAAATGAAGTATATCTATAAAAATTGATATTGCACCTCCCCCTTTTTGGAGCACCTGTTAAAAGCACCCATAATTAGGGTTCATCAACTAAAGCTACTTCTTTAGCTACTGAGAAAAAATCCTTTTAGGGTAAACAAGTATGTTTGTTTGTTTATTTGTTTGTTGGGGTTTAACGTCCGAGCAGCAATATTTCAGCTATATTCAGACGAGGGTAAACAAGTATGAAGGTAAATGCCACTATACACTGAAACTTTCTTCTCATAACCTAAGTCCCTCTAGGACATCTTTTTTTCTAATGTCAAATGGACCTAGGATTTCCCCTCCTCCAATTTTCCGCTTGTGTCTACTTATATTTAGATATGTGAATTGAAGATAGGCGCATTGTTGTTATTAGTTTAGTATTTAGAGGCGTTTACATATCTATGTATGTGTTTCTAGTGTTGGATTGCTTTGAGAGGTGGGTTGGATCGCGTGTTATTTGCATCACCATTTATCCGTTTATAAACTATCGGGCATGCTTGTCACACATATAACAAAACACGTACTTCGTAAAGATTGTGTTCCATTTTATAATTTATTAAGAAAGTTTATTGATTGAGGAATTTGAGAAGGGGTCCAATTATGTCTTTCATTTTGTTCAAACAGTTATTTGTGGTTATAGTAGAGTGTTTTCTTGTATGACTCAGAGAAATTTTAAACGAATGAAATTCGATGATGTAAAGAGCGAAAATATGATATTTTAAATAAACAAGCTGAAATATATCCTTGAATTAAAAACCGGACCCGAGTGGCAATTTGACATTTCTGAACAGTTTTTAGTTTCATTCTGTTTCAAGATAATTATGTTGGTAATGCGCTTTCAATTGATGATTTCTAATTCACATAGTATCATATATCGCTAGATTGGCGTTGGGAAAATATTATTCATGTCTCAATTTTGTCGTATTATATTTGATCGGGATGGAATACACAAAAACATGTCGATACATATACTAAACATGTACATTATGTTTTTATAGTGTTTCTACATTAAGTACTTTGATCTGGCTTGAACGCGTGTTTACTTAGACCTAAATCTATTCTAAAGCAAATAAATTCAATGTACAAGATTTTTTTATCAAACTGGGGGCAATGTCATAAGAGGTGATACATTGAACAGAATATTAGATTCCTGCTCTGCAGTTTGCTGTATCCCAGGCTTAGTTTCTCATCTAATTATTTTTTAACTGTATCTATAGGGCCGAAAATAAATATCTCGTACCTTCTTTTTATAGAAGAAATAGGTAGGTTCTACGTAAAACAAGGGTCCGCGTTTGTTTCTGTAGACAACACTCGTTGTTTGGCACTAATACGGAAGACTCAAGCATAACCATTTCAAATCTTGAGCAGAACAGCGCACGAACTGCCCACAGGCCTGTATGTTGTGCACAATGAAAGAAAATATAGAGTATTGATCTTGGACACCTTGGACACTATACAGAATGACTCAGTTGGTAGCAATATAGATTCATTTTAAACAGAACAGAACAAGACTGTCACACGTCTAGCGAAAATCTCAAAAGGATTGAAAACTGCATGATGTGAATAAATTTCGTCTTTTCAGTCTGAAATGTATACGCCAATTTTGTTCAAGACTCAAAGAAATCTACCATATATCAAAGGATACTCATATTTAGCATTACAAAGTTTTACCCGACCCTGTAATAAATCAATATCCAAAGAATTCCTTCAAATATATTCAATTACATTTATCATTATATCATATTCAGTAATACTGCATATTCATGCGCGTCCGTTCACCTCTTTTGTCGACTTGTTCTTACCCTGTGATTTATGTAATTAAACCTTAATCGTCACACCTGTCTTAATTATCTTTAATTGTCATTCATGAACTACGTATCATACACCATATTAAATATCACCAATGCCTGTCTATAGACCTTAGTCGAATATCTCGTTACACTGCAGTCTTTTTATTATCAACTAACCAAATCCTCACGCTACCCGACCCAAAAATTATAAAGTTACATTTTTTGCAAGAATCAAATTCGTGTCGAGGTGATTAAATGCCTGACCAATCTTTTACTTTCAATCTAAAAGTCACTTTCAGTATAAAATTAAGGTATACATGTTTTACGGCTCGTATCTTCAATATCGTTGACAAAGTGGTAAACCTCATCGTCAGAGTGAGAAAGGAAGTAAGGTAGGACTATAACTTGGTTATATCATTCACAATATGTTAATACTTCGCTTTTTTTTTCAAACGTTAAGATACGGAAACGATCCGATCATTTGGGACATCGCCTACATTTATAATTCAATCATTTTCATAAAGATTTAACTGCATTGTGTTTAAAAGAACTTCATCTTAGATTACGGTTACCGAAAATTTCTTATATGTTTTAGTTTTTTTTTTTTTTTTTTGGTTTTAAAGAGATAAAACACGTCCAAAGAATAATTGTATAAAGCAACACATTCATAAATTTAAACATGTAAATCTTTTAGCCTAGTGGGTGCCTTAAGACTTAATTTGTGGTGCTTTCATATCTTTTTTGGACTTTCCCTATCTTTCATTTGGTCTTTTGGGTTGAACACGTAATACACATATCTTAGTTTTCTTGTAATTCCTATACACTAATGGTTCTGTCTTCAAAGTTTGCTAATATCTCCGAATCTATCTTCAACCCTTTATATTCGAGTCTTGAGTATTTGTATTTTTTTTTTTTTCAGTTTACCTCAGTTTAACTCTCTAAGAACTCCGTTACATCAGTTTTTCGACATAAACCAGTTCTGTAAATAGATGTGTAACCGTTTCATAGAAAAGTACAAATATTCGATCTCATATGTACCCCTACTTTTCATTTGATTGGAATAGTGAGAACTAACCTACACATAAAAAAAACAGTACGTGGTTAAGGGCATGCTTCTAGATGAACTAAAACGATTTGAACTTTGGTAAGAACTCATTGATTTTAGTAAGTCTTTTTTCAGTTCATTAAACTATTTACGGGATTTAAGTTGTTTTTGTTTGTTTGTTTGTTTGTTTGTTTTGTTTGTTGGTTTTTTTTTAAGAAAATTTAATTAGATTAACATTTTAGATACCGTTCCGGACAACCAACCAGCGTTTGTGGTATATGAAATATTGTAGTTTGCACGAAATGTCTCAGATCTAGGGTGAAAGCAGTATAACTGAAAGTAACGGAAAGGAACTGTTTAAAATGTGTTTTTCTTCTTGCATATATTAAGTCCGATTGATTTTGACTTGTTCTGCTGTAAACTAGCGATTCACAAAATTTAAAATTTACAGTGAAAGTGTTAATTTATATAGTCAATAAAACTTAAAAGATACTGTATCACAAACCATATACACAGTCACGAACTTCAAAGAATAATCAAGGGAACCAAGGTTATAGCGGTAATCAAAAGAATGTAATCCAGAGACAAAGACCAGACATGGAAAACAGACATACACAACAAAGAAAATAAAGTAACTAAAATCATACATACAAAATAACAAAAGAAATGCACAACACTTCACTATAAACCATATATACAGTCACGTACTTCGTGTGCTTAAAAATATTGCAACATACACTATATGCAGAGTCAAATACTTCAACAATACTGCATTAAATACATACTTCAACAACACTTCACCATACACCACTGATACAGTCAAGTATACTTCAACAACACTTCAACGTACACCACGTATACATACACTGCCTCAGCAACACTTGACCACACCGTACTTTAACAATAATTCACCAAAAACTAAGTACACAGTCATACACCTAACAAAAATGCATCATGCACAATATACACAGTCAAATGCTGGAACTTCAAATTTTTGTACTATGTACCAAATACATTATTAAGTCCTTTAACAATGTCTTCATACACCAAATACACAGTTGCATACTTCAAAAATACTGCACCATGCACAATGTACACATGCAGTCATGTACTATCTCATCCCATGATCGGTTGTATAAATATTGATTAATTATGATTAAACATTGCTACACAAGCATAAATTTAGGATGTATAAAAAACCGGAAGTAGAACAATGCATCAAAACTGTAATCAACAGAAGCCAGTATTGTTTATTGGTTAGGTCGACGGTCTTCTTAAACTAGTCAAATAAAAGCCGTTCTTTAAATGAAATGTGGAATCACCAATCCAACCGATTTTCCATCGATCATGTATTTACAATGATCAATAGGACTTTTATATATTCAACATTAGTCACTTAATTCTGCTGACTATATGATATGTACATCAAATTCTGTTCACAAAATTCAACGTGATATTAAGGAAAACCGATTTTTTAGCAACACCAATGTTCAAACTAAAGACAAAACCGAGAGAAAGAACAGCAAATAATTTTAACATGCAGCAATCTTTTAGAAATTGATAAAAACAGAGAAGCACGATACATGAACGTTAACTCTTGTGTAAACCATTAAGAAACAAAAAAGTGCATTTACTTACAATGAAACCAACGACTTCCCTGGTTCAGTTAGAATACGACCTTAAAACTGGCTGTTACAAATTCAATTGAAGACAGCAAGGTGTGGATTGACAATGATATACCAATAAGATAATTGTATCATCATGGACATGTGTATGTGGACCGGTGCACCTGGTCCATGCTCCTAGTTTTTAGTGGAGTCCGAGTCGCTCATTTACTTCTGTTACTTTGTATGTATGATTTTAGTTACTATATGTTCTTTGTTGTGTATGTCTGTTTTCCATGTCTGGTCTTCGTCCCTGGAATACATTCTTTTGATTACCGCTATAACCTTGGTTCCCTTGATTACTCTTTCAGAACCATTGATGTTGAAATTAGAAGATGGGGAATATTGAATTTTAACTACATGTTATATCTTGATTTAAATTCATTATATCGATCAATACTTAAAGTATATTTATTATATGATAATTATACATAATAATGAATTCACAATTTCAATTGATTGCGCGAAATATACTGTTAGCTGAATCAACTCCGGCAAAATTAAGTCATAGATCTGTCATTCATCCAATGTTTTGTTTATTATTGTTGGTTTATTATGAGGTGGATTTCGAATGGTACGATTTCGAACTGGTTAACCATAGCACAATTTGACACGGGTTGTAAAATTATAAATTAGATGAAATTTGATTATTTTGATTGTTCATATTTCTTCTACGTTTCATATGCTCGTATCAAGTTTCTTCAGAAATTTGTTATGACTGGTCAATGCTAGGTTGTCCTTGTATTTCGATACAGCATTGTATTGAATTTCAGACAGGAAAGCTATATGACCTCTAAATGAAGTGACAAGGTCATATGGTGCTGTCTTACCTCCCCTTGACACAACAGTTTCACGTGAGGCCCCCAATATAAAGTTTCTTATGAAACCCTATTTAAGCCAGCGATATTTTTTCATCATCTAATACTATTTCAATGCCTTTAACATCGAATAGTTTATTTGACTTTTGTAGTTAAAACTTGAAATTTCTATGGTTATCATTGGACAAAATAAACAGTTTAGGTAAGTAGTGATAATATCACGCTTCGTCATTAAGTTCCTTGGAATTACCTTTCAGATTGTAAGTTTTTGGGCTAATGTAGATGTTTTGCTTCATTTCAGGATTATGCCGAGCATACTATGAACGAACTTCTTGGTTGGTATGGTTACGATAAAGTCAACAGTACAGACACAGAAAGACTGAACCTTGAGCACTATACTACCGGAGAAAAAGACGACGCGATATCTGGGGCAGATGACGTCAGCCGAGACGGAAGTATTGATAGTGACGACAACGGTTCAGAAAATAGTGAAATATCTAGACTAAGTAAGTTAACCTTGCACTGTTTAGCCGAAAAATAAATATATGCTTATTGCATGAATATTTAAGGATTGTTATTTATTTTTACCAAATTTATAAACAAAGGTAAACTGTACCAAGAGTAATCGAGGGAATCAAAATTTTAGCGGAAATCAAAAGAATGTTATCCAGGGACAAAGACCAGACATGGAAAACAGACACATACAACAAAGAACATAAAATAACCAAAATACACACAATTAAAGTAACATAAATAAATGAGCAACTCGGACTCCACTAAAACTGGGAGCTTGAACAGCGTGCACCGAACCCCAACAAACAAACAAAAAAACAAACAAATTAAATTTAATTATTTGGAGTATCGTCTCGAGAAGCATTCTTACAATTTCAATAAATCTCAAACCAGCATTTATTTTTTTTAAAGATAAAATAGGTCTGTATTCTCAAGTAGAGGAAACATTATGGAAACCGAATTTGGCATGTGCCCACCCCCAACACACACACATACGGCCTGAATCTTCTATGGACACCTTCTATGGACATTTTCTGATGGCTTAAAACATATTTTTTGAAATACCTGCCGTTGATGATGTTATTAATTTGATGGTATATTTTGCATTTGTGTAAATGGGAAATTCATCAATTGTTTTTGTTGATCTATGGAGTAAATATTATGAAGCTATACAATGATAAAGTTTCTCTATGATTTGTAAAGTATATCTAACTACTTAAAATACCCTGTGAAACTTTATAGTTAATAGTTAAAAATGTATCAAAGATCAAAATTAATGGAGAATTCCCCGCGTTTCAAGTCTCAAGATCTAAATCATTGTAGAATTGCATTTTGGCACAGATCTTGCAGTATGCACAAGAAAATGCAAACCTCATGTTATGCCAATGAAACACTACACCGAACAAACAATTTCCCATTCGCCTTTATGATAACGTACAAACAGCAAGAAGACGTTCTGATTTCATCTCTTTGAAATATAGAATTTCATACCACTATATTTAGGGCGAAGCACGCAACATCGTTCCTCTTAATTATCTTGGTTACATCTAAGTGGAAGTATCATACACAACTCTACATGAAACATTTTCACAAAAATATGGGAAAATGAATAAGTAGACAGTAGTACAATATAATGGAAACATAAGGAGTGTAGATGAACGTGTAGATATATAATTTTGACAGTTCAGTACAAATTTAAAGGAAATAATACAAACTTAATCAAAAATCCCTCTGTTTAGATGACATCCCAACGCTGTAAATAATTTGGCACATATAATCGCTATTGTTTAGGTCTGCACAAATAAGTATTGCATTGCACGGCGATCTGATATGAATAGTTGTTATAGTTTCCGTGTAAGAATGTCTCTACGTCATTCTTTATTTCTGCTTTATTATGAATTTGAAAAAAAGAAATGCACTATGTCCATCTAAAGCACTATCGTTTTTTTAAAGCACACTCAATCAAAAAACTTATTATAAATATGAGCTACGCTCATTTCCTTCACCCCAAAACTGTATGGTCAAAATATTAAAAAGTCAAAGAAGAAGTTAATATGTCGCACGAGTCAGTCTGAAATTGAATTTTACGATATGGTAACCTATTAGAGCGTCGGTTCATTTATCAAGTGGCTGTGATTAATAGTTGCAGAGAAAACTAACAAAATAGTGCAGACAGTCGAACGGACATACGATCACAATATACCCCGCCTAGTAATAATGGAACGTTAAGAACAAGATGATAATGAGTATTTAGCACTTTGATGTTTGTTAGTTTTGTTTTGGGTTGCTGTTCACTACCCTTTGTCTTGTCGCATTTCCTTTACCCCCCCCCCCCCCCCATTTTTTAAACGAGCTATCCTATAGGCTTTTCGAGGGCTTGTCGATAAGCTACACGAATTTTTAGTTCCATGAAACTTCTCATAAGTATCCTTTTCATGGTTATGTTACTCCCAAACTAAATTCATTTCAAATTCATTGTTGAACATAACAAAAGGGGAAAAGAAGGGTCTTGAACTTGGAGGACGCTTACCTACCAGTGCATCTGGTTTACGCTCAATTTCTTTTGTTTTTGTTTTTTTTGCCAAATTCAAGTTGCTTATTTATACTACGGATTTATATAGCAATATTTCATATATATTCAGAAAATTCTATTCTCTATTAATTTTCAAAGTGTTGCTCTAGTTCAAGTCTGTATCCGACTTCAAAATATGCTTAGCTCCTTTGAAGTAACAAAAATTTAGACATATTTGAGCCCTATACATGTATACAAATTGAACTTCTGAGTCATAATGATATTACTAGGCCAAAAATATCATAGTATTCGACAAATCGATTTCTTTAGGTACCATTATACACATGGTTAGTTTTATACTATAAGAAATTATAATCGTCTGAATAGTCAAATTACCTTTTTTTATTTGAGCGTGTATGCATCTTCGTGCCACTGTACAAGTTTTTTTTTCATAATTACTTTGCAGTTTGACCCTGGACACTAAGATTTAATCGCCGTACCCACAATGGTAAAATTGGTAGTTCCAATTTCCTTAATTAGTGTACATTTTAACCTCTAAAACACTATCAAAAAATAGCTGCGCTAAAGCGAGTGATATATGCCCGTTAACTCAAACGGAAAGCAATCAGAAACAGGAAGGGATTTTCCTTTCGTGAAGTCAAACATTGTACTAAAGTTATTCAAAGTTACAGTACGACATGTGGACAGACGGACAGACAATGAAATACCATAATTAGTTTGTCCAAAACAGACGTATAGAAACCTCTGAGGCTACAAGTCTCATTATCTCAAACTGTTTTTTTTTTCACATTACAAATATAGAAGAGTCTCCTTTAATATAGCATTAAGCTAATGGAATAACTGCAAGGGATGCTGTCGAATCACGCAGAAATGTGTCTATATATTTTTTGGCATGTCGGAGTACTTATTTTTTAATTGCTAGAACCTTTGAGTGAATTTCATTTTCAGAAAACGTTTCAATTTACAACATATATGTGTAAGAACACTGTCGACTGAGGAAGTATTATGGAGGTCATTAAGTTTGTTCAGTTTATTAGTGTGTAAATACTGAAATATCTAGATTTATTAGATGTTTGTTTGATTACTATATTTAATTTGTTGTGCGATCTAGATACATATACTACTGCCTAATGGTAGTCTACTGAAATAACAGGAATCTTTCTTTTAACACTTATCCTGCTTCATTTACCCGAGATGTTCTAACGTTGTGGCTTTGTTTGTAGGTGACACTGCGGGGGATGCATTTGCAGTAAAACTTAGATTCACAATAAAAAAAAAAACGAAGAAATTGAAAACATTTTTTTTTCAGAAGATGAGTTCGTTTGCCACATCCATATACCTCCATTCCCATCTTTAGCTTATTTTTCTGTGGCATATACTGACTTTTAGACTAAAAAATGAAAGAACTGCACAGAAATAAATGAAAATTATGTAAATCTTCTGCATTCAAGGGACACCATTCAAATGATAAAACATGAAAAATATAATATATAATAACTATCATAACAAATAAACCCAACAGTACGAGTCTGCTTTTGAAAATAACTCTTAGCTTTGAAATAAGACTGTGTCTTCTTGTTTTACTTACATGCATAATAACAGTTTAAGGATGAACAAATACGTAAATCGTGGCAAAAGAGAATTCTATACCCTCTCAATGTTCTTAGGCAATTAACAGTGATCAAACTTCATAGATGTGGGGTTCTGTAACACAAAGAAACTACGAAAGCCGGGATAAAGTTACAAGTTTGATGTCTGTTTTAAACTAAACTGTTGTTGTTAACCAAATACGTTGTCAGTCATTTCGATGTTCTCTGCTTTTAAAGGTAATCTGACCGTACAGCCACAGCATCGTATGGCGAGATAAATTAACTATCGCTCAGATATGCGATATCCTTCTAAATTGATGATGAAAGTGTCAAGTAAGATAAAATTACACGATTTCCTTTCAAGTCAAATGTCATCGTTTTAATTTGAGTAAACTGAGATAAACTACCAGACACGGTAGCCTTCAATTAAGGGGATCTTTTTGTTGATTGGGGAAGTCAAATTCCTAAAATAATGTTAATGATTCTCGTCCGTTATCGGTGTAGGATGGACTTGAAAGGAAAGAAGGTTGTATACTAAACTCTACCACCTGCTGGACTGCAAGAGTAGAACATCGAATGATACTTGTCTTTTCTGAACCCAGGGTTCAGAATACGTGGAGGGATAAAATTTACTTGTCAATGATCTGTTATTTTTCTCTCAAGAACCGCTATTTGAATAAACATTTTTTCTTAATACTGTACACATCATTTAATTAATACAAGCTATAGTAACGTGAATCAGTGGCGTATCTAGAGGGGATTTAGGGGTTAAAACTGGCTTTTGGAAATTTTCGTTCATTTTGTTCAAACTTTGGGGAAGCAAATAATAGCCAGAAATATCATTTTTCTATTTCGAAGTCCCTGGATCCACCACGTTTATATCAAAATTAAATACTATGAGACAATTTACGCTATCGCATTAAAAGTTTGAGAAATAAGGATTTACATTGATGCATTAGGTAGTGAATGAATCCTGTCTAAACTGTACTCCTTTCAAAATAGAGGATTTGTTGAGTTAAGGTACGTGTTTACGGATTACAACACATCGGGACTTTAGAAGATGTCTTGTTTGAACAGGTGTCTGTTTTATTTAGTGTTTGGTTTAGACGTGCTTCATTATAATTTTTGATATTTGTGTGTGTGTGTGTTTTTTTTTTTTTTTTTTTGCTTTCTTTTTATCATGATTGACTTTATTTTAATACATGAAAGTACTTTAACAGTTGTTGAAAGAAGGGAAATAATTTTGATATAAGTAGTGACATACTTTTTGATATGCAATTGTTTTAGTTTATGATCAGGATTACTGTATTTATTTTCAAAAAATGATCACTCATGTTGCGCATTGAGTATAGTTAAATCCTTGCGTTCTACGACCCTCGTGAGTAGTAATTTTAACCAAGTTAACTTAATCCTATAATATTCAATGAACATAGTTCTCGGAGAGGGTCATGTACTTTCAGATAGGGGCGAGAAGCTGCCAAATCTAGTACATGTACCCACCCTCATCATATATTGAGGATCATCAAAATGTATATCTTGTCACATAAATTGCCATACGAAAAAACTTGTTGGCACTTTAAATTTAAACTGAATAAATTGTGCATCCACACCATTTTTGACACGGTGTCTTGACAATAAGATATGATATCTTCTTCAGATCTGTAAATTGCAAATTAACTATTCCAATCTAAAAATGCACAGCCTTATCATATAATAACAGTCCGATTCTTCTATCCCTATAATATAAGCCGAAACATGAAAAGGATATATTTTCTTTCACATTGCATATTGGAAGTTACCCCCCTACCCCGAGCTACACTTATGCAGATAGATTGATGTAAAAATAACTTGTGTTTCGTTACCAGCTATCCCATCATCAATAGAACTTAAAACTGGTTATGACATTTATTTATTTTGACCTTTTTGAATGAAACGATACTTGCTGAATTATAGAAAGTCCCTAATCGAAGTTCAACTTCAAACCGTACTAACTCTTTGTACTAGTTGTACGTGTAATCATCGATTAAAAAGAATGGGTTCAAAAATGCGCACAATTAAACAAGCAAATATCTTGTAATTTATGACATCTACTCTTTTTATGTCTTTAGAAATTTACTTGTGAATTGCTTTTGTCCTCTTTCACAGATTGATTTGTCATCACAATGTAAGATACCACAGTTACATACAGATAAAGATCTTGTAATTTATCGTCAATGTCGTGACAGGAGGATGGAGATATTAGCTCATAGCTACCCGACGCTTTGTTGGCTGTAATCAATCCTTCTCCTGTCTGTCATGAACAAGGGTAGATTACCGAGTGACCTCCCTTTCCCTTAACAATTAATCATCAATTCAGGCAGTTGGCGCGCTGTGTCAACGTCAGCAAGGTGTTTTCATTTGATAGCTTCATCTGTTAAATTTGAAGAAATAGAAACCCCATCCACTTTGTCAAAGTTTCATATAATTGAATATCGAATTATACACTGGGCATTTGAAGATAATGTTAAATAATGCGAACAACTTAACTACTGCAACGATGTAGTTTAATTGACTATCAAATTTTAGGAGTCAGTGTAGGGGAGTCTAAAGTTTTATTTATTCTGTATTAACTTTGCTGTTACCTCGTCTCATGTTGCCTTAAAATGTTCCAATTATTCTTATATCAGATTTAACAAACATCTTGACTGGTGGATTTTTCTAAAAATAATCCTAATTTGCGAAACGACGCATAAACACATCAGTCGAAAATAATATTTGAAGAAATTTGATTCATCTCCGATAAATTTCAAATGACTTTTGACAGGAAAGCTGGGTATGGTCAAACCGGTGGCTTCAGATTTCTTTTTTAAAAAATCACGCACTTATAGTATGTTGTAGAAATGCGCCTGAAAACGAAAAGAATATATTGCATTAGGCAACAAATCCAGAATTCAATAAAACAATCATAGAGAAAAAAGATAAATGCACGGTGACGCACCTAAAAACTTACTAGAAAAAAGAAATTGAACAATTATCAATAAGCTAGTGTTTGTCTAACAATCATGATAGTAATAAACATCTTCTGTAAAATAAGATTTGTTATTAAACATACAATTTTCATGGAGGGGGTTTAAGCAAGAAAGAGGAATACATAATTTCATGATTTTTAATTAGGTCGTAATATTTTTTTTAAGTACGCAGTTTTATAAACTCTATGGTATTGGTTCAGTGTGCATTCTTTTAGCAATTCTAATTCAATTTGAAAAGTCACCATAACTACCATAAGTCTATCGCATTCTAAGAAGGTTAAACAATTGAATCCTGTTTTTCATTCAACAGGTAGGGATAGTCAAAATAGTCTTGCTGCACAGCACAGGAACTTGGTCAGTGCTCTAACTAAGAAACACAGACTAACAGGTATGGTGACTAAAATAGAAGGATTTTATTTTTACATTAATAGATACATGTATGACATGAGCCAATCGATATGTTTGTAGATATAGAAGGACTCATACTAGTCTTAGACTGGAGAATATCGAGTTAGATTGTCCATTTCTCCCCGCTCCCCCCCCCAAAAAAAAAAAAAAAAAAAAAAAATTCTAATGGTTTTTCAACGTTTCCGTTCTGTTGGTTTTTTTTTTATTTGTCTATGCTACATTTTATTCTCCCTGGCCCTTGGCACAAAATTTTGGACTCATGTTGCGATAAAATATGGTATCTTATCTTCCATTCTTATGTAGATAGAGAACAAAAACAAACAAATGCATTTTTTCACACTATCAGAAATTTGTTTCCCCCCTTTTTTTTTTTTTTTGCTCCTCTTTATTTTTCATACAAAACTGTATCTATGGTGAACCACAAAAACACCACGGAATTCGCACTCTAACGGTATTCTTTGACAGTAATTTGACCGGGTATGTCTGGCAAAAAGATAGAACATAAATTTAACGAACACTGGAAGAAACGTGCATTCAAAGTAACGGGAAATCTTTCACTAAACATTGTACCAACTGTAAAAATATCATATTTCTATTATTTCATATACATTAATTTTTACTTTATACATGTATAGCTACTCTTTTTGATGTCAAATTTAGGTTAAATTCATGTACATGTACATTTCAAATTGTGTCAGTAGATTGAAACTCGATGCTTTTTATAAACTAAACCTGCAATAAGAGCTTGTGGTATTTTCCAAAAAAAAGCATAAATTTAAGGAATATCAAAACGCAGCAGGTGGAAGGAACACGATTTGCTTCATATGATTCACACGAAATTAAAATCTCGAAATTTAGAATAAGTAATTAATAACGAATAGTTTCAAATTGAAACCTTGTGGTGTTCTGTAGATAAACAGAATATGAAAAGTCACTAATGATCTCAAAATCTAAAAAAAACCACGGCTAATCTCATATTTTAACGATTGGTAAGAAAACGCTTTTTTAATATGTTAGTTGAAACTTGACAATTTCATAATTATTATGATAGGGTGAAATAGGACACGCGATACTATACTGCTATCCTTGCCTGGCGTGTACTGTCTTTTTAAATTACATACTGAAGGGTAATTTTATCCATAAAATTCAAACTAGGGATATTTGAACTGTACCAAAATAGGCTGTATTTAATCGGGCCTGATCAATACGGAGTAGAATTTCTTAACCCCATCGGATCAAATTCAAGTGATTCGATGTATTGGTCTTTGTCAAGCAACCCCCAGCTGAAACTGATCCGCTACGATAACACATGACATTTGAGACCCGTGCGATTGAACCCTATCGTCTGCTCAGTGGAATCAGTTTCAAAATTCCCTCCGTCTTCAAGCATTTCAAAAAGGTCCCAGTTTTCTCACAACTTAAACATTTTGATTAAAGAATAGATGTTTTGTCATGGGAAATTAGTATAAGTAACATGACACCTTAAATCATTATTTGATAAACACCATTTGGTCTTACGTTTGAAAAATATACGCATATTTTAAAAGAATTTTTAATACAAAATAAGTTTGATCTTTAAAATAAATATATCGCTTTACATGAACTCAGACAAACCATATACCTTACAAAAATTCTTCTTTACTTGATCCAGTTGCGGTTTCAGCATTAAAATAGTTAAAAAGAATGCTGTCAATTTCGAACCCGGACGACTGGTATATCACATATATCTATTTTAGTGCTCAAATGTATCAAAATACTCCATCCATATCACAAAAATTGTTAAACAAAGATGTCGTATTACATAAAACCGACTGTCGGTCGTCCAAGGACTTAACTAAAGTGGAAACAGATGAGTAACAAACAAACGCACTCACCAAAAAACCACAAAACCAAAACGGTCAGGAGACCCCCACTAAATACCGGAATGAACCCAAATTCTCTGGAGTTCAACTTGATACAATTCTCCATTGTATGCACTGTAAAAATATCTATATCATATCTATGATATAAATCTGTTCACAATCAATCTGCTTTACCGCAGATGGATAGTGGGTGTATGTTTGATAGTAGAATGTAAAGTTATAGCGTCAGTTTATTACAGAAGGACTCCTAGCAAGTTAAATGACTACTTGCGGCGTCAGAAAATAGCCCATTATCAACTGATGTTGCTGCAGTAATTTAGTTTATAAAACACAATACTTATCACTAAGACATTATAATCACTCACATTGAAAAGTAAAAAAAAGGGTTGCACTGGTCATTTTAACGTGTTTGTTTTATTTTGATTGTATTCTGAAGGTAATGGCAGATTTTGGCATTCGGTAGATAGTCCTGCAGTGTTTTTTTTTTCAACTATTTTCCTTAAAAATCCTGTTCATCGACATAGTAATCTTTCATTTCTTTCAAATTTTACGCTTGTTCGCAAAATCAACAAAGAGATATTTTATTTCAGGATACGATACATTCTTCTATATTCCGTTTTATTGTAAACGTTTTAAAACTTGTCTTACCGTTTCTTCCTTCAGGTGCTCCTGAAGGAACCCTCCCTGCTGAAAAAGTTGTGTGTGCTTGGTGCCAAAAGAATGGGACAAGACTTTTTACTTTGAAAACCTCTTCGGGAACTAAAGCTTTTTGTAGCGAGGTTTGCTTTACTCAGTGTCGACGAGCATCATTCAAAAAGAACAAGGTTTGTGATTGGTGCAAACACGTGCGTCATACTGTTAATTACGTAGATTTTCAAGATGGTGAACAACAACTACAGTTTTGTAGTGCAAAGTGCTTAAACCAATACAAAATGAGCATATTTTGTCGTGAAACCCAAGAACATTTGAAACAAATTAGGTCTCCATCCGATATAAAAAAGTCAAAGAGCAACAATGACGAACAGATTCTTATTACACCCGAACTTTGGCTGAAAGATGGCAGCAAAATTGATAATTCAGAAAAGGAAAGTAAACTGTCAGTTGTGGATAAAGATCTTGACAACAAACACAGACATTCAAAAGCAGAAAAAAATGATAGTGAAACTTTATCACGCGACAGATCCTCATCTCACCTGTCAAAATCCCTTCCAGACAGACTATCTCGTGAAAGAAGACGTTCAACACCAAAGGAAAAGTCATCTACCCCGATTTCTGCAGTAACGTCGGATCTTGGATCAAACATGCCCCAAGGTATAACGCCCGTCCCACCGGGAAATATGCCTGCTTTGTCCCAATTAATACCACCCCAGTTGTGGAATATGTTTGCTCCAACAATGCCACAGTTTGGTGGAATGCCACCGTGGTTTTACCCTGGATTTATACCACCAATGCAAGGTATGATGCCACCCAATTTCCCAATGGATGGGGTAAGAAACGGGAATGAAATCTCGGCACAACACCCACCTGTCTCACCAGTAGTAAGCGAAGATTCTATCCCAGAGGTTAACGAAACAAGAAAACTCATGAATGGAAATAAAAAACCTCATCAATCTAGCAAGAGAACTTCAAATTTTGCAGACCAACAATTTTCGCATAGCCAACAGGGAAACAGTAATGCCAGTAGATCTGTTAACAACTTTCCTCACCAGCCGCATGGCAACAGGAATGGAATACCACCTGTTACAATGATTATGCCAGTCCCGGTGGCACTCCCTTTTCCCGTGCCAATACCCCTACCGTTACCACTTACAATGGAAAAAATCATGGAGGTTTTTGATAAGAAAAACAATGATGATACTAAAATAATTTCCGAAAAATCTTTATTAAGTGATTTTGGAAACCACATGAATGGAGATTCTCATCATGTTCAGTTGTCTTCGTCAAATTCCGAAGGACACAATTCATTAGCATCATCTGTTCTCTTTAGACAAACACCACACAAGCTAAAAAGTGACATAAATGAAAATGAAACAACTCCTGCTGGCCGTTTATCTTGCAATTCATGTCTCACAGAAAGAAGTGCGAGTCCTAACTCAGTTTCAGATGACTCTTCTACTCTGTACGATTCTCGTTTGTCTCTCTCATACGACTATTCACAAATGCGAAAAAGAGGACTTTCGCCTGATGGATCTCTCGATTTAAGCAAAAGATCAAGAATATCGATTCCTTTAAGTAACAGCAGTAATAGCTGTGATGCAGCTATGGATCTTACAAAGGACAGCAATGTTGGCAGATTAAAAAGTGACTCTGGGAAGGAAAATCGTGAAATAAACGATACGTCATCGGTTCAAAGTGACCCGGAAGGACAAAACGGTGACGGTAAAGAACCGAAGATACATATTATCACACCACGTGACGACCCGCCATTATCACAGCAACTTCCTCTTGCACCAGCTGATCACAAATACTCAAACAGACGTGGACTGATATTGGATATTCCATATAATCCCAGACGATCTCGAAGTCCGTCTCCGGAAAGGAGACCATATGTAGCACGAGATTATCGCGCTGACCGGGGAAGAAGAAGAATTGTGCATGGTATTCGCAACATTAAATCAAAGTAGTTTATATATATTATTGTCATATAAGTATTGTTTGCATTATAATATCGCGAATATATAGCATTAATTTCAGTGATGCATGCCAAATCCTTCCCCTGGTGATAAATTTAACAAAAACAAAATTTTTAAAACTTTAATGTTTTAACTTAGATGTCCTTCGTTTTAATGAAGTACGCAATATAACATTAGGATTCAAATATTTTTCATTGTATTTCGCTATGTTTACTTAGACAATACAATTTAAATAAGTCTTTAATTGCAATACTGCTCAGAAATTTTGGTTTGTGTCCAAGTAATTTGATTCTGTCTGCCTACATAAAGAAACAGAACAGAACGCACCAAACAGCACAAAAATCTCTCATTTTTCCAATATTTATTCACGCACAAGGAGTAGAAACAGTTTGATACATTTTTGGCCTTTCTTTATAGAAAACTTTTCATGGACATACCTTGTGGTCTTGTTAGTTTTAGGGACTTTCCAAGTCTATAGCTACAAACTAAAGCAAGCTATTAGTTTAAATTGTGCACCATAGAAGAAAATTTGAAACCTTCAAGAGAAATAAGGTTTATTAATGCACCATATGTACTCAGAATTTAGGCCTAAATAGTATTTACTATGCCTCGTCCTTTGATCGCATCAAATGATGCTTCAAAGAAATAGCTAGTCACGTATATTACTTATTAAACAAAACACTGTAATTAATGTACTAAAATTCCTTTTTAATAAGACACCGTTGACTTAATATCAAATTTATATTAAATCAATTGATCATTATTTCTTAAATGGGCGACATTCAATATTTGTAAAGTTTGAAATTTCATCCTTTAATGGTCGTTATTTGACGTCTTCTGTGGTTCAATACAAAAGTGATGATGTCTGAAATCTGAGATATGTCTGAATGCCACAATAATCAAATATGAGTAGGTAGAGGAGAAATAAAAAGACCCGATAATAAAAAAAAATGCGATGCATATAAAAATATATGAAATTCAATACCCGTTGATGAATTGGAAACAACACATTTTATGGGTCGTAACAATAGATTTATTATGTAATATTTAAGGTTATGTAACTGGATAATTATCTAAAATCTAAAATCCCTTTTGTCTATTATTGCGATTTATAACGATCTGATAGCAAAAGTGCATATTACTGAACTGTTAAAAAATAATGCCCATAACGTTTTAATGATTAATTTAAAAGTTTTTTTTCAAATAACAAAATTAAGGATCATGGATGACATTGATTGAATACTATCTGGCACTTTGAAAGACTATTTCTGTGACTAGTGTAGCAGGAATATATAATAGATAATAATAATAATATTTTGGATTGTTATTTTATTCAATACCAAAATAATGCTACTATCATTTAAGATTGCACATTTAAGACAAGGTAAAAAATGTTTTGTTTTTTTTAAATATTGTAAATTGCTTTGTGAATATTGCAATAGGCAAATAACTGGTCGTCGCTATTTTAAACCAAACGAAGAAGCTGTAAGCATTATGTTTGTATAAACAGAAGATGCATGAAATAAGCTTAGTAAATTAAAAGTCCCAGCGTCCATAAATTGCATATCCGTTTTTTTTGTTTTTGTTTTTTTTTTTTTTGTTTTTTTTTTTGTTTTGTTTTTTTTCTGAATGAATTGAATTAAATCAGTATAAGCGACGGTCGAATGGACATTGTGTTGATTCAGCAGATGAATCAAGTGAAATAACATTTCAAGGCAATTGTTCCTTCACAAGCATGCGTGTATGGTTAATGACAATACACGTTAAGTATCGACTTTCAAATAGTGCTATCTACCGGTTTTATTTTTTATAATTGCTCTAAAACAATGTACAAAATTCAATAGAATTTATTATTGATACAATAAGGTTATGGTTTAAGAACAAAATGACAGACTAGAGAAGTGTCATATTCATTTTTATAGATATCTTATCAACTTTCCGTATTGTCTCCATTTATGTCGGGGCTTTACAAAAATTTTATTACTAAGTACAAAAAAGAATCTTGTAATAGGAATATTCAAAAAATGCATTACATCTGAAAAGTGATTGTCTTTGAAATGCCATAAATGGAAGTTTTTGTTCTCTTTTGTGTTTTGTCTTGAAAATTGTAACAAACAGATAAAATATTTAGTAAATGAAATATCATATTACCTTTTTGAAATGTAATACTACTTTTTGGTGATATTTTCATTGTTAGACCGTCGTATTGATTTTTGCTTAAAAATACAAGTACTACCTTTCGATGTATGATATGGCTTCAATTTAAAACGACTACTGTTTTTGAACAAAGAGAATTTGAAGTTGTCAGGCGAGCGATTCGGGCTCCCTAGAGCCTCAAGTTTCACAATAAAAATATACTTCTGATATTGTTTATTGAATTGTAAAAGAATTACCTCATCTAAGTGCTATATAATCGTGCGTGCAATATATCCACCCGTTATTTTTTTCAAAGCTTGCAAAGATGGATAACTCGTGTTTTAACGAGTAATCTCTTCTCATTTGAAATTGTTGTCCAGTGGCAGATGAATGACAAATATTTTTAGATAATAATTATTCTCGGTACTATTATGTCTTTTACCCTTGCAGTCTTACTTAATTACAATGTGCAAATAGTTTTGGAACGCCTACTTATTAACTACCCCAGTTAAATCTTACCCCTATTGCATGTCACGGATTATTGAGTTTAATATATTATATGTTTATGTTACCCCAATGCTTCACTGCTGCAATGTGCGATTATTTTATTGATGTTGAGTTTTATTGTGAAATAATAACTTTAAAACAAAACGTTTCCTGTTTGATTTACCAACACAAAATTGTTATTGACCATGAGTATTTTGTGACTTTAATGCATTTTACTTTTTGTACTCAAGTTGTTATACACAGCTTTAAACAAAAAATAAAGAATGCGGGGATTGGGATAAGAAAGGACCCTGTGCTTTTTATCATATTCCTGCTGAAAATGCCTCATTGAAATCATAATTTTTCATTACGAATGTTACAGAATGGCCCATTCAAATTCTGAAGATCATTAAAAATGGCCCATTCTCAAAATTTTAATCCAAATCTACTCTACGTTTGGTATAAATATGACAAATATAGCAAAAAAGAATTTTAATTACTGAAGAGCGTCATCGAGGAAAAGGCATAACTGTTAATTAAAAGATCTAACGCACACTTGACTGTTTCTTAATCATCACATGCGTATAGTGTTTATCTTTATGTATATTCTAAATTGCTAAAAACAAAAACAGAAGTTTAATACAAGGGGAAATCCTTGGACAAGAAAAAAGAACGAAACACCCAAAAAGACATTAAACATACAACAAGCCCCACAACACAAAATTACTCGTAGTACACACAGAGATGAGCAGTATCAAGCCTATTTAAATCGGGACCGGGATTGAACTCGGGTGAGCAGTTCCCGCTTTATGCCAGACACCTGCAATTCTATCTGTTGAATGTTATATCCGGTTTGGAACAGGAAGGACAATTATGACAAGTTTATTACACGTCGTTTGTCGTACTGCAAAATGCCATTCCGTATCGTTAAGAAGTTTTTGAGTGATTACTTTAATCAGTGGGCAAAATAAGGGAAAAATAAAAAAATAATCAGAACGCAAAGAAATATGTTTAAATCACAATGTCTGTGAATAAAACCACTTAGATCGTCAGTCAAAGTATCTCCACAAGATCAACAAATAGTGAAGGATGATAGTAAAAAGGCAGTAATATTTCATAACTACTGAGACTGACCTGACACCACTGAAACACGTGGACAATTAATAATACGGCAACTAAATGCGTGGTAAGTAACAGAATAAATCTGAACGTTGTTAGTTCCACAGAAGGAAAGAAAAGACTTCTTCATTTTCAGTTCCGTAGGTATGAAAAATGATATAAAATATACAAAATGACAGTTACTTGTGGTGGAATCAAATTTAATTTAATTAAAAACTTTAACATAACTATGGAATAAAAAAAGATGAAAATGGGATGTCAATCAAGAACAAATAAGAGGACAAAAAGACAGCCAAACAACATATAAACTTTGATTATGTGAAGAAACTAACCAGTTCTGTAGGTCTTAAACATTGCAATTTTAATACCGCGCACAAACTATCAATGTGTTATCGTGCAATGCATTACACCACTCCGCTTAACAGGGAGCTACCAAAATTTAATACGATACAGAAATAACCAAAACCACATTTTTTACATGCAGAGAAAAAAAACTTCTTTCCATTAAACAGTTCTTAAACTCGTTGACATCAGACAGTTATTAAAATTGCTTTGAACGTATACCCTAGCTTGTGCAAAGCTTAAACCAATTTTGAATTACAAGTAGTCGTAGCAATGAGAATAGAGACGGAATTCGGATAGATGGACAAGATGTTCAGTTTTATCACACCTCGTTTGAGAATAGAGACGGAATTTGGACGGATAGATGGACAAGACGTTCAGTTTTATCACACCTCGTTTGAGAATAACGACGTCGTTCTATTTATGAAAACGTTAAAGACATAATTTTACCAAATTTTACTATTTTCATACATTTGTTTTTAGTCGTTTCAAATTTTAGAAAGAAGCAATTCCACGTCTTTTTCAAAAGCCTCTCTTGCAATGAAAGAAAAACATTCAAAAGAGAAAATGTACGTTTGTAGTATTAGTAAACACTGAGTCTATGGACAAGAAGCAATTGCAACAAATCGCAGCTAGACATCCTCGGAAAATATGAATGGTAAATATTTGAATGAGGAAAATATAAATTTCTGCATTACAACTAAAACAAACTACCGAAAAACTATTAATTTGTTACTAATAAGTTATGAGTATGTTCACAAAATACAAAAAAAAAACCATATAAAGATAAATGGAATGTCTTGCTTAGTAAATTTGCCGGTACCAAGAGATTTTGACTTACTTGAAAGATTTGCGGGAAAAAAATTTTGAGGAAAAATTAAAGGTATATAAATATATGCATGAGGCAAATAAGCGAAAGTCGTAGTATTTGATATATATATCACCATTAGGATAATTAACTGTCAGTGATCTTCCAGGATGTATGTACCAGTAATATAAATGACGACCTGTTAAAATGACCTTTTGTTTCTTCGGCCAAAATATGAAAAGCTCATTTACATTGATTGATATAAAATGGTGAATGCAAACGTTCCAATGATTTGTAGGAGTTTTGTCCCTTGCCCTAGGTCTACCTCTTTAATTCAGTTGAAGCAAAACAAAACATTGAATCTATTAGAGACTTTTAAAAAAATCTGTAATCAAATAAATAAATAAATTAAACAAGCATGTGTGATGCAGACAATATGACGACATGAACAAAATATTAAAAAAACAAAAAAACAAAAAAAAACCAGTAAGTGCAGCAGAAAAGAGTAATTTTTATTCGTAAACGAATAAACAAAGTTTCTTTTTCGTCTCATGTAAAAGTAACAAACCAAGTTCATTTGTAATGCACAAAGAGAGACAAATTTGGTCAGGGTAACAACAAATGACCAAACACTTATCCGATCCATTATCAAGTCAGGTTCAAAACATACCTGTAATAGATATTACACCACCAGATAAGCTGGTATCGCAATGGTCCCGTCTTGGTACGGTGAGTTACATCTAGATTGTTGATAGTAACAATGCAAATGACACTGGAAATAGAGAATACCCAGTATTTTCGAGTTAGCAGAAATTTTCAAAGTTATTTTTTAAAAAGCAGTTTTTTTTGTTTTTTTTTTTTTGGAATGCCACTTTTTTCAGTATTTGGCCAATCGGGAAACTGAAATGCGATCAGGTGACTTGCGTATCCATGGAAGCGCGTCTTAATGGTCAAAGGGTAAAAAGAGAAACTATACCGATTACTTCGAAAAAAAAAAGATGAAATTTCTAAAGCAATTGTCAAAAATATGTATGTTAGTCTATTAAGCGTGGACAAATTAAATATAAAAGAACAATTATTTTAAACTGACTGATCAAATGACAGAACATTAATTAAACAAGCAATAATAGTAATATTTCGCTTACTTCAATTTCGTCATTATACGATTTAATATAGAACATTTAAATTATGCATTATTATTATACATATAAAATACAGAAATGGAATAGGAGAATGTAAAATCCGAAAGTACAAACCACGGACAATCCGTAGACAATAAAATGCCAGAAATATAACACACAAAGTAAAAAACATACAAATAAAAAATCCCACCAAAACAGGATAAATATAAACAGAAATCATCAATGAATTAACCATCAATGATAAAAAAAAACAATAACCAGTGAGATGTGTTACTGACATCTTAATAATGCCAAAAAAGCGTTGCATTCCATGTAGCGTTTGTGGGTTACTCTTCTGTACAGAATGCACAAAAATGTCTACGGCTCTATTTGAAGCTCTTAAAGATGACACATCACAAAACTTCAAATGAACCTGCAATAGCTGTAAACAGAATTTAACTTTCAGGTCAGGACAAATTGATTGAGGAGCAAACAAACTCCAGAACATCTGACGCGGAAAAGGAGTTATTAACCTCGACAAAAGTCTAGACGAGAGGGTTAAAATGAAGTTGTACAAATAATACAAGATCTGCTGGACGAGATGAGATTAGAAATCAGATCGTCACTTCAAGATGATGTGAGAAGGGAACTAAGAGAAATAGAAGATCAGAAATTTAGAACTTTCAAGACAAAGTGAGATCAGCAAATAAAAAGAAGAAACGATAAGGAAAAGGGAGAAAAAAGCAGAAACCCATAAAAATATTTGCACCGAAAAAAAAATATATATACAACGATCCATCGCAGTTTTCAGTTGCAACCACAGAAAATATTAATTTCGGAAGTGAAATTGCTGGAGACAATTCTCTTTCAATACAAAGCTGCATGTACTAATCCCAATCAGATTATCTAGCCCTCCCAGAATCAGAGTTAGAAACTTTACATCTATAAGTATCAGTGAGTGATGTCATGATTGCACATGAAGTCGGAGATGAGACAGTCATGGATGGCATCACCACAAACGAAGCTTCAAAGAAGAACCCATCTTAGGCACAACCCTCAGACAAATAGATAGTTTTATTGTTTCTAACAACACCAAAAAAGAGCACAACTGTCAGTCATGTACAGAAATGCTGATTTTTTTAATTAAACGAATGAACTCATATCAGTGGTCACAGAGAAAATAATACGACATCATAGCAACAGTAGAAATCTTTCGTAAGAACCAAAATCTTGAATATATAATGAAAACTTATGGAACATACCGCGCTATACAATCCACAGACCTACCACTACAGTCTTCACTAGAAAAGAATGCATGATATACACAAAAGACTTCTTAAAGGCATTTTATATCATTAGCGAATTACAAAATCAGACAAAATATGTACAAAGTGGTTTACGTATCCCAGAAAGGCAGATCATATTTGTCTCATGCATATATATAGAAGTGCTAATGCAACAGAAAATACAGCCATAACGGAGCATTATGACAAGACAAATGAAGAAGACATGGTTGATAATATAGATCATTGTGCACCACCTGATTCCAGTGACTATGAGGTAAATTTTCTGTATACATCTAAAAATATAACTGTAAAACGAACTACCAAATATTTTTGAAAGGGTAATCAAGGGAACCAAGATTCTAGCGGAAATCAAAAGAATGTAATCCAGGACCAAAGAACAGACATGAAAACAGACATACAATAAAAGTAAATGAGCAACTCGGACTCCACTAAAAACTGGGAGCATGGACTAAGTGCACCGATAGGGTAAACGTCCTGTTTTTTAGAGCACCTATTGAGTTGCTCATAAAAAGTCAAGTCCTGGGTAGACGAAAGATGAAAGGAAAACTATGACACATATACATAACGATACACCGTAACAATCCACGAGTTAATGATAACGACCATAAAACTTCTGTTGTGATTTGTTTTGAAGGTTTTCACTTCCAAACATGGTTAAACTTATTGTAGATGATACCAGGCGTCGGTTTCACAAAAAAAAATGTATGAAATTGATCGTAAATCATGACGTCACAATGTTATTTTAGTTTGTGAAGTCATTACTTACGAACAACTTTACACTTACGACTTTTTGTGAAATCGAGACCAGGATATTTGCAAAAGTCAACAATGAAAATGATAACAACAGTCCCCAAAATGGTATGGATAACCTGGTGGACCGGTCAGACAAATGGCTTCTGAAATTTAATGTATCCAAAAGTAAACACATCCATATTGTTCCAATAACCAACTCCACCTACAAGATGAATAATGAAGAAATAACTACAGCAACAGTAGAAAAGGACTTCAGAATAACCATCGATGACAAACTAAACCTCCAATTTCATATAAATAATCATGCCAAAAAGACTAACCAAAACCTGGGATTAATTAACAGAACTTTTAATTAAATGGACAAAGATATGTTTCTGAAATTATACAACAGCTTAGTAAGACCCATTTTAAATAGGGTAGCACAGTCTGGTCAGTTACAAAACCTCAGTAACCGAGAAAGACTAAAATATCTTGGGTTAAAATCACTCCAATACAGGAGACTAAGGATAAATCTTGTTGAAACATTCATAATTTTAAACGGTGGAGACAAAGTGGAGTGTTTTGACATGTTCTCTATCTAGAATACTAAAACTAAAGACCATAAGTACAACATTTTCCAGAAACGATGTAGAACAAACAAGAGAAAAATTAAAAACTTATCGCTGGGTGTAGTGGATTACTGGTGTTAACTGCCAGACAAAGTTGTAGAAGCCAGTTCTGTAAATAGTTTTTTAAACGTTCTTAAAAATCACAGGAAGAATAATCCAGTGAAATTTGCTCCTGATTCTATGGACCGGAGGCAGGTATTAGACCACACTTCATCGAAATAAATCAAAGACGGTGACGTATACACGATCCGGAACTCTAGGTAAACTCAAAGTTTCTTACATAGACATTAGTCAAAGACAAGTTTTTGTATAATTATCCACTAGAGACCACTGGTCAATACAAAGGTTATAATATTTGTAGTACATATAAAGTGTATAAACAGTTTTATTTTTTTTTGGGGGGGGAATCGTAATTACAAACACAAAATATGTTTTTCTTCACCTTTTAACTTAAACAACCAAAACGTTTCCTCGACTGCTGACATTTACAGAAAGAAATACGGGACAGATTCACAAGCAAAGGTGGCATAGTTCGATATCATTAAGACAACGACAGCATGGTTGTTATTACATAGTCCATAACGAGTGATGAAGCCAGTGTGAATAGTAAAAAGATAATGTCATTGGCATAATGAAGAATTTTTGTAAAAATAACTGACTCCATTTTAATATGACTTTTGAGAGTTATAATTTTATCCTCACTTCTACTTTATTCAATTGGTAAATTTTTCTGAATTCCGAGTTAATTCGGCGCTTCATAATTAAGTCGATTTTTATTCTTTTTATTAAATATCTCTGTACAAACTGAAACTGAAATTAAATTCTTCTGTTTTCATACAAATGATAAACAGGTAGTAACATTATGCCTTTTCTGATAAAATAGTTACATGATTACGGTTGTTATAGAAGAGAAATTGTGAAACTCAACAACGAAAAAAACATGTACACCTAATTCTTTTTAGCACCAAATTATTATTATTTTTAAAGAAAAAAACAGTGTCCGATATAGCACCAAATTACTATTATCTTTTAAAGAAAAAACAGTGTAGGACACATACGTGATTAATAATTGAACCATAAAATTTGCCAAACTCTTAAGGACTATTCGTATTACATATATTAATCTTAAATGCAAGAAATTTTAATGAAATGCCTTAAAATAATTTGGTAGAGAACAGAAAATTAAACAGCGTTATTTCCCTTTTACCATATACCCCTAAATAAAATTATTTAGAGTTGCATTACCAAGTTAGTTTGCTCATGTAAAGCATTTCAAAATTAAATTAATCTATAATATAACAATGCTTTTTATTGGCTCAACTCAAGCGTAAAATTCTCAATATACCTGTCGGAGCCGATTCACAAATTATGAAGTCAAGATAATTTGCATAACAATTAAATTAGCTGACTTACTAATCGGCGACAAATATAATAACCCCGATTGAATAAATGAATGATAAACTTTTACGCTTCAGGCCTCATTTAGAATAGATTCATTAGAATAGGGATAACCGTTTTCTGTTTGAAGCTTTGCGGACCTCCATCTCTAGTTTTATCCGTTTATCCGGCTGCGCTACGCGTCGCCAAGGTAATATCAATTTGCGACAGTAAAACTAGAGATGGACGTCCGTACAGCAGTTACCTCCTAATTCTTTTATGTCAAATGAATTGAAATAGATTGTGCATATTGTCTATGAATATCAGTTTAATTCAAATATTGCCAACATGGTAACTATTAGTCGAACGGAAATAATTAAAAAATAACCACACTTACTTTTGTAGATTTTAATACAGGTGCTGAAATATATGTCGGCATATAAATTTCGAAAGATGTAATATTATATTATAGTATACAGTGTTAATCAAAAATGTTAACTAATTTAAATGTAATTCTTTTTTCCAATAGTAGTCTATAGTACATGTAACCAACCTACTTCAGTTTGTCAACAAGAACATTTTTAGAAAATGTAACTTACTTGGGTAAAAAAAACTGAAGAAGAAATGTAATTGCATTGAACGTAATATGAAATATTGTTCATGTCGATTATCACTATGTTAACATAAATAAACCTAAAGGGGGAAATGATAATTTCACACAGTACTTAACGAATCCAATAGGACCAAAAAATCCAACGAACAATAGATACCATGGGATTTTTTATTATCCAAAGTGGTTTTGGTCAATCACGTTAAAAAGCCTAAATCACCTGACTTGATAAGCTACATTCCATTTTTTTAGTAACAGCATCATTGCTCTTTCACGGATAAAACATCACAACGATCATTTTGTTAAATATACCACAAGAAACAACCATACCAATTGTCGTTGAATTTCTGCGAAGTATTCTGAGAGGAAGATAATCTGAAAGTAATAACATTAAAGATAGCGAATATACACCCAAAAAGGGCAATTACACAAACACTGGTTATCAGATTTTCAAGAAATTTTAACCCTATGTTGGCGGCCATGTTTGTCTATGGATCATTTGTATCAAAGTTGTTTCTAATTGGTCCAATAGTGTCAGAGAATAGTAATAAAAGCAATCACGTTTGTTTCAGATACACAGCAGAAATTGCAACATAGTTTGTATACGTTTTAAAACAAAAATAAATACAATGTACATGAAATAACATCAGAGGCGAAGATTGTTTTCTTTTCTTTGAAAGTTATAACATTAAAAATGGCTAAAACAATGTCCTAAAAGGGCAATAACTCCAACATAAGTCAACAGATTTTCAAGACATTTTGACCATTGATAGATCTCAACATGCTGGCTGAATTCTTTTATTCACTTCAGAATTTGGTTAAACCTAACAAGTTTGCAGATGTATGTGAAAAATGCCGGCTAACCCCCATTATTATATATTAATAACCATGGTCATGTGTGTCTACCGATCAGAAATTCCAACATCAGTTCTAAAAAGAATTCATAACAAGTTTGCAGAAATTTCAACATAGTTTGAATACGTTATAAAACAAAAATAAATGCATGAAATGCATGTACGTATGCTTTTTCATCGCGAAATTCTACGGGAAATACGTTTTGTTTTTTTTTTTTGCTCGAATCTTGGTTTCCTTGATTACTCTGTCCTTATGATTGTATACGAATATTTTTATTAACTTTTTTTTCAGTCCTAAATGTTTTTTTGTATGTTGAATGGTCCTACACAAGTGAAAAACATGTTGCAATTTGTTCCGTGTACACAGGACATATTGAAGTAAATGATTTCATGTACTTATAAAAATATGGAAGCATATATTTAGGACCGATATGGTAATATATCTTCTGCACAAATAAAAACACATACAACAAATGTTATTCTAAATAATACAATAACAAGAATCTTTTCGTTTATGAAGTCCTTTGAAAAACATGTACTTACCATATCATTTTATTCACATTTTTAGTAAATTTACACATACTTTTTTTATGTTAGTCTAAAACATGCGTAAAATGTAAGATAAATTATATATGTCACAATAAATTAACATTTTAGGTAAATCATAGTATACAACAGAATAGGTAGATATGTAATAAGTAATGAAATTCTATTAAAATCATGTCGTTCAAAAAGGAACAAATAATGAAAATAGAAGTTTTATCTTATTTTATTTTTGTTTTATTTTTGTTTTGTTTTTGTGGGTTTTTTGTGTTTTTTTGTGTTTGTTTTTGTTTTTTGTTTTTTGTTTTTGTTTCGTTTTTTGTTTTTGTTTTATCATTTTATTAAAAGAAATTGTGGAAATTGAATGCATACAATAGAGAAAAACAGTAAAAAGCAAGTCATTCATCCAATAAGAGATATTTACATGCATGTGCTATTTCTCTATGTAAAGATATCCAATTCTCGTTGTTTCTTTTTCATAAATTTTCAGGAAAAAAAGTTTTATAGTGACAACAGATAATTTTGACCAAGTTTTCTTTGATTGAAATTTTTGATAGTAATAAGAAGGCTTTATAAAACATAGTTTGTTTGTATGTACCCCATTGTCAGTTCAGATATTGCACATCTATGACATGGTTTAAATGTAAAATTTTGATTATTTGATTACGCTGTCATAATTCACAGTAACGCATTTCTTGCCTGCGACTCAAGCTGAAAAAAATATTAAGAATTACGTTTTAATTAATAATTATTTTATATGCATACACAAGTAACAACGAAAAATAATGAAAGAGTAAAGTTGTGTTAACACAGAATAAGAGAAATTCATATCTTGTAATATTTGTGACCGCTGATCAAAGATCTTACGGGACATCAAGCATATCAAGGTAAGTACGAAGTCGTCTTCCATCAGATACATATAACTTAACTGGTCACTGCAATTAACTTTATCTGCAGAAAAATGACGATGAATAATTATATCGCTCTTGAATGGTGTAAACTTCCTTTTTGTGGTATATATCCCCATCCTCACTGTTCACAGCCCCATCACCATAACCCCATTCCCCTATAATCTCATTGTATTTTCTTTGTTACCTTGAAAAAGGTTCACCATAACTGTCATTATGACAATGTAAAATAGGTTACAATTACAAGAACACAAATTTTACTATGTCATTTTTTTTAATTCAGTGGTATCAATTCAGGTAACAACTTAAACTTTATATGTCAAAACTTAAACGATAATTTCTAAATTATTTCAATACAATTTTGTGTAAATGAATACATTTTAAATTGTTAACCATATTTTCCCCATTCAAAATTCCCATTCCTTATCCCAATTCCCCATTCTCTTCTACATCCCCATTCATATAACATAGAATTGGAAGATTTTGTCCATAGCAGTACTGTAAGTGACATTCACGGTCATTTACCAAAGGTCATGTAAACATGATGAAATTACACTCTAACATTACGATTACTGGTGGTCTGGAAAGTGACATTTTTATGGATGATTTGAAATTTATAGAAAACAAGATTTTTCCCAAAGTTTGAAAACCGTATGATAGTATGCCAGACATATTACAGATTTGCTGTCAAGAAATAAACCACAGGTCATTAAATATTATTTTAAAAGGGTTAATCCGACCTCATTTTTATGAGGAGTAAAAAATCAAGAGATGTTATTACACGTGTTCTGTATGCTCAGGAAAACGTTTATTTCAAAAGAATATTAAGTTAACACATCTAAGGGAAACTTCCGTATTAAAAATTTTTAACCATTGATTAACAGCAAATTTGTTTTAAAAATTCAAAAATATCTCCTTGCATTGATTACGAATTTTGGTGCAAAGTTCTTAAATCTAACAATTAATTTTAAAATATCTTCATTGGCTAAATATCGAGTATATTTGATAAGTTATCAGTTACTAGAAGGAAGTGTTTCTATTAACTCATCAAAAACCTTCATTCTGACATAAATTCTTATCAAAATCCGTCGAAATTGCTGTCGTGGCTGTGTTATAATTTTGAATTTGAAATAAAATAGGAAACACAAACTGGGGACTACCTGGCAGGGGAGATAACCTCATAAGTATTAATTCTTTACTTCTGTGTGCAGTCTCAGTGAGAACAACTATCATAACCAGTAAGATGAAGATTGGAACTTACGTAATAAACATGATTTTAGAATGATAATGATAAAAACCACCAGACAGTTCATGTTGATTAGTTTGAATATATATCTCTCATTATAAAACCTACCTGTTAAATAAGATTGCATAGCTGAAGTCTGAGAATTTCGCCAATAATCTGAAAAAGAGGTGTAAAATTTGAGACTAACTGTCGTCATGCACTGACATTGACTATATGTGCTTATTTGGTTATGGCGGGTTTTGTTTTAATGTTTTGTTACTACGAGTATAACAAGATCCGAACAGCGTCTGACGTTCGAAATTTACACTAGACGCTGCAGTCAGCCCTTCCAGAAAATGCAAGAATCTTGCAAAGTCGGGAAAAAGTGAATTTAGTTATCCTGAGCATAAATCATATCTATAACATCGTTGTCTTTAGATATCATCAGTATAAATCATAGCTATAACATCGGGGTCTTTAGATATCCTGAGTATAAATCATAGCTATAACCTCGGTGACTTGAGATATTCTGAGTATAAACCATAGCTATAACCTTGGTGACTTGAGATATTCTGAGTATAAACCATAGCTATAACCTTGGTGACTTGAGATATCCTGAGTATAAACCATAGCTATAAACTCGGTGTCTTCAGTTATCCTGAGTATAAACCATAGCTATAATCTCGGTGTCTTGAGATATCCTGAGTATAAACCATAGCTATAGCCTCGATGTCTTGAGATATCCTGAGTATAAACCATAGCTATAATCTTGGTGACTTGAGATATTCTGAGTATAAACCATAGCTATAACCTTGGTGTCTTCAGATATCTTGAGATGCCGAAAGACACACAAGATCTCAAAACGCTGATAACGCGTTTTGCTTTTAATTTTAAGAAAAGTAAACTTTGTGTTTTGAGACACCTTGAGAATCTTTTGCTTTGTCAAATGTTAACGGAGAGAGGCAACATATTGTAGTAAAATCGGTCACGGTAACGATGACAAGGTTGGTTGATTTTTTTTGGTCATTTGTAAAAATCGAAGGGTGTTATTATTTTATGTACTTGCACGGTTAAGAATATTATGAGGCAAGTGTAACCTGTAGGAGGATATATAATAGTTGAACATACCGATATATATTCATATTGGCCTTATATTTTATGTCGTTGAACTAAGAATTATTTGCCTTCACAAAATGGTAAGATTTATGTGAGCTATAAACATTTTGTTTCGATAAAAATACGGAATTAGTTAAGATTCTTACTCGGGATTACAGGTTAACTTCCTGTCAAACTAAATCAAGCTCTCAGTCCTTCTAAGGTCATACAAGTAAGTGAAATTCGTGTGTTTACCGTTAAGAGGACTTCGTTTTCTATTATTAAAGCCGTTTCAATGACTTGTGACTATTGGTATTTGCATCACTAGAAGACGATAATTGGAACCATTAACGGTATTTTTTTTCTTTTGGGAATATTGACGTGGGTTTTCATATACACTTATAGGTCTCCCTAATGCGACATTTTAGGGGGGTAGACGTCGCCCCTTTAAATGATTCTTATTACAAAGTTATCCAATAATTACGCTGTACTCAATTTTTGATGATTTTCTCTTCAAATATCTCTCAGATACCACACTTCGTACTTTTTGTACTACAATGATCCATTCGATAAATGATGAACCGTTTGACAAATTACTACCGCACCCCACTGTTGAAACACAGAATTCCAGTGATTGCACAATTTGTTGTGTTTTCAATTAAGCAAGATCAAATTTCATTGCAAAAGAAAAGCATTTACCCTGTAATATTTATAGATCTGACGAAATGCTTTTACTCCAGAAAGATAAATAATTCCACGTAGGTATATACAAAAATCAGTTGGTTCAAAGGTAAGTCAGACATGTTTGATTTTTTTTTCAAATTTTGACTTGAGAACTTTATTTCAATCTCATTTTATATTATTACAAAATCTTCATCTTTGAAAAATGTTGTTTGTTACTTGATGCTAGATACTATGGTTAATGTATTTCTGTTTTCCATTGTATATCATAATCGCAAAAAAATGCGAACGTTGAATAAATGTAAATAATGATCTGAATTGAAAAAAAAATACATAAATATAAACTATAACACAGTTTAGCTTAACAGTATCACTTTTAAATTAGAGAAAGCTTAGAAAAAAAGCGAACAGTTTAAAAACACGATTGAACAATTGTACCTATATGAAGGTATTTCAGACTGTTAAAGATCGCAGTCTTGATTCATACCACTTGGCAGTTGAATTCATTCGCAAAGAAAAAAATGATGGGAATTTTGATTTAGTACATGATAAAAAATCGTAACCCTAATACTATTTAAATAGACCTGATATAAAAATAATGGGATGTGTCCTTTAAGACAGAAGTTATAGTAAATTACATGTCAGATAGTACTTAAGATCATAAGACTCAAGTCTACGATTTCCTGAACTTGTGTGTACAAGGTCATTTTTATTAAGACATAGTTTTATCATTAATTCAATTACATATGTATGTATGAATTAGACGGATAATCAATAGGAAGCTATTCTTCGTCAGTTAGCATAGACAGTCGTTAGATTTGCATCTATTAACTAATTAGTGAATTCTGGCTGGTAGATGTTTTAATCTAACCATGATTGGAAATTTTTGTTAGACAAATAAGTTAACCATGGTTCGTCGATAGAAACCGAGGATAACAAAGTTGTATATTGATAATTTTCCTTATGCACTATGATATTGGAGGGAAAGTGAACGCGCAGTCTCTGAACTTTAGCGATGGTGGTCTGTGGTTGGTGATCAAACGATTCGTATCTGCATCAGAGTACGGTAGGGTGCAGTTGATATACTTTTAGTTGTCTACCTGTGCTATTGTCACCTGGAAATTTTTATGGCGCGTTTTCTATAATAAAACGGGAGATTTTATATGAGAGATTAACTCGCATAACCATGTGTCGCTACCGAGTAAAACGTATGATTTTAGTGTTTGATCAAAATTCGATATTGTAAGAAAAAGACCGAGTGTGAAGTACTGTAGGAAAGTTTCTTGTTATGAATTTCATTGTAGAAATTTACAATTGTTATTTATTCGTTGATTGGATTTTTAAGTGAAAAACGTGTAAGAAATATGGATACGTAAAATTGCTGAATATTGTGAAATTTGACTGGACATATATAGATCATACAATTTGACTTATTTCAGTGGACTGAATGTAATGATTGACCTCTTTGTGAGGCTAAGCAAACAAACCCACACAGACTTGTTAAGGGGAGGTTTTATCCAAGTCAAGAAATGGTTGAAGGGATAGAGGACCGATATAACTGCGGGCCACAGGAATGGGACCACGAACTTCTCTCTTACAAAGTTTTGTCATAGTAGTCATAATATTGTTTTATGGTAAGTTTAGCTATTTTTATGGTAAGTTAAGCTTATTTTTGTGGTAAGTTTAGATTATTTTATAGTAAGTTTGGCTTAGTGTTAAGGTAAGTTTTTTTAATAATTATATATACTTCTAAATTATTTCGTTTAAAATTTGTTGCATGCATATAAGTAGATAAGGCTCTAGGTTATTATAAATGTTCTCCTTAGAAAAAAGTGTATGCAAATGGCCTTATGTTATACATATAAGATCCTTGGATTAGAGTTTTACTTTCTATTTGACTTCCATCTATGCTATCATGGAACTCTGATACTTGATGTTACAATTTTTTGTTCTGCATTTTAGAGAAACACTTGTAAAACTACACTTTTTTACCCAGATACATGTACCAGCATTTCCCATCACCGCAAACTATAAGATGGGCACTTGTCATTAAAATCGAGAGTCGGATTTTATATAATGATATACATGTAAGTGGTTGTGTCATATGCCACATATCATGGTTTCGAATAACATCTTTCCCTTGACATGAATCGAAGAGGCGTCTCTTAATTTATTTATCACTGAAATAATGTCAATCTTACTTAAAACTAGAAGAAAACGAATTTAATACAGTAACTGATAACTACTACTATTGCAAAATTTACGTTGTGCATCAATCACGTGTACAAAATACAATGGGAAAAAATCAATATCTTTCAAATAGCAGAAAATCAAATTTACCACTTAAGATTTCTTAAGACTTTAGAAAAAAATAATAAATAAGTTGGGTAGAATACATGTGACTGTATAGCTTTAATGTCAAGTTTTGCGCTTGTATTATCTTCTCGTACAAAAATTGTTGTCTGAGATTTAAGAAGGACTCAACATCTGTGGAGCTATTTCAGCTTATTCTAACATGTTTGAGGATGTTGTCGAAATCGGCTTTGTCTAAATTCTCCTCTCTAATTTAATCTAAGGACCAAATAATGCCAGTCAGTAAGAAGTGGTATTTCTGTATGGTGGTCAGAAAGTCTTGGCTAAGGCCAATAAAACGGTTTAGGACACACGATGTCGGTAGAATTCTCTGTTAAATTGGCTCTTGGGTATAAAAGCAACTCTAATTCTATTAAACATGGCACTTTAATTGATAAATTGTTTATATTACATCAATCTTTATCAATATTATTGTTGAAACTTCGAACACCTCACTTTTATCTCAATTATGTCAATAGTTCGTCAATTTTTATCAGTTTTTCGATAACGATGGTCCACGCTTTATTTTGGGTTTGGCCATGAGTAATAAATAAGTAACTGAGAACTTGACCCATGCGCACTCAGTGCGGCAGGATATAAGTAAAATCTTTAGATGCACATTCTTCGTTAAAGTTGAAACACTCAAACCAATGAGTAAAGTGCTGAAACATTTTAGGTCAATTTCCTGAGAGAAAAATGCATACTTTTTAAGAATACGTTCATCAGTAAGAAGTTTCTTCTATGGGTGGTTATCTTTAAGACCTCGCTGATAGTGACAATGATAATTATTTCAGTTGGGACGACCGGTGTTAATATAAATACATCAACCATCAGTGAAAACCGTATAATATGCAAAAACAAGATAATGCTATCTCCCGACCAATTGGCCAAAGATAAGGGAACCTTAATAATACGACTATACCTATTTTATTACATGTATATCAATTTTATTACAAAAAAGTGAGATATATGTATACAACTTAATTCATGGAAATACCAGAGCAGAGTAATTGTTAGTCAATACCAGCTTTATCTTCGTCCTTTAATATAATTCTTACCTACTTTCTATAAACAAAAACAAAAATATGGATATAAATATTCTTTGTGGTTAGACAATTTATTACCTATAGAAAATGGATATTATAGAAATCAATCTCAATGCTTCTTGCCTAAGAAAAAGTATTTTCACGTTCTAAGAACGAATATATGTGCTGTCATGAACCGCCCCTGCTTAAAGCCTGCGACACGTCTCTGACCCTTGTGTGATTAAGTACAAGGTCTGTAAGCTGTTACCTTCTTATGTCTAGTCGTTGAAGGTCAAATATCGAAAATATTCACTTATGTGACTATTCATATTGATATAAATTAAACATATTCAATTATAGTTGCTGTTTTGGTTTCATTAATCCAATTGATGCGAACAAAATTGTAAGGAAAAATAATACATTTAACAACACGTGTTCGTTTTTGACTCCAATGCTACCATACAAACATACTAAACTTACGAAGATTGAAACCCTGCTTAAAAACAATTTATTTACATTTATACAGTAGAAATTTAGTTCATTACGACCTTAACATTACCGCAGTACATAAAATACAAATAGACCCTTTTGTGGTAAGTTGGGGAGCATGCTCAATATACGCTTCCACGAGGTAAAGCTTGGGTAGAGCAAAAGAATTTTCCTCGCGGAAGTGTATATTAAGCATGCTCTACGCATGCTCATCGACTATCCCAACGTTAGCACAAAAGGGTCTATATAACAATCTGATCATTTGTTTAGGTTTGAGAAGTCAATAATCTTAGAAAATACTCAATGAGAAATATTGATGAAAGAATCTGAACTTCAATATCATCCAGAAAATACTGTAGTAAAATCAAGAAAAAAATCTTCAGTAAAATCCAGAAAAATACTTCAGTAAAATTAAAATGTTAATACAAATGTGTACTCAACCATTTAACTGAGCAAATCTTCTGTTAATAGAGTAAAACATTGAAGGGTTTTCAAACTAAGCCAATCGAGTCAAGAGTACAAATCCACTATCAACTTACAGTGGTTGTTGTTCTCTTCTGAAATTCTCGTTTTTCCGTGGCAGTAACTTTTATTATAACATTCAAATTAGGCAAAAAAATGTCTATTCCTGTTACCATTCGTATCGTATCCTTTTTTGTGCTTATCCTAAACATAGTATGGCCAATTTAGGCACTAGCATCGTTTATAGAGTTCAGATTGTATCTCCATTAAGTCAATTGAGAAACAAAATAATATTTTTACCTACATGCGTACATACCATATTTTTTCTTGTTGGTAGCAAGAAACGAGATTATTATTTTTGGGCATAATTTTAAAACCGTCGTCGCTCATGAGAGAACAAGACGTCTCTTTCAAGCATTTAAGGAACTCAACCCTATATTGTCCGCTGCAAAAATTATCCTTTAATTGAATTATCGGCATATCATTGTTTAATAATAACTGAAACAATCGGGTCCAGAACAGAAAGTGCAAATTTAAAAAAAAACTTCAATCATTTTGACTATACCCATTGTATAGCTTGCATCAGCGAGAAACCACCTGTTTGCAGACAGTCGTCGTACCGAGAATTCTCAACAGACGATGCAATCTATATATAAGTCAATGAGAAAACCGAGTATCTTTGATCTATAGCAAAAATGGCAATCACCAAGGCGGTGTAAGATATTTAGAATCGATTTTCTTTGATTTTTGGCCTAGAATACAAAAAGGGCGAATAAATTTGATTGTTTTAAACAGAGTTTTTATGTCTATTCGTATGCATTCTTATCAGATGAAGTTATGTCAGACGCGTGGGCGTGCTCTAACGCTCATCCGAACAGGTAATCACTGACTTATGCTTTAATTACACAATTTTGTACGATGTGTAAATAATGCAATGAAATTACATACAACAGCACCTTGCTTGGTTATACCGAGAACCAAATTGACATAAATCTGGGAAACCACATTCCTAGAATCACGACCATACCGGGTATGTACGCGCGTACGGTAACAGTATTAGTAGTATTTCATAGTACATTGACTTCCTGTCGATACACAGGGTAGTTTCGCTCCCCGGTTATTTTGAATCCCCCGATGAACACTTCGGTCATCACTATGCAGTGCACTTTGTCTCCCAGCAATATTATATGACATATTTAAGATTTAAGCAGAGGAGTTATACTGCAAGTCTTTTTACTTAGGGAGAGCTACAGTGGAGACCTGACGCCACTGTATGTCATATGCATTCATTGCACTTTGATTCGATCAATACATGTAGGTCATCCCAAGGTTACTATGTCATTTAATACAAGTCTTTCCTACATCTTACACAAATTTCAAAACCTGATGATAAAACATTGATAGATATACCTGTTATTGACCTTTTTAAATGTGGTAGATTAACACTGTCTCTTGTGAGAGGACACTGTCTCATGTGGGAGATTTTCTTGTAAAAAACAAATTTCTGATGTAAAAGTGCAATCATTTAGTATTATATTTATAGTAATTTTAACCAAAACCCTTCATTAAATCTTTACATTTTTATGTGGGAAATTCTTAATTTTTATGTGACTCGGTGTTTCCCCAAATGCGGGAGGGTTAACAGGTTTGCATATAGAATTATAAGTGTTCCAGCAGCGTTTTGCTGCATTTCAATATGAAGTGGCTTTAGGTGCCCATTGCATTGAAAATGAACATCAGTTCCAAAGAAACTGAGATGATAAGACATTTGTCTGTGCTTTTGTTGCAAAAATATGGGTATTAGGGTAATTCAGGGTTTAAGTAATGGTGCAGACAGGGGGGATTAAAGTGGAGTGGTATATGTGTTTTTCTTGATGTGAAAAAAATTGCATGAATCTCAATTTTTCACAAATTACAACCCCAAAAATTAAACTTGATATTTTGATATTTTACCATGCAATTTTCAGATCTGAAAGCTTGGATCTGCCCCAGGTTTATGACAAACCATGGTTAGGAGTACGTAACCTATTGATGTTATTTCTGCTTTTCTTTTCTTATGAATAAAGAAAGTGATATAAACAGTGTCTAGCAATTCTAGTTGAAATACTCTGAAGAAAAAAAAAGACACCATTTTTGGCAATAGGAACTAAAACTGTACTAGGAAACCTGCTGAAGATTACCTGAATAGTATTCTCTCTCCCATGAATAATGCATTGAAATGGCATAAAGTTAGATTTTGCATGAAGATAAACAATCATCAATCAATTATTTAATATCAGTTGTCTGACAGAGAACTGCCGGTAGGTGCTCTTATAGACCTGGGGATAACATTAACACATTTAGCTTGACATTTGGTAAACTCATAACTAGAGGTAGGCAATACACATAATGAATGGCATAGTTCCCTTTGATGTTTGAGGTTACATTCATAGAAAAAGTGATTATGTCGGTAGCTATTTTGGTAATCTTTGTCTGATTTCTAATGTTCTGTCCAAGGTTACAGTTTGTGATATTTGAAAGTTGACAGATAATGAGATATTCCTGAGGCTGGCATTCGTATAATTTGTCTGAATTTTTTCCTACTTGTACTTGCAGTCTTGTATTGCAGTGTAGACAACTATAGATAGAGTTTCTTAATTATACCCCCACAAACTTAGTTTTGGGGATATATAGGTTTTATCCTGTCTGTCTGTCCATCAGTCTGTCAGAACTATTTTCTAAGCATGTTGCTGCATTGTTATAAAACTTTGTGGGGTGTAATATAACCACATGGAGAAGTGACAGCTGTTTGAACTTTTTTCAGCAAAACTTGGTCTAATATTTTGTTCACTACTGTTTCTTAACAACTTGCAAGATTATAATGAAACTGAATTGAGTGTTAGATTATTGTATTGGGATTTGCATAATGTGCAGAATTTGGTTTGTAGAAAAATTGTAGAAATGATGGCTGTTGGACTTGGGTTCAGCAAAACTTGGTCTCATGTGTTTTTTGCAACTCATCCTCAAGAACTTGCAGAACTGTTATGAAACTTAATGGGGTGTTAAATTACCATACTGGGATGTGCATGTTGTCAGGAATTTATGTTTAAATTAAATTTGCAGTCATATTTCTGTCACAGTGTTGTAAATAATAAAACAATAGTATATACATATTGACTGGGTGGGTATGAGGGAAATAGCAAGTTTATTGTTCCCCAAGACTGTGACTAGTCTATAAGTATTTTATTATACCAAAACATTAGACTTGTAATACATTTACTCCATATCCCTCCATTGGTCATAGTTGAATGATCATCTCAAAATGATTACCCAGAAAAATGTTTTTCACAATATTTTCAATTTGAATGTCACTGATATTTTCCCGTCATCACCTCAAAATGTTCAAAACCCAGAAAACCATGCATCATTTTGCAATATTTTAATCTGAATGTTGTCTCATTGACCTTTTCACCAGTAATACGTAGGAGTTTGAATTTTCAGAAAGTAGCCTTCAGCATCAATTACATGGTGTCTGTAAGATAAAGAACAGCAACAATGTACACATTTGAATATTTTCTCGCAAACATTCAATTTCATCTGTGTTAAAGTGCAAGACTTGTTGAAGAGGGCGCCAGTATGTAGTATTGAGTGAAATAAAAACAATAAAGAGTTATAAATATTATTTAATAATGTTATGAAATAACAATAAGTTAAGGAGGCAAACCTTGTCATTTGTGATTCAGCAGACAAAACGAGCAGACATGATAATTTCGGGGTTTTCATTAAGAGAGGGTGATGTCCGAGCGTTCCGAATAAATATAAAACTTTTGTCCAATCCAGTGACGGAACTAAAAATCCACGAAAGTGGTTGACATTGCCGGTTAATAGTCTGAAAACTATGGACTGCTCAATAGTCAAACACTGAAAAAGGAGAAAAATAGCAATTTTACTGTAGAAAATTTTGTATTGATATTTATATACTGAGGTATAGTAATACTGATTATGGTTTGGAGTAGGTTGTTTTAAAATTGGCAGCAATTTGTGTGTCAAAAGTGCTTAGTTTGTCCGTCATAAAAATTGTGTCCTATATGAATTGTATATCCACATTGGTCTGCAAGTCCTAAATGTGCAGGGTTCAACATGCTGGGGGAGGTGGGGTATTATGGGCAATGTCTAGTTAGATGAAAGTTACATGTCATATATAGCTCTGAAGATATTTTTCTTGATATTATATTATTTAGGGGTTTTATTGTGTCTGGCATAATATTCACAACTTTTCTACCAATTTTAAACCAGAGATTATCAAACACTTATTTTTTACACTAGACAAGACTTGATACCTTTTGGGCATATTTGTCTATTTGAATTGAATGTTTAGACATTCAAAAATCTTAACAGTAAATATCAGCAAAAAATACCAATCACAGCATTAAAATACCAATCACAGCTTTAAAATATCAATCGCAGCATTAAAATATCAATCACAGCTTTAAAATACCAATCACAGCTTTAAAATATCAATCACGGCATTAAAATACCAATCACAGCTTTAAAATATAAGGACAATCCACAGACACTTGGATTTGAATGTATGGCCAGATCATGAAAATGGAAACTGACACAATATTTCTACACAATAAAGACATCAGAATAAAACACAATTACATACAAAACTGAAGATAAGAAAACAAAACAACACTTAAAAAAAACTAAAACACTTCCAATATGAACTCCCTAAAAATGGGATTAATATCAGGTGCTCTGGAAGGGTAAGCATGCCCTGCTTTGCCAGCAGTGTCTATCACATTGCAAGTCCGTAAAATAAAAGTGAAATATTCTAAATACTCCTTAAGGACTTCAGATATAATTTAAAACATTATAATTCTTATCTAATTGTAGACATTTGATAATTGAGTCATAACAATATAAGAATCCATATGCTCTTATGTCAAAAGGAAGTCCTCGAACCTGACTTTTCCGTAACACTTAACTCCAGTTAATATTGTCTTAATTTCATTGTAATTTCATTAATTTGTACTTGTAAAGATGGTTATCTTCTTTATTTAGGTTGGTGAATGTTACTTTAATTGGGGTTTAGTGGTTTTGTGTAACAAAAAACAACATTGATTTTACATTACAATGGAGTATTTTGTTGCTGCATATTGATTATTCACCTTTCTTTTTCCCTACTCATAAAAGAAATGTTGATCAGTATTAAGGAAGCCTAACAGATGTTGAACCATGCACTTACTTTACATGTATCTATATATTTTTCATTCCAAGTTAGCATGTGTTGCAACATGTATCTAAATTTTTGCTATGATCAATACCTAAGTTGTATATTTAAAACATTAATGATATGTTTTTATATGTCTGTGTTTAAAAGTACAGGCCTGCTGCATATGGTGAAATTCGGATAAGAACTCCAATTTGATTACCATATTTTAGCAGAATATGCCCTATCAAGATCAGTATTGTTTACAAAGAATATTGAAGAAAGGCCAATCTAATTTCTACATCAATAACATTTGAAAAAGGCCCATTTTCAACTGAGAGGTATACAATCCGTGAACCGATCATCTATTTGATGGTTCAATGACCAGTGAATGATCTGTTTGCAGATTTGTTCATGTAAAATTTTAGAATTTTCATTGTAATGAATCCAATATAATACCATATGAAATTTTTCTTAAATTTAATATATTAAATCCATATATTGTATTTCGTTAAAAAATAACAATTATAAAATAAAAATAGTTAATTGATGTTTAAATCTGTTGCATTTAGTAAATATGCGTAAAAAATGGACAAACAAAGTAACAACAGAATCTGTAAAATATTTACTGCTCAAAGGTCATGTGATGTGATCGGTTTGAAGAATCATTAACTGATCGGAAATTGATTTGTGATCGATGACCCATCACCATAATAGTTGCAAGGATTGGTTTAGGAACTATAATTGTTTCATGTTTGTGATAAACTGAACAGTATTTGTTGACCTTCATTAGGGCAGAATTTGTTACATTTTACTTAATAAGAGTGAATGCACAAGACTGGGTAGTATGAAGTATTGAATTAGAAATCATGAAATTTTTTTAAAAATTTTTCAGGTGCCAGCAGTTTTGATTTTCACAGAAGGCACATTTTGAACCTCATTACTTACTTAAACAACACGAAGAAAGGATTACAATTTATTCCCGGAGTTGACAACAGAACACAAGCTTTAGTTCTATCAGGTAAGGCCAGCCTAAAATATCCTTGTTTACTAGATCTGACTCTACAAGTACTCAGAAGGTTGGTTTATAGATGTTTTATTTAGTTTCCAAATAAGACTCTTATACAAGTCCATTTAGAATCAGGGGTATTCTTCATGTGAGCTTGCTCATATAATTTCTAGTTCATTTCAAAACAAGACTTTGTATGCAAATATTGTGTTACATTGACATTTTCATGTAACAAGTTTTTGAAAAATGTCCCAAACAATTTTTTTAGAGTAATTTCAGGTGTATTGGTTGGGTATGGGAAACCAAGCTACATTTAACTTTGGCCTAATGCTATTTTGGGGTTTAGCGGTTTTGAGTAACAACTGATGATGTATACACCACATGCTATCCAATTTAGGAGATATCACCATGATAGTAGAAATGTTTGCTTAAATGAAGATACCTGTTACCATGTAGGTTGGAAAAATGAAAAATTGTCACAATTTCATTTTATTTTGACTTTTGCAGCTGTTGTATAATGAAAAAAATTAATGCATACATTAAAGATGGCTTTTAAAATTTATCTGTTTCTGTAACATATTTCAAACTGTATAATATTGTATGAAAATTTTACATGTACTCTGTACATCTTGAGACTTGAAGATCAGAAAAGATACAAAGCAAAGGATTTATGTGCTTGCAATTTGTTAGTTTAAAGGTTAACTGATTAAAAAAATGTTGTAAGATTCATAATAAATAATATCTTACATTAAATTGCTGCTTGAAGAAATTCATCATCCATCTTAATAACAGTTTTACCCAACTTTATAATGAAGATCTACCCCTTTAATTAACAAAACATATTATCTTAATTAATCTAAAGCATATCATTGCTAATAAAAGGCCCATCTTTCAACCTCTACTTACAGAAATGGCTATTAAATTGCTATATAAATGAAGATGATATAGACTCCCAATGTAAACTCCTATTAGAATATAATGAAAAATGTACTCAGTATTCTTACTATAGGTCTGTTGACCACCCTTGGGGAATTTTTTTATTTCATGCAGTTTTTTTTAATGGAAGTTGTACCTTATGCCAAAGTTACTTGATATGGTTCCAGTTAGTTAAGGTCATTTCAATCCACCTGCATATAGAGGATATTGATGCCCAGATTTTAATTTATGGTACATAATTTTTTTATTTCCATTACAAGTCTCCTTGCTTTATACCTATGCACCTATTTTGTGATTAAGCATACCCAAAATATTTTGGTTGCTTTTTGTAGACATTTTTCAAGTTTTACTGAATGCTTTTTATTACAATGAATAAATAGCATACCTATTACATATTTGTTAGATGCAATCTCAGATATTTTTTAGGTACTATATGTACCCAAAGATTCTAGATTAAACATACAAGTACCCATTTTGGATTCTTTTTGCATTCTCAGACATTTTTGAAGTATAAGAACAGTACCGAAAGTTTCTAGATCAAGCATTTACCCCAAAACATCTTGGATGCTTTTTGCAATCTCATACATTTTTCAAGTATTACTCCCAAAAATTGAATAGACATACAAGTCTGCTAAGTATTAACATCATATTAAAACAAATGTGGTAGAAGTTAGATTTTATATCTGAAGGGGTTTGTTACACTGATTGACTCATTGGATACATGTAATTGTATCGCTATTTCTTAGAAAAAAATGCAAGTGATTATTTTCTGTTGCAACTTGTGCATAATTTAACAGATTACTGGGAGTATTTCTATTATCATGACTCTAAAAGAATTACATAGTAATGTAGACTGTATGGTATTCAGGTAATCACTTGGATCATTATTGTCATCTAAGAATGAAGGATTTATAGTTAATAGTTTAATGATGATTATCATTGCTGCACTTAATAACAAGCTATACACCCTGTGGGATGGATCCAGAAAGTTTGAAAAAAGTGGGTGCTTAAGGAGGTAGACCTAGGGTAAGGGACATAACTCTTGAAATCAGTGATATGTTTGTATCATATACAATTTTCGCCAAAACCTTTTAAGCTTTTCTCTGAAACAGAATAAAATCAGTCCAAGTCACTTTGATGCTTACATGAGATTGATGTAAAATAATGAATACAAACGTTCCAATGATTTCTAAGAGTTGTGTTCCTTACCCTAGATCTACCTCCTTAAGTTGGGTTCCAGGCTATTATTTGGTCTTTTTTGCTCAAATTTTGCATGAAATCAATATTTTCAAACAAAAAGGGGGGAGAAGGGGTCTAACCCACAGAATCTCCATTGATCTACCACTGCTTCAACATTTTATTGTGTCAGGAATAGCATTTATTGAGACCTACTGGTACTGAATACCTTAGCTATGTGGTACCATTGTAATGCCAGGTACAGAAATATCTGAGAAGCCGCTGGCAGATCCAGGAGGGGAGTGCATGGGGTTAGCACCTGTCCTTTTAACTGGGAAATATGTCATTTTGATGTAAAATATACCAAAAAATGTTAAAAAAATAACCTAGCACCCCTCTTTTTCTGAGGTACATGTCTTGCACCCACCCTTTCAAAGTGTCTCGTTCTGCCCCTAGAAGCACACTTTTTGAAGAAAAAACAATGTTGAAAAACAACCCAAAATCTGGTTTGATCAGATTAATTTGTAAGTCTTGAAGATGTTTCATCTTCCAGGCAAAATAAAAATTGTTTATCCATACAATGTACATGCAAATTAATAGACTATAGGTATTCAGATTCCAACGTTGTATTTCTTAATAAAACTGTGTTAAAGGTGACAAAAATTATAAAAATTGATTAGAAAATTCAATGTTGACCTTTTATACTATATTTAACAATAGTCCTACAACGAACAAAAAAAAAGTTCTTTCAGTCAAAAGGTGAATGTTTTGCTCATAGAGTGGTTAGTTTCTGTCCAAGGAAGAAAAACATTCTTTTATGGAAAGTTTTTTTGTCTCCCAAAAGTACAGCTATTATAGTTGCCCTTAATTTGAACCATTGATAGAAAAGATAAGAACAACTCGTTATATTAACTATTGATTAATTTAAAATCACCACAATCATCATCTTAGCAATTTAGTTAATTAAAAGCATTTATATTGAAAACCTTTGAGAGTAAGAATTTAGTCCAGTTCATATAGTATTTAAGATGGAATTACGATAAACCCAGTATGAATGGACCATTGGGTTTGATAAGAATTCTTGTTGACTACTTGTACCCACAGATTCTAGATTAAACATACAAGTACCCATTTTGGATTCTAGGTTAGAAGTTTAAAGCTCCTAAAATTGGTAAGTTTAGTAGTTCAAAATTCAGTGATATCAGATTGATACTTTCTGTTGTGGCTAATTTTCACATTATTGTCCAATATTCTTTTTAATTATAGGAATTAACTTTTATGCTTTAGAATGTGTCATAATGTAAAAATCTATTTTAGCAGTTACTACTTACTATACCCTCATATATCATATATGTTTACAGTTTAGAAGCAAAAATTAGTAACCCACAAAAATACTACCTTTACAATTAGTCTTGTTCCACTTTTACTTGAAAATCCTAGATTCAATAGTGATCATTTAAACTAAATGAAAATGGAAAACCATTCTTTTGATATACAGAGCCAAAAGAAATCTGAAAATGAAAAAGGTCCTTGTATTAATGTCTCTATGTCCAGAATCAGCTCTGTATTTAATGTGGAAACAGATTTGCCAATAGCTTATTAATATTTTCAGAAGCATTAGAAGGTCATGCCAATTGACCCACTATGGCAGAGATTATGGTTGAGTTGTCATCTAATTTGTAGCTTTGGTTATGAGAAATCCTTTTTAATTTTACAAGTTTAGAAATGATTATACTTCAGGATGCCAGTAAATCTATTCTTGTCGAGTATCAATTTTTTTTTACATTATGGAGGAGTTGAAATAAAGACTTGCTGTTAATGTAACCTTCTACATAAGTTTTAGTTGCACATTATGATAGCAATCAATAGTTCCTAGAAGATTGATGGATTGATTGTAGTTTTATGTGCTATGGCAGATATTTCATTGAACTGACACTGTTTGTACAAGCCCAAAATGCTGAGCCCGCTATTAGATGTAATAGCTCACAGGAACAATAGCTCTCAGGGTGCCCAGACACCCCACTCAGCTACATAGTACTAGCTCACCAAAACAATAGCCCTCAGGGTGCCCAGACACCCCACTCAGCTATATAGTACTAGCTAACCAAAACAATAGCCCTCAGGGTGCCCAGACACCCCACTCAGCTACATAGTACTAGCTCACCAAAACAATAGCCCTCAGGGTGCCCAGACACCCCACTCAGCTACATAGTACTAGCTAACCAAAACAATAGCCCTCAGGGTGCCCAGACACCCCACTCAGCTACATAGTACTAGCTCACCAAAACAATAGCCCTCAGGGTGCCCAGACACCCCACTCAGCTACATGGTACTCACAGAAACAATAGCCCACAGGGTGCCTAGACACCCCACTCAGCTACATAGTACTAGCTCACCAAAACAATAGCCCTCAGGGTGCCCAGACACCCCACTCAGCTACATAGTACTAGCAAACCAAAACAATAGCCCTCAGGGCGCCCAGACACCCCACTCAGCTACATAGTACTAGCTCACCAAAACAATAGCCCTCAGGGTGCCCAGACACCCCACTCAGCTACATAGTACTAGCTAACCAAAACAATAGCCCTCAGGGTGTCCAGACACCCCACTCAGCTACATAGTACTAGCTAACCAAAACAATAGCCCTCAGGGTGCCCAGACACCCCACTCAGCTACATAGTACTAGCTAACCAAAACAATAGCCCTCAGGGTGCCCAGACACCCCACTCAGCTACATAGTACTAGCTAACCAAAACAATAGACCTCAGGGTGCCCAGACACCCCACTCAGCTACATAGTACTAGCTTACCAAAACAATAGACCTCAGGGTGCCCAGACACCCCACTCAGCTACATAGTACTAGCTCACCAAAACAATAGCCCTCAGGGTGCCCAGACACCCCACTCAGCTACATAGTACTAGCTAACCAAAACAATAGCCCTCAGGGTGCCCAGACACCCCACTCAGCTACATAGTACTAGCTAACCAAAACAATAGACCTCAGGGTGCCCAGACACCCCACTCAGCTACATAGTACTAGCTCACCAAAACAATAGACCTCAGGGTGCCCAGACACCCCACTCAGCTACATAGTACTAGCCATTTTATGCAATAGCCCGCAGGGTGCCCAGCACCCCACTCAGCTAAAAAGTACTAGCTCACAGAAACAATAGCCCGTAGGTTCCCCAGACACCCCACTCAGCTCTTTGGTACTAGCTCACAGAAACAATAGCCCACAGAGTACCCAGAAACCCCACTCAGCTACATGGTACTCACAGAAACAATAGCCCACAGTGTGCCCAGACACCCCACTCACCTATATGGTACTACCCCACAGAAACTATTCTGCATGGTGCCCAGACACCCGACTCAGCTATTTGGTACTAGCTCACAGAAACAATAGCCCGCAGGTTCCCTAGACATCCCACTCAGCTATTTGGTACTAGCTCACAGAAACAGTAGCCTGCATGGTGCCCAGACACCCCACTCAGCTATTTGGTACTAGCTCACAGAAACAATAGCCTGCATGGTGTCCAGACACCAACACTCAGCTACATGTTGCTAGCTCACAGAAACAATAGACCTCAGGGTGCCCAGACACCCCACTCAGCTACATAATCAGTGATAGTTCTGACTCATACCCAAACAGTTCTCACTCTAATATGGTAGTCTGTATTCCCCTGAATATTGTGTGCTTCTAGAAGATTGAAACTTGGGCTTCAAACTCATGTATCAGTTCTGCTATTATAAATCAGTGAATCAGGATCCTTGTTAGTCCTTTCTTTGTACATATAAGCCTTTTATTTCTGAATTTTGGAAATGTAACAGAATCTACTGGGAACAACCCAGCTTGTTAGAAGCAAAATTGTCTTAGCTATTTTTTTGAATAATGGAGATTTTTTTGGCAATTAACTCAAATTTTGCTGTCAACTCATCAGAATAAATCACTAACAACTTGTACAGTGACAGGCTATAAAATAGTACAGTAGAACCTGTTCAAACCAAACCCTGAATTTAATCAGAACCTGTAGAAACCAAACTCTGAATTTAATCAGAACCTGTAGAAACCAAACTCTGAATTTAATCAGAACCTGTAGAAACCAAATTCTGAAATCTGTCAAAACCAGTCATATCTTTTATAAGTCCTGTCACATCAGGCACACTGAACAACTGCCTAAACTGATCAAATCCCTCAGTCCAAAAGAGTATACATGGTTTATTCATGTTTCAATGTATCCTGGAAAATGAGGTTAGTTATAGTACAACCTGATCTCTAGAAAGGCTAAGACGATCATTGGGAACTAACAGCAAGTGGTTAACATTAAATCATGTGATTTATAAATGTTTATAAAAAAGTACAATGTTGCTAATGTTATAAACTCTTTGATCTGGTATGATATATGTTAATCCTGTTCAATACCATAGAACAGGTGGTTATAGAAACCCTTTGTAGCAGATTTTTAATGGTTTAAGCTCATAATACATTTATGAATTATGCTTTGTTCTGGATCTTTTGAGCTACTATTGAAAGACAAGAATAGGAGGTACATTACGGATATTTTGGAAAACATAAAGAGGTGTTCAATATATTGAATTTTCAATTTTGATTTTGTAGTTTCTTCATTAAATGAACTACATGTAAGTATACAAAAAAAACTTGAGCTTAATATTATGTATTCCCTAAATTGATGTTTATTTGCTGTACAAATAAAAATCAAGGTCTTTAATGCCCCCGTCATATTTGAATATTCGTCAAATGAAACTAATTGGAGCTACTGTGTGAAACACAGCAACTAGAATTACAAAAACTCACACCTAAATTTTGGACACCAATCCATATCATATAGAGGAAGTGTAGGTAACTTAATTAGTATTTAAATTCTTCAAACATTTCATAACTTGTCAAATTTATAGCAGCTTCAAAGATGAAGAAGCATTACATATCAGTTATGAAATTTTCATTTGATTTACATCAAACTGATTTTGGGAATTATCTCTGTATTTGTTTCTATCTCTAGACTGTATCTTCAGAGCATTTTAATCTATGAGACTAGATTATTCATTCATCAAACTTGTTTCCTTATTTATTTATTCGATTATGTAAGAATGAGTTCCAATTTATTGGTCAATTATGATAAAATCGTATTCAGTTTATACATATCATTATTTCTATACAGATTTATTGGTTAGAAAGTATGTTAAGTTTCCAGACATGCTGTAAACTAAATTGTTTTTGCAACCACTTTACTTTATTTTTTGCCCTTCTGCACAGGATATACAAGTACATGTTGTTTCCATATTTCATCACTGAATCCTCTTCTTTCAATTAAAGGTATTTGAAGAATCTGCAATGTTTTGCCATTATTGTCAAGATACAAGTTTTCATAAAAAGTTGAAAAGCCATGACATTGTAGTTAAAAGTAGTTCTGTATAGAATTTCAAAATTTTCAATTATTTTTATATCCCCTGCAAAGTGAGTTAGGGAGGAATTAGGAATCACCCCTCTGGTCTTTTTGTCTGTCCATATTTCATGTAAGTGCAACTCCTGTTAATCTGTTGAAAGGGTTGTGATGAAATTTCATAGAAAGATTACATGGGATTCATATGTATGTGTACAGGAAGGAATATAATTTCTGTTAGAGAACTCCAAATGATCATAATTGAACTCCATTTGAAGCAGTGATATTCTATTTATGAATTACTCACATCATATTTCACTGATTCATCTGGCACAACATAATGATCTTGACTTACTGGATATGTTCTTCACTCTTCTGTCAATTGATTTGGACAAGTTCTTAATAAAGAAAAAAATGTTACTAGAAAAAGTAAAATGGCAGTAACGTTCTAATGTTACTTATATGCTTTAACTATTCATGGTACTAAAATTACCCCTTTGTCTTTTGAAAATGATTATCCCATTGCCTGTGACCTTGGTGTACGTTCTAGGAATATTGTGACCTTTATAGTTCTTAAGACCTTGTGGATACTATACAATTAAAATTATTCTGTGATTTATTTAAACTTCAGTTCATACTTAGTCCTTTTGCAAATCTTGAATCAAATTAATTTTCTATGCAATAATTTAAAGTTCAAGGTCACAGAGAAACAGAAAATTTCAAGGTTAATCATTGGGAAGTCTTTCTTGGCAATGCCCTATAAGGTGTCATTTAAAAAATAAGTCCTAAGCTGAAGAAGAGGGTGGTAAAAATGTTAATAAAATGGATAAGTCTGTCCTCACTGCCTTTTAAAAAAAAAACATCAATAAAGCCCAGTGAAGAGTTTAGTCTGGCAAACTGCTAGGATTGCCAGCTGTAAAGTTTGACTGATTTTTCATTGTGAGTACTGCATTTCTTTGTATCAGGTCTAGGCGTTAAACACCCATTAATCAATCAATCAATTGTTTCAGGTCAAAACCGAGACCTGTCATTACCAGATATAGTGACAGCAGAAGCCTTAGAGAATATTAAAGAAACCAGTGATTTGACTGTAATGGCTACAGTGAAACAGACCCCAGGAAATTCTGGCAGTATAGTGGCTTTCTCTACAGGCATTATTAGGTAAGGATAGTTATGACAGCTCACAAAACAGAAGGGCCAAGAAGCTCCCTATCAGTCTGTTTGTCTGTCAGTCAATCTGTTTGATTTTCCATTTATCTTGTTATCCTTAACTGCTTAACTGATTTCATTGAAATTTTGGAGGAAGGTAAATTGAAGAAAGATAATTGTGTAATGTCTTTGATGTCTGTTAAGAAAATGATAGTGATAAATATTGCAGGTTAACTGCTAAATCTAGTTGTACCCGTACTAATTTGAACACTTGAACATGAGTATATTTCAAATGGCATACTTTATTATTGGCCAGAATATCCTGATGTCTCCCTAAAGAGACCTCTTACACACAATTTGCATTTGTTTAACTTAGATTATATTAAATTGTATTTAAGTAAATTTTTGACCTCCCAACAGATAGGTGTTCAATAATATAGAATTAACAGTACCACATCTGTCAGGTTGGAAATTCTTTGATCAGAGGAGTAGAATGACCTAATGATGTATCGTTAACTGCTTTCTATTATATCTGTTATAAAACAAATCCTTCCTGTGTTGGATCTGTATATTTATTCAGTCAAAAGACTCTACACAGGAGTGGCTGCTTATTTATAGAGAAATCCTAGTCATGCATTGTCCTATGAGGAATGTATGTTGTATATTTTTTTACTAAAGTTTTGACCATAAATATTATGACCATAATATTAGCCATACACTAAAAAACCCATGACGTCAAGTCCCAATGTTTACAGACTATAATTGAAATATCCATATACATGTATAGTGCATTCTATGTAATATTAACCTATATATAAAGACCAACTGTATATGTGACCATAATTTTGCTAATATTATGTTTCAATAACTAAAGCATTATCTTCTAAGAGTTTCTATTATCAACTTTTTGTATTTCTGAAGGAACAAAGTGTGTCATAGAAAAAAAAAGAGGTAATAGAATCAAAATACACTAATACAGTCAAACGTGTTAAATGCCAACTGTATTCAGCAATAATCTGTTTTACATGTTACGGACACAGGGACTTGAGGTCATGAGTTAAATTCATTATATGAGCAAATATTTTACTAAAATGTTGTTTTAGGCCATGTGAGCTATTGCCATCACTTAGTGTTCATCTTTGTCGTCGTCGTCGTCATAAACAATTATACAAAACTCTTCTCCTCTGAAACTACTTGACTGATTAGAACCAAACTTGTATAAATGTTCCTTGGTGTATCCTGCATAGAACTGTTGTGGGGATTTTTGATTTGTCTAAAAACATGGCCACTGTTACTAAAAATAGAACATAGGGGTCAGACAGTAGTTTTTCACATATATCTCCAAAACCGTTTGGTTTAGCTAAATTCTGACATGGGTAAAAGTGTTCAGCATGATGATATCTATCTCTGGTCAAATTTTGGTTTTAAACTGTTGAGTCATGTTGGAGATATTGCCCTTTTTCAACGATTTTTGCTATTTTTAATGTATTTCTTTCAAAAATCTTCTCCTCTGACATTATTTGATCAATTGGAACCAAACTTGGTACTAATGTTCCTTGGTGTATCCTGCATAGAACTGATTTGGGGATTTTTGATCCGTCAAAAAACATGGCAGCTGTTACTTAAAATAAAACATACAGTGTAGGGGTCAGACAGTAGTTTTTCACATATATCTCCAAATCTGTTAGGTTTAGCCAAATTCTTTCAATAGCTGAAATGATCCTTATTATTAGGACTACAAAAGTCTTCAGGGATAAAAGTTGTCAGATGACTCCTTGTAAGAGTTATTGCCCTTGGAAGGGGAAACATGACTTTTTTTAACAGTTTTCAGTCAATATCTTGAAAACTGTGATAGATTAAAGGAAACTTTCAATTGTTGAAATGATCCTTATGATAAGCCCCACCAAATACTTCTTGAGTCAGAATTGTTGGACAATTTCTTGTTAAATTTGTTGCCTTTGAAAGGCAAAATTCAACCAGGTAGGCGATTCGGGCTCCTGGGAGCCTCTTGTTACATTTTACTATACATGGCCATACACTAAAAAACCCATGACCTCAAGTCCCTATGTTTATAGACTATAATTGAAATATCCATATACATGTATAGTGCATTCTATGTAATATTAGCCTGTATATAAAGACTAACTGTATACGTGACCATAATTTTGCTCTCCCTTGGAGGGTCACTTAAAACACATTTGAGAGCATTTGAGCTGTCAATTTCAGTCCACCAGAAATGGCTTCATATCCTTACTAAAATTGGGCATATTTTCATACAAAACTTTGATATTCATGTAAAATTAAAATCTCAGTTCATTCAGTATAGTATGATTAGTAAAAATTGTATAAAATCTCAGAAGATCTTAGTCTATGTGAAAGTTCAGGGTCACCAATAGTTAATGTGTAAGGTCAAGGAAGGAGGTTAACAGGATATAATTTTGTGTGGGTGTTTCAGACAGCTGTACTTGATGATCTATATCTCCCCAGGTATTAAAGAATGTTACTCATTGACAAATCAGACTGTATGAATGGCTTATACAACATAGAAGTGAAAATTTATCTCCTTACATTCTTGTTGAATTAATTCTGAGCTCATCAACCTCGTGTTACGTAGCTAAAAACAGACAAGATATCTCAGTGTTTCCGGTACTTATGAGTGTCGAGGGTTGAGTTTCCCATGTCTGCAAGTGCTGCTCCTGAATGAGAGAAATTTTTGCCCTGATAACATTTTCAAGAGAAATAATTAAGGACGGTATTGAAAGAATCCTTACCAAGGGATCATTTATTTAGGTAATGATTTTGAAAGTTTTATATACAGAGTTGGTGTAACTTAAGCTCTGATAACCCACTAGGGTTAAACATTCATTCATCACCGTGGGTGGAATTTTGTTGATATATTGTTTGAGTTACAATAATCTTCTGTGGGAAATATTAACTAGGCATAAATGATAAAATGATTAAACTTGAAGTTGCATAACCCTGCTTGCATTGCATTCAAAACCTTTTGTCATCAACATTGGCCTTTCAACTTCAAACAAATTTTGATGAAGACCTATGAATCAAGTTCTTTGATTTATGGTATTTTAAAAAATGCAGAATAGCAGTTACTCATTTATTTAGGGGCGGGTTCAGGATTTATACAGGGGCAGATCCAGGATTTATACAGGGGCAGATCCAGGATTTATACAGGGGTGGATCCAGGGTCTATACAGGAGTGGATCCAGGATTTCAGGTTAAGGGGGAATAATAGAATAAAATGCTGAGCAAAATGAAAAATATTTGGAGGTATAATCAAGATTTCATGTAAAAAAAACATGATTTTCCATTTTCCTAATTTTAGGGGAGGGGGTGCCCTGGGTGCACCCCTACTTTAATCGGCATCTGTAACAAATTATACATTATTTAAAGTAAAACTCCATTGCTAACCCTGGAGCACACATGACCTCAACTCATTTATAACTCACCTCTAAGATAATGAATAGGGGAAAAGAATCCTTTTGATTCATTCTTAAATTGCTTCAGCTAATTATTTTGTCAATGGGACACCTGGATTACTGTTGGTTGACTTTGTGTTTGGAATATTCTGAGATATGAACTCCTGATGCTTATTTCCTGCCGTTTAGGATTCCTTGAAGGAATCTAATTTGCTAAAGCTTACTGCTACTTAGCATATTGCATTTCTAGCATATATCTGTACTTTCTGGTGACTGGCTGGAATGTTTGTGACTGCTTAACCTCATGAGAGTTAAGGCTTTTTCCAGGTTTTCTGTTAACTAATGCATATGCCTGCTTAGCCCTATAAGTACTAGTATACCTCAGTTTTCTTAAAACTTGGTCTTGGATAACCAGGTCTAATGTTTGTGGCTAATTGGTCTCTTGAGAGTTTTGCATACCTGTAAGTTTGTGGTAACCAGCCTTATAAGCCTTGTGGATGCTTTAGTATACCGCAAGGTTTCTTCTAACCAAGTCTTTGGTAGCTAGTCCTAATATTTTTGGCAGCTTATCCTCTTCAGAGTTTAGCATATTCTAAGTTTGTGGTAACCTGGCCTTATGTGGGTTTTTAGCCTTGTGAGTACTTAGCATACCTCCAACTTGCTGGTCAACAGGCCTTAGGTTTGTAGCTGCTTAGCCTCACAAGTACTTACCTCCAGACTTCCATGAGGTTTAGCATACCTCCAGGTTGCTGGTCACCAGCCCTTAGGTTTGTAGCTGCATAGCCTCACAAGTACTTACCTTGACTTCCATGAGGTTTAGCATACCTCCAGGTTTGAGGTAACAGGCATGCCAATTCATCATACTATATTACCAATCTAAAAAAATATGTGAGTCAATAGAAGAGTGAAATACTAAATGATTGAATTCAGCAAAAACTGAATATCTGTGATAAGATATTTATTGTCTTAGATTTTAGAAATGTACAGTTATGTCTAAAGTTAACAGTTTTTTTTCAATGAAGCTATCAATTTAGAAAGATATTTCAATGAAAACATGTCACTTTTAATAAGTTTTTATGAATGAATCTGGCAGAACTTGCTTCCTCCTTATATAAATAAGATAACCCCTTGCCCCAGATATGAATAGATCTTTATTTTGTTCAATCATTTTCTAACAGTAGACCTCCACTGAGCAAGCCATAAATGTTCCTCTGGCCCATTTGTTCAGCCTGAAATTTATATGAGATCATAGTCTGTACAATTTCATGGGCCAATTTGTGGGCTTCTAATAGGCCAACATTTTATTTCTATGTTTATAAGCTGTATGGTTGCATTATTTTTTCTGATTTCTTCATCATTACTACATTTGCAATTTTATGTCACCTGATCTGTGGTTACAGCTGTAAACAATATCAACCATGTCACAGTTTGTTTTTTCATCCATTCATACATAAATATTTGCTTTCTATATTTCAATACTATAAAGCATATTTTGCATTAGTATAATTTTCAACACCTGGAATCAGACATACTTGCATGTTCTATGACATTGAATCACAACCTCATCTTCAACTTTGACCTTTCATCAAAACTCCTCATTCATATTTTGCATCATTTCTATTTTCTGCATGATTTTCAATTTCATGGTATTTGAGGCCGAACTGAGAACCAAGTGAAGGTCAGTCATCTGTAGCCAATGGTATTTTGCATCATTGTTATCAATGCACCTGTATTCTGCTATATTTGACAGCTTCCTGACCTGAAATAAAATCCCATTCATAACTTTGACCCTCAGTCAGCCCTCCCATTCATATTTTGCATCATTGCTATTTCACAGTTTTTTTTCCTGTAGTACATCTGGATTTATTTGACAGGAAGTTTCATTTAAGTACAAGTCCTGGTAAAAATGAGGCAAAATGTTTAAATTCTGATAATGTATGTCAATAAAAACCATCAATTCACCCAAAGAAATCTTCTATATTCATATTGACCACTTATTAGATCTCTGCATCACTGGGTATGTTTTTTGAAATTGTTCATTAGAATGGTAGAAAATTAAGGTTTTGAGTTATTTGACCTTGAAGTGTTTAACTGTTTTCAGTGCATTTCAATGAAATTATAGCTAATTTTACCAGAATTATATGGACAAATATTTAATTTATTTCTTGTATCTAATTGTTCAATTGTCAAATTACACTGTCAGAGGTATACTCATACCATGTTTCACCTGCTGCCTGAATCTTAAGAAGACTGACATTTAACATCTGGATGAAGATAGACATGGCACACGACAACTTAAGGGCTGCTGTATTTCATTCAGGTTTTGTCAGACATAAAGTGAATTTTAACCAGTTTAATGTGCTTTAATGGGGTTACTGGGGTGTAAACACATGCTTAATTTAGTTTTTGTAGCATTCAGTGGATGGGAACCTTTAACAAACCAGAAACACAGAAAATGAATTTTAGGTGTGTTTTAATCAGCCTAAAATTTACCAGTGGTTTAGGAACTAAATCTGTTGGTATAATCTGAGAAACTCATGACATGGTTGACCTCTGCTTGTTTGATCTGTCCTATATTGCTAATTACTTCATTGTAAATGTAATTAGTTTTGATATATGAACAAACTCATGTAAAATGATGCTATTTAGACTGACTATTATGTATTTCATTTCTTCAAAAAAAAAATGTAGTCTATGAAGCAGCATTCTTACCTTATTTTTTCAAATGTTTTCTGTATTCTGATTACGTACCCTTTTATATTTCCCTTTTACAAAATTTTGATATATTGAAATTAAAGAACCTGAAATCTTGCATTTGTACATGTGTTTTCACAGTGACATGTAATCAAATTATGATTACAGAAACAGATCTTTTTAAATTCTAATGCTCTTAATTTGTAAAAGAATTATCAAGGTTGAATTAGAAATATGTAACTTCAACATTAAGTATTATTCATTTAAAATATTGTCTGGTCTTTTTCAGATTTTTAGAGGTTGAGAGTAGTGGGAGAAAGGATGAGATTCGATTCCATTACACACATAACTACCAGATACGTGTTGAGACATTCCCCTATAGACTTGCTGATGACCAGTGGCATAAACTAGCTCTTAGCTTATCAGGAACACATTTAACTTTATATGTGGACTGTGTTAAAATTTATTCTCGTGTGTTACAAACTTTGGACAGAGAGCCTCGTTCAGAAAAAGATATCAAATTGTACATTGGACAAAGGAGCCCTCGTCTTGCTTTTTTCAAGGTAGGTCTTTTGTTCTCAGTTACAAGAATATATATGTACTAAAAGTCAAAGGTGAATGGTCAAGGTCATAACATTTAAGCAATCTAATTAAAATTAGACCAATTAATTCCTCTGTGTAGTTACTGCCAGTAAGATTTAACAGACCTCTATTATACTATTAATGTTCAGATGACTTTATTTTAGCCAATCAGATTTCAGCTTTCATGATTGTGAAAGCATTATTCAAAGTAAAAGAAATTAGGCTTTTGAATGAATCATCTAAACAGTAAGTTGAATAGAGTGTTGTTAGATCATACATTCAGTGGCTGATTGAATTAACAAATAGATGTAATTCTAATTAGATTAACAAAAAACATTAGATAATATCTTCATGAGCTATTCCAATTTGTACCTTATTGAAGGAAATAGGATTCAAAGGCCCCCAAACCTATACTGAGAGTCTTAGTACAAAGAATTGGAAGGGAGATAATATGACTTGAAATATTTGTTTTGTTTGCTGGTGAAGGGCGTTTCCTCGGTGATCTGTGAGAAAACTCATTACTCTAGTACGAGTACCACACATTAGTAGTATTTCACTAAATCTTCAGATACCAGACCTATTTGACAGACAACTTTGCATCGGTGTTGTATTAGGGTAAATATGATGAAGAAGTCATTTCCGCCAGTTCATCACCATTAACAATTCCACTTTGTCAGAGAGTAATTAGAACCTTTATAATGTGGACAGGTTTACAAGGCATACCAGCCAGATCACAAATACCCTACATTCTCTTTAGACAAGATAGATTGGGAATTCAATTGCCCTGTCCATGTCTCCATTCTCATAACAGATAGGACGGGGAGATCAAAAGGATGTCTAAGTGTTGATTATGCAATCAAAGTTTCTGAAAATAGGTTCACCAAAGTATTGTGTTTTTTTTGTAAGACATCACTAAGGCATGCAGACTTTAGTGCTTTTTTTATGTACTGCAGGTTTCTACGTGTAGTAAAAATCTGAAAGTTCATTAGTATTAAAACAGATATTTCAGGTACTCTCTGTAGTTTAGTCATTTACATGTGGGTGTTGAATTACTGTCTTTAAATATGTCTGTTATTCATCTTTATGAGCTGTTGTGCATCATAGTCTTAAAAATAAATAATTGTCTATAACCTTTGAGTAAGATATTTTTGTAAGAGTACATGTACATGCAGTGGTAATACTTAATCTTTAACTTAATGTATTTTGTAGGGTATACTTCTAAGTCTACATTTAGTGATCAATGTCCAGAAGTTTAACAATTAAAAGCCTTCTATTCCACTAAATAGTTCAACTTTCACTGCTTCAGTATTGTCTGTACCACTACATTAAAGTTATCTATGTATAAATAGTAGAGGAAAAGTGCAGCCTCATGAAAGTGTCCATTAAACAACCTTAGCAGCCATATTTATACAAATTTAATAAACATGACCTTTACCTGTTGACACTGCAACAGAAAGACCACCATCTTTTTTTTCTTAACCAGAGTGTTCTTCACCTTTCGAGGTTAAACCAGTGTCTTTCATCATTCAAAACTAAACAAGAGATTAAGTCCTATACCTTTTAATATTGATCTAGAGTCATTCACCTTTCAAAACTAAACTAAAAAGTCATGCAACTTTCTCCACTAAACCAGAGTACCCTTCAGCCTTCTGTGTTACTCTGGTTCCTTCATCTTACAAAAAGTAACCAGAAAGTTTTTCACCTTTCATTGTTAAGTGAGGAAGTCCCTCACCTTTCAGGACTGCCTTGCCTTTCAATACTGAATCAGAAAGTCCTTCACCTTTCAATGTTAAGTGAGAAAGTCCCTCACCTTTCAGTACTGAACCAAAAAGTCCTTCACCTTTCAATATTGAATCAGAAAGTCCTTTTTCTTTCAATGTTGAGTGAGAAAGTCCCTCACCTTTCAATACTGAACAAAAGAGTCTTACACCTTTCAGTATTAATTCAGAGTGTCTTTCACTTTCTATACTTAAAACAAGAGTGACATAAGTAATACACCATTTAATCTGTGGCCTAGCAATGATCATATTGTTAGTCCCTCTACATTTAATACAAAACCAGAAAATCCTTCATCTTTTAGTACTACTCCAGAATGCTCTTGGTATTTGAATATTAGTTAAAAAAAAAGACTTCAACTTTCAACATATAACCAAAGAAATGTTTTCCATTAATTTTGAAATTAACAAGGAAGTCATTGACTTTTCAGTTAAACCCCTGATTATGAAGTTTTCAGTTTGAAGTATGTATACTACTATTTTGCATTCAGATTGTAAAAATACAAAAATAAATTTCTCCTAAATTTTATGCTTAGTATTCAGATAGGAGATAGTTTTAATGGTGTAGTTATATGTTTGTATCTTTAATGTTCAATTCAGTATGTTTGAAAGTTTGATAAGATCAAAATAGAGAATTGAGAAGTGAAATAAACTGAAGATGAATCCCCTGATTGTGTCTTGTCCAGCAGTGATAAGAGATGAAAGATGGTCAATGTTTGATGGATTTATTTTTATTTTGAGGTTATGACCTCATATTTCCAATCAAATACTTTTATCATCTAATTGAAATTTGTTTCAGCTGGCATTATGGTCAATTCTTAGTGTGGTTATGAGTCTAACATTTCTGCCTTATATTCTTTTTTTGTGAAAATGACCAGTAAACCAGTACCCAAAATACATCTAAGATACATCATTAATGCACCATCCTGGTGTACTACTCTCTTGGTAGTTTCAGGGCAGTAGGGTGATAATATGAATTATTCATGAATGATAATAGATATTCTTCAAGGATTTACATTTATCTTGGATCAGGGTTCTCAATAAGTTTTAAAGTAGGTGGAAGAAAATTAAAAGTAGGTGGCACCATTGAGGGCCCTCAGGCCTGAACTGAGAGCTGAATTGATTCTAAAACTTCCCACACATGGAATCTGTGATACAGAATCAGTACTGGGTTTGAAAAAAAAACAGATCACGTCCATTACAAAAGTGCCAAATTAACCACGATTAAAGTTTGTTTATTCCTACTGCCAATCACAACAAAAAAGAGGAAACTGATCTGCATTACAATAAACAACATGATCGAAGGTTTCTTACGCAATTTTTTATGTATGAAACTTGAAATAACCAAACATTTTTTTTTTAGCAATAAAATAGCCAGCGCCAATGTCAAAGTAGATGGCGAAAACACCAGTCGCCGGCACTTATTGAGAACACTGTTGATATCTACATTATCTATTGTTTCTTCATCATACAACATTAGTGAATGGACAGGGATCCAGTTGTTATTAGGCTATACTTTGTTTTTTGAAATTTTTGCCATGCACTATTTTTTTACTGGAAAATGGGACTTGGTTGTGTTTGAAATGAATATGCTCACATTTTGAATTTATATGTTACTGAAATTTGTTTCCTCTCGATATAAAGTTCAAAACACATTTGGTCTCATCATCGGAAAACTATGATTGATAAACCATTGCCTACATCATGATATAGGAAGGTAATGCTACATAATCAACCATTGGTTTCCAGTGATGATTTGGTATATATGGGGAATTTTAAATGATTGCAAATATATTTTGTTCAATTCTTTATGTTACCAATTCAGCTAATTCTGGTTATTTAAGTTCCTCAATACTTCCCTGTCATCACTTGTGAAATTTAATCTCTAGTTAGAAATAAAAATTTTTAATTTAAACAGTTGAGGATCTTCTACCTATGTTGAAGAAGTTCTTCTCCTACCTATGTGCACCAATCAAAACATTTTGCTTAAGTGGCAAAATATTATGTATAAGTTACATGTATCACAGATCATTGGAATCCCCCCAATTGTTTTCTTTGTGTGGCAATTCTTACCATTCAGTGGAAAGTTGATGTGAAAAGGTCAAGAGATTGTCACATCTTGCCCATATTTCCATACTTTGATATAAAGATCTAAGACAGCCCAAGTGGTAAACACAGACAAACAAATTGGTTTATTCAGTTTACAGACAGAATCCCATTATGTAAGAGAGTTAGAGATGTCATTACATTTTTCTTGTGACATCACTATATTAATTGCATAACACAGAAATAGTTTCGATGTTATGCCAAAAAACTCATTATTTCAATGGTCTAAAATAATCATATTCATGTACATCCCTATACAAGCACTAAACCAGGTTAATTGTAATAAGGGACATAAATAGTAGGTATTAATTCCAATTTTTACCTGACAGTGAACACCTTTGCAGACATATAATGGTACATGTATATGCTGTCGTCAACTGTTGCTTCGTTGTTGTCCATAGAAACTTGGTGTTGTTATAATAACTTGAGTACATGTATTGGTAGATTTTGATAAAATTTGATCAAGAGTACCATACCACAAAAGTCATACATGGATAGATCTGAGAGGGTATGTGTATAATACAATGTATATTGTATTTTCAGAATTAGGTCATTTGATAAATTTTAATCCCTATTTCTTGCCCAATTTCTAAGGGGTTTAATTCATAGGTTTTGGTTCTTTGATATACTGAATTCAACTGTGTATTTAAGGAGGTAGACCTAGGGTAAGGGACATTAACTCATGAATTCAGTGATATGTTTGTATCACATTCAATTTCACTAAAGTCTTTCAAGCTTTCATTTGAAACAGAATGAAATCAGACCAAGTTACTTTGATGCTTACATGAGATTGATGTAAAATGCTGAATGCAAACGTTCCAATGGTTTGTATGAGTTGTGTCCCTAACCCTAGGTCTGCCTCCTTAAACTTTTGAAATTTCCTTATTTAAGGTAAAAATCAAATATCAAATTCTTAAGTTTCTATAACAACCTGAACCAATGTTACAAATGCTATTAATTTGTCCCATTATAAGTCCAGTGTTGTATCAAGCTTAAGTATTGTGCCCATACTTGCCAAAACTCTTCTGACCTTGACTTCTGCAATTATAATAAGCTAAAACAGTTTATTAAATATTATGGGTATTGAACTTACAAGTAATACCAGTACATGTTATCACTGATTAATTATAATGTTAATTTTCTTATAAATCTTAGCATTTCATGTCATTTAATGATGAATTGTTGTATTAAGCTATGGAATGCTGTCTATCTGGCTTATATCCCATACTCATCTCATCCTATACCTTGTTTTCTGGCAATTTTCAGTCATTAAGATTGCTATTAAGTCATAGGAAATGCTCTATATTTCTTTAAAAAAACATTGTAATTGTATTGTCATTATCTTGAGCCAAGAAATTTCAGATCTATCTGCCTATTCATGAAGTGAGAGAAGTACAAGCAGGAATTACACTTGATATTAAGTAATTTGTCAGATCTATATCGAGACACATAAAGTCAGAAAGATCGTAAATGTTATGACATTTTTTTTACCGGTTATCCTTTGATGCTCCGTTACGTTGCTAATACATTTTTAAGATGTTTTTTGTCTGCGCCATTAATTCTATCTAATTACACATTAGGTAACAAAAGATGTAATAATTCAATAACTAAGGAAATTAGCGCCAAGACCTACCTGCTTGCTATAATGGGCCGTCTTGGTTTGGCTAATTACCTGATTATCAAGTTGTAGCTGTGGTTTCTAGACAGATCTCTGTGGTTTGTAGACAGAAGAAGTTGCACCCAAGGGATCCTTACTTGTACCTGACCACACAGCAATTAGATATTTTTAGGGATCTTTTTTTCTAGGTCATTTGGTTATATTGAGGCTCACAGTGTTATTTTAATGAATATTTACTGGAGTGCTATTATTCATATATTTTTATATATACAAACAAGCAAGTATAATCATAAAATGATTGAACACTGGGAAACTGGATGTGTATAGATTTAACATTTTTTTAGATTTATAAATATCAGATATACAGGTTTTACCATTGAAGATATTTTCATGATATGCCCATAATGTAACTACTGATATTTAGATTTACCTGGTAGTCTTTTTGAAATTCACTAAAATACTTACTGGACTAGCAAAAGCATATACTTACCCTTCTGTCTGATTATCTGTCTGTCTGTCCATGTACTCTGGTCAACAATGTTTTGTCACACTTATCTCAGCCATCTGTTACACTAATCTTTTGCTATTAGGCAAGGAAGCTTAATGGATGTTATATTCCGTGGCTCATTTTTTGATTGATTTCAAAATTCAATGAATAAAATATGATTTCAAAATTTAATGAATAAAATAGAAGTGTTGTTTAATGATATAGCAATTTCTCTCATTTAGAACCCCATCCATGAGCCAATAAGTTCTGGATATGTCATTACATCTGTATTGACTAGATATTCAAGTACAGAGGACATATATCTCATCTACCTGTGACGTATCATCCACCCACACAGAGATCAAACAGTTCAAAATTTTGCTGATCTTGCTAACTTACCAATTGTAGCATCTTTTTAACAGATTGGCACTAAGTAATTCAAGTGATTTGCCTCAGTTTCATATTGTATTGTACAGTGACATTGATATTAAAATAATCACTATTTAAAGAGTCTGTATATGCTTCCAACTTCAGATATTAGAAAATTTTGCACTCTTTTACATTATGGAATTTCAAGGAAAATTAATCTCTTGAAAACGAAAATGCCCAAAATCTTTATATTGAATGATTCTGTAATTCAAATACTGTAAATGTATTTGTTTTTGCTGTATAATAGTACCCGTGAATATGTTCACTTGACAGAATCCGGGATAATTAGCTACTACTGAAATTAATACATTGACAGTATGCTATCATGTACAAATGCTTCTTATAATAGTAAAAACATTGAATTGTATGGCAATGACAACAGCATTATGGGTAATGAGGAAGTAAGTATATGGATTGATAGAAATCATTTTTGTAATATTACAACAGCTGAGGAATAGCTATAGATATCTGAAAAATACAAACTTAATGACATTCTGCATTTGAAACTGACATTGGTTGAACTAAGCACAAAATGAACAGCCTTTAGAATTTTGCTTAGTTTTGTATAATTTTCATCAAATAAGATTAAAGTTTTCTAAAAGATTCCAAACTTGAGATTATCCTGTAAACTTTTAAACCTTATTTCTTTGGAATTACATGTACTTTTAGAGTGAAGCTGTTCTTCTTACATCAAAAGCAAGACTAATTGAGGAAACACCTACAGAACAATTATTGAAATATATTGTATCAACTCTCAGAATCATTTTTCAGTAATGACCAATAAAATTAGCTGAATTCTTTGAACATATCTTTTGTGTTTTATCAGATCATAGATATTAGTGGTTCAGTTTAATCTCACCCTAGTGTTTTAGTATTAATTTTGAATGTGTAAATTGAAGTTTTGAACAAATTCCAGATAGTTCATACCAGGAATTTAATGGTTTTGGTACTATGGTATCACTCAACATAGGTTGTTCCAAATTGAGAAAGAGAGAGAAGTTCAAGGCTTCTTTCTATAGTACAATCGGCAGACAACATGAAAGGGTCTATGTCCATTCACATCTGTAAAGTACTGCTAATTTGTTTAGATATTTGTTCATTGTATTCTGTTTGATTTGGCTGGTCACCAATTAGGATGTATCTATAGTATCTATGGTCAGGCTAAGTTAATAGCTACCATACCTTGCTCTGGTCATCTTAAATAGGTCTGTGTTCTGAAGGATGATAACCTTTACCATTGAATACATATGGTTAGCAGTAAAGAAATGTTTGAATCTCTGTGTTTTTCAAGTTCTGCCCCAAAATGACTATGCACTCAACTTTCTTGTTGTACATGTATCTTGCCCCAATTGTAAATAGGGTTTAACTTTAGTCTTTTCTTCTATCCCCTCCTCATACAATTTTGGTTCCATTTTACTGAGATTTTTTCATGCTGACTTACAAAAACCTGACTTCCTGTTTGATGACCTTGATAAAATTTGATGTCTTTACTGCCATATCTTTTGCAACCTTTTTGCTCTTGTATCACTTCCATATCAGAGATCATTGTCTCCTAAGCAGTTTCCTTTCTTGACATATGTATTATGGTACACTGCTACTTGTTTGTCTGTCTGTCAACATATTATACAATGATTTAAATATTATTAAAGGGATTTTAAATAAAATGATAGAATGTATGTCTTGTTGTAGGATGCTTTATATTTTTCTCAATGAATATCACTCTTTTACATAGACTTGAAATGCCAAACTTGAGGGAGAGGTCATGTCAGTTGTTTATAAGTTATCTTTCCCATCATACTCTTATTATCTTGTGCAACTGAACACTCACAGCCAATATTTGAAAAAGGAGATTTGAAATACATACTCACTGTCATATCAGAAATTCTGGCCATAAGTTAGTAGAGTCTTGCATGATTCTTTTTAGGAAATACCTTAGTTTCATATCTAATTTTATATTTCTTTCATTTCAGGGAGCTATACAAGATGTGAAGATAGTCACACAGCCTGATGGCCATCTTGATCAGTGTCCAAACTCAGATACAGGTATACTTGTTTGCAATTCATAACAGAGATTAAGTACTGAAGGAAGATTCATAAGTCTTGTCCTTCAAGTAAACTTGTAAGATTGACAGTTTAATTTGTATTCAGTTGCACTGCTGTCTTTATTATCTGGCAGTCAATTATATTGTTATGGTGGTATTCAGATTTAGATACAAGAAAAAAACAAGAAAAAAGCAAAAACAATACTGATACAGATACTGATATAGATATTATACATATCAATTAATTTCGAAAATGCAAATTTTATTTTGTATTTTATTTCCAGTTTGCCCTACATGTTCACAATTCCAAGCAATGGAGCAACAAGTTAGAAATATATATTCCATGTACCATAATCTTTCCATAGAGGTATGTAAATAATCAAAATACAGAGGTCAAGGGTTCAAAATTCTCGCTTGACCTTACAAATATTTTACTAATTCCATGTAAAATATAAAAAAAACAAGAAAATTTTCTATCAAAATACTGATATCCATTACTTTAAAATCTGCAGCACTTCCAAATGATAATGTGGTATGGTTTACCTTACAAGCAGAAAAAATGTGTAATAACTGAACTGTACAAGCCATATTTGGTTAATAAGTTTATTGCATGGTTGTTAAAAATAGGAGAAAAAAAAACATTCAAAAACCTAAGAAACAGTCTCATATTTTCATAAAACCTTTAAAAAAAAAGCAGTCATAATATTGTCAGTGTTGTGGAAATCTTCATTGTCAATAGGAACTTGACATCAGGACAATAACATGATAGAAAGTAAAAGGATATATTTGAAGTTGCACCTTCAGGTGCTATACCGCAAAAGGAAGGACAGGATTGATTGTGGAAAATTTATGAACAAGGAGCCAAAATGGTCACTTTTATTTTGGTCAGATTCTTATCCTGTGCCAAACAATATGATTACAATCCAAATTTAAAGCTGTATCAAGGTTGAATGGTGTGTGTATACTTGCCTTCGTTGTTAAAGGGTTCCACCTCTGAAGTGGTATTAAGTTACGACCTGCAAAACATTTTATTCTTATAAGGGAAACTATTTTCTATGCATGTTTTTTTTTCATTTAAACAGTATAGATAATAATCTAGATACCCAATTAAATTCCATTCTTGTTAACAACTCAGTGTAAAAAAACTATTAGTGATTACCTCATCTTTCAATTATTGAAATTATTATGCAACAATTCTTCTAAAAACTCAAGCAAAATTGATTGTCTCTTACTTTAAAGTTGATCTGATTTATAACCTTGTAGATTTTTATCTACAGAGGTGAGTAAACTAGATAAATTAGTTACTCTTTTCAACACTTCCGTGTAAAATCAATAAGATCACCATTGTTGAAAAGTAAAGAAAAAAATCATTGATATCAGAAACTGAGTGTTACAAAAGATTTTCAACTTGAGAGTTTGCATTGTTTTTTTAATCTTTTTTGTCTCTGCATGGAAGAGGTTGCAGTTGTTTAAACAAATCTTTGGATAATATTTCTAACTGAAAAATAGGTTTGGCATTTTTTTCAAAATAAACTCAAAATTTTTGGGTGTTATTTTGATATTTTGAGAATTTTCAACAATACAGGAATATTAAGTCTTGAAGGACATATGACCAACAGGATCCATGAATTCCTCCAAGTCTTTTTAATGTATGGACTGGTCATAGATGATGATGTCTGGGTACATTTAAGGGGCAAGGGATGTGACACTAACTGTAATGACTATGTTACATGTTCTCAATATTTGCTTAACTTTCAGCTTCAGCGAGCAAAACAAAGGATAGCAGAATTAGAGCAGTGTGAATGTCGGAGAAGTTGTCAAAATAATGGTACACTTAAGAAAGAGGGTGAAGTGTGGCATCCGAACCCCTGTACTACCTGTGTTTGTAAAGTAAGACAGCATCATTAGTCATCATTTGATTATTTATAGAGAACTAAGCCCTCATGATGGGTAATATATTTGAATTGAACCTATAACCTTAAAACCACTGAGGGGCTGATTTTATTGTCAGGAATTGATCTGCTTAAAATACCACATAGTGCAGATACAAAAGTTGTGACTATGGGACAGTTTGGCCCATAGACAAGTTGTCGCTAGTCTACTAGGACTTCACACAATTAAGTTTAAATCATTACATATCTATCTAGCTAAAACAATGTCCTCTTACTGGATACACCTACCTCAAATTAAAAATTTGTGAAAATGACTTCATTGTATGGTGTCTTTAAAGGAGCTTTTAGACTACCATTTAGATTATCGATCTTCTGATATTCAGGAACACTGGAAACCAATTTAAGTAGAGCAATTTTTTGTTTCCTTTTTGTGAGGATAAAGAAGTCCTAATTTATAGTCATTGACACAAATTTATTTGTTGACGTTGAAAGTTATGCAAGGATTATATTTTCACAAAAACAATGTTTTGTAACCCAGAATTTAGCTCCAAATACAAGCTGTTCCCATAAAATTTGTAATGGGCACTATTTTAAATGAATCAATATTCCACCTTACCAAAAGCAATTTTGGCTTTTCCTCGTTGCATGTTAGATTCAATTTTTCCCCTTATCATCAACAAGAATGGTGGGTAAGGAGTCTGTTTGGAAAAATTATGACAAAATTACTGGTCACATTGATATAGTCTTCACTGAGTAACAGCAGGGTGGACAAGTTTGATTCCTCAAATTGTCAATCTTGTATTTGCATCTCTGTAAATAGATGAGGATCTTATATTAGTACGAGGTCCCAATTCACTCATGATAAACAATTTAATATCAATTACTCAGTGTCAAATAAATATTACTCATGAAGTACTAGACCATGAGATTTGATACTTGTGATAAGTATCTGTGTGGGTAGTATCATTGCTCTTGTCAGTACAATGTAGGCCACTAATTATATAATTGTGTTAATTTAGCACACTCCTCAGTGCTTTTCTTATATATTGATTCATCTTTGAGGTACTTGTTTAGCCATTTAGATTGATTTGTACTGTCAATATAAGATATTTGTACCTCTGTTTTGTGGTCACAGTACATTTTGTAACTGATATTATCAGTTCTTATATGTGGAGGCAGAGTGTATTGCTTTCATCATTATGCATATCATTGATGACCTCTGTAACCTCTACCTTTTACCACGTATTTGGAGTGTGTTTTGTGGTTGTTGTCACTATGCTGTAGGGTAGACATTCTTTGATTTGTTCAAGGCTATCAAGGACTTTGTGAAGTTTAATTTATAACTTATTTGATAAAAGGAAGAAAGCTAAAAGCATATTTGATTTTTGCAAAATTTGTGGTCCAAATGGGAAATTCTCATGCCTTATGAACTTGATTTTGGCAGATGAAACTCCTCTACAGGCCAAAACTGTTATAAACAAAGATTACTCACAAACTAGTAAGGGTTTTTAGTATTTGATGAAGGTTAACAAGTGCAAAAAAAGACAAAAAACCGTAAACATAACCTGTGGAAAATTTATACTTTAATACACTCCTTTGCATAAGGAAATGTGACTGAGTTAGAACACACTAAGGCAGCATGCTCTACTGTCCCCTAACATTCAAGGTTTTGTTGAAACCTTATAAATAGAGTACTGTCCCAATAGCATTCAAGACGTTTTGCAACCTCACATACAGTCACTGAACACACTTCACTGCCCCTATACCATGCATCGAGTTCCAGCAAACTTACATACAGTTTCTACAGTAAGAGTTGGGAAATCTTACATATAGTGCCTGAACAAGGAGTTTGCAGTCTCAAAATACATTCTAGTTTCAAGGAGTTGTTACAACCTTACATCCAGAGTTTGAAGATACTCTAACATCAAGGAATTGTTGTAATCTTGTAACTGACTCAGAATACACTGTAGCCCCAAGGAGTTGTTACAACCTTACATGCAGAGTTTGATAATACTGTAGCATGGAATTGTTGTAATCTCACACACTGACTCAGAATACAATGTAGCCACAAGGAGTTACTGCAACCTTACATGCAAAGTTTGAAGACACTAGTTTGACAGAGATATTGATTAGAGAATCAGATTAGTAATAATATAGTCTACTTTGGTTTGCTCTGATTAGATGCAGCCTTAGAAACATTTCTGTAATTTCAGGATGCACTTTATGACTGGAGAGAAACAGAAAATTAAAATCTGCATTTATGTTTAGTTTGGCTAACTGCCTGACCACCTCTCATTATTTTTGTTTCAAAACAGCTTTCCAGTGATTTATTTTGCCATAACTAACAAATTGTTTTCACTTAGTTGTTTTTTTTACAATAAAACATCTATCATGGTGGTAAGGTCAAGCCTTCTCAGCCAGCTGAAGAATCATTAACTCATTATCTCCTCATCTATGTCCATCCTATAGTTAGAAGATCAGGTTTTTGAAGTTTTAATTTCCCCCAAGCTTTCCTGGTACTTTCCCATATATCATTCATGGCCAACATTGAGTCTGAAACTTTTATAATATGTGATAATTGATGACCATCTGAAACATGCTTATACAACTGTTGTTGATCTTTTGATCTTGGAGGTTTAGTATATTGTTATGATTTACCCCCCTTTATTCTTTGTTCCAAATCAAAGCATTGTAAGACATGATAAACATAACAGACAACTATCATCAGCTATCATTCACACTGGTGAAAAAAAAACAAGATAGCTTCAATTGAGATTAGGTATTAGACTACTCCAGCAATGCTAGATGTTGTCTGGCAAGCTATTTTCTGACTTGGTGTGGAGTATGGAGGGACAGAATTCCAACCTCTTACATTACAGGAGTTGTATTAGACTTAAAATATGGATACTGTTACAAAATGATATCAGAATTATTAGTTGTTGAAGTCTGGCTGTATCTTTTTGATTGTTACTATCAAATTATCAGTCCAGACATTAATTTTAGTTCTTTTTATGCCAATTTATTTTTTTTTTAATTTTTACAGTTGACTATTACAAATTGTCAGTCAAGGTATTCATTCATTCATATATTTTTTTATATAATCTCTTGAGTTTTTGCCTTGTTATAAACTACATGATATTGTATAGAATTTATGACAGTGTGATTAATGGAGGTTATTTTATGATTGTAGAATGGATCGTCAGTTTGTAGACAATTTGATTGTCACCCAGTTGGTTGTGAAAAGCCTGTATTTAGAGATGGTGAATGCTGTCCTGTTTGTATAAGTAAGTATTTATATGAGTATACATTTGAAATATAGGAGAATATGCCAATAGAAAATCCTCTTTTGTCCGATTTTTTTTTTTTTCATGCTTTTTCAAGCAATTTATCTTGGATAATGTACTGCTCTACTTATGCTTTAAATTTTGTTAAATAAAAATTTCACTGTTATAGAAATCAATTATGAAGCCTTCCCCTTTATTCTTTGCTTGGTATATATTTGGTTTGAATTTTCTCTTTTTTATAGAACATCATTAGAATATAGTTATAAAGTTATAGTTAGAATATAGTTATTAAGAGTTTATTAAAGGGAGGGTCCCAGTATATTCAAATTTAAACTAAGATCACACTTTCTCTAATTTATTACAGTGACATTGGGTACTTGAAGCCAAACTGGTTTCGTGACATGTAAATCTAATGCCGAATACACTTGGATTAAATAACACTCTTTTATTTGATGAAATACTGCATTTTTTCACTGAGCATTACAACCACATAGGTTTCATAAAAATTTTGAACTTCAGTACACAAATGCTATTTCTTAGAACATTATTAGTGTTTTCTTACAGAAATAAGAAAGCTTTTCATGTTTGACATATTAATTGTGTTTAGAGTTTACTAGGCTACACAAACAGAAAGAAATTGTTTTGACATATCATGCCAGAGTGTTAATATATTAGAAAGATTTCAGTAATCTTGACAAGATTTCATACAACTATTGGATACAGAGATCTTACAAATATTTACAGGAGAACCCCGGGTCATTCACTCTTTGGAGTGCTTAGTTCTTTCCATATTGTACATTGATAGTCAGTACCTGTTAGGAGTTGTGTACTAAAAAAGTTGATGCTTTGTAAAATTGGGTTGATCAAAATTTAAGAATTTAAATCATTAATTGAAATGATGCATCAGAATACATCAAAGAAGTGTAATTTGTAACAAACCTTTAAGTATTTCCATTAAATTCTCCAATTTGCATTAATCAAAATATTTATAAGGCTGCAACACATTAAATTGACAAAACTGCAGTTAATTATTTTTCCATCTGTCTATTACTGAAAGTTGGAATAATATGAATGGAATGAAATATAATAAAAAGAACTGAATGTTGCTTTGATATTTTAATTCCAAAATATGTCAATTTAAAATATCTGAATCAGCTATTCAAGGAATACATATTTAGCTTTCTGTGTCAACTTCATTAGGTTGATGGAATTTTGTATAAATCACATCAATCTACAAATCCCTTTAGTGATGGATAGTGCTATTTTTTCTTGCTTCTCATTATGACAAGTTATTCCTAGATACTGTATGATATGTAAGATTCATTCTATCCATAGCTTGATTCCATGTGAGATAGACTTCTTGTTTTCAAAAATAACATGACATATAAAATTAGAAAAGGAGATCTTTTATTCAAACTTTTGAAGTTGTTATGAAAATATCAAGTGCATCAGTTTGTATATAAATCAGTATTATATCTTTGACTTTTGATGTCTCGGTTTTCACTAACTCCAATAAATACCAATATATGAAATAAAAGAACTGTGGAAGCATAAATTTAACTACTTTTGATACAAATTCAAATGTATTTCTAGTTTTAGAAGTTATTGATAGAATTGCTAATTGGTTATTAAACTTAATGTGAAGGTCAACAGTCTGTCTTTGATATGAGGTTTTTTTTTCCTTGAAGTTTTAGAAAATCTTGATTTCTTCATTCTCATGCTGTCCTGATAAGCCTGTTACTGATTTAAGAGTCTAAATTTGCAGTGGGTTTTACCGATGAATTTTTGTGGTTTGGCAAAATTTTGTCGGTTTCTATGTGAATGTTTGAATGATGCATTTTTTATATGATCATCTTACTTGTTTGCATGTTAACATTTGGTTAGGAATTTTATTTTAATCAGGGAAAAAAAACTTAAGGAAATCCATGAACATGGTTACCAGTCTAAACAATGTTTGTTCTGAATTTTTTGTTTACATCCACGAAATTTTGCGGCCAATAATGGTATCATGCTGTTGCCATCTTTGTTGTCGTCCTGTATCTATTAACTTGGTTTCCAGATATTCGCTAAAGTATAAGTGAATGAATCTACATAAATGAATTTAAACCACAAGGTGCCATACCCTGAAAGAAAGGCTAATTTTTGGGGTTGTGACTTGAACCCTTAGTAAATTATGGGCCAAAAAGTGACATTTTCAACTTAAATCGTGTCTGTTATCCATGTCTGGTCTTAGTCCTTGGATTACATTCTTTTGATTTCCACTAGAATCTTGGTTCCCTTGATCACTCTTTAAGTTAATGGACCTCTTAGAAAATGTACCACAAGATGTCATACCACAAAAGGAATGCTGGAATTGACTTATGGGATTGTTACCTGAAAAAGGACCCAGAAACAAGAATTTTCATGAAAGATTTTTTAAAATCTTGATTTCTTCAATCTTTTTCTGTCATGATAAGACTGTTGCTGATTTAAGAGTCTAAATTTGCATCATGTTGATTGGATGAATTTTTGTGGTTTGGCAATTATTATCGGTTTCTTTGTTGGATTATTACTGGGTTTGTTTACCTGTGAACATTTGGCTATGAATTTAATTTATTGATTAAAAAATTAGTACAGATTCCATGAACATGACTACCCGGTACTAGTTTAAACAATGGCTGTTCTGAAGTTTCTTGTATATGACCACAAGAATTTGCAGTCCAGTAATGGTATAGTGCTAGGGTAGGGTTTGACCTCTGTGGTCACATGAAGCTTTACCCTGCAAAGCATTTTATTGTAAATTTCTATTCTTTTGTAACTTGTATGTATAGGCTTAAATACTTGTTGAAGTTTCTTTAAGTTCAGAAATGTAATGAGCAGTACATGTAATGATTTTCTTGATATCACAAAAATAAAAATGAGCAGATAGGTCAGAGATTCAAAATTAAAAAAAAACAAATGCACTCATTAATTTCTAGATTATTCCTTTTGACTTTTTGTTTGTGGGTTTTAGGTTTTCAGTCTGTATGTCTGTCTTGATCATTTCTGTTTTGTAGTGTTTAGACTTCCAAAACCATACCTACCTGAAATTTAGTCTACTTTATCATTTGTCTGTGTTTTTATACAATAACACCTCTCTTTCTTTCTCTGATTGTTGGAATAGCAACAAGTTGGCTCCTGTACGCTGATTCTGAATTGCTCTAAGCACTGTGAATCACAATGCTAACATTCCTTAGGAATTCTTATTACATAATTCTCAATAAGCTTAACAGATAGAAAGCAATGTTAGGACACGATCACATAAATATTATGTTCAACTGACACCTGTAGTTATAGGCTGAACATGAGAACAGTATAAATATTTGGATGTAATAGGCACCTATCTCTCTCAAAATATGAGGAATTCCTTCAAATTAGAGTTCATTTACAGCCAAATAGTAAATGGGGCTGTGGTCAATGTAGAAAAGATATAAACAGTGTGTTACTACATGTACTGAAACTTACTGTGTAGCCTTTTTTGAACAGATAACCAGTCAGGATTGAGGTGAAACATTGTATTTTTTTGTGGAATCGTAAATTTGTTTTAAGGTAAACAAGATTTTATAAGTGTTATAATGAACTGAATGAGCCAAAAAAGGCCTGTATTGAATGTTATTTATTTTCTTTTTCAGCAAATTGTTTTTTTAGTGGGAAATATTATGAACATGGTGCAACAGTTAGTCCTAGAGTGTGTGTTAATTGTGAATGTAATGTAAGTACCTAATAGTATGATTTTAGCCTTTACCTATTATGGATTGAGCAAGTTGTGCTCAAGTGCCATTCTGTGTAAGAATCAGGAAATGGGTGGCACATCATTTCCCCCAATTTAGTCATTTTTGCCTAAAATATATTCAGTGCATCTAGAAAACAAAATGCTATTTAAGTTTATCCTGAAGCATCTGTGACATAGATATTCTTTGACTGCTTATATAGGAAAAAGTGCAGGAAAATTTTCCTGCCATTTTTCCATAGTGCATTTCAACTAAATTTGACCTATCAATATCTTAAAAATGCAAATTTTACAAATACTTTGATGGTTATTTCTGGTGGTTATCAGGTATAATTAATTGGTTAATGCAATAAAATCTCTGTGTTTTTTTTTCCTTCATGTGCCACACCTTATATACAATTGGCCCGATTCTTAGACGGAGAAGTACTTAATAACAGTGGATTTCTACTATGTTGTTATATCCAATAGGAACATGCAGCACTTACTTTAACATAGCTTTGCATCTGCATTAAAAGTTCAAACAATCACTTCTTAACTCCATGTATATTTCCAAAATATGTCACTTCTGGCAGAATGATTGCAATCCATTCATGTTTCAGAAGATCTACATAACATAGCATGTCACCATTCATGATTCAGAACATTTACATACATAGTATGTCACCATTCATGTTTCAGAACATCTACATACATAGTATGTCACCATTCATGTTTCAGAACATCTATATAACATAGTATGTTACCATTCATGTTTCAGAACATTTACATAACATAGTATGTCACCATTCATGTTTCAGAACATCTACATACATAGTATGTCACCTTCCCTATTCATTCTAGTTATAATATTGTTTTAATCAAAACTTGACAGACCTGAAGACAGTTTACTACTATGGGGTGTTTAAGGACCTTGACAAACTTTTGGGTTCTCACAATGCATGTTGCTTATTAGTAGAAATGGTTGTTGGTGGCCCAAAATTCGTCTGGACTGCTATGTTGATGCTTTGGCCTACTCTTAGACTTCATATGGGTTTGGGATGGTTTCCCAGTTCTACCCCTCTTGGAGTAATGCCAAATGAAGAGATGTAGATGGCCAGTTTGGTCATTGGTCACTTTTTCCATTTGATCCCATTCAACAACATTAGGTAAATGGGTGTGTCATCACTAAGTACTAACATAATATTTATATTGCAGTGGAGTGTCCCAGTTTCATGCCAAGAAAATTTAGCTTTACATAACAAATCTCTGTAGAAAATCCAATAGTTCAGCTAACTTTATAGCCATTACTCAATTGTACTGTTGAAAGAATATGCCAGGTTCAATCTATTAGCCCTATTTCAGAAATATGCAAGAAATAGAATGTTCCTTTGTAAGAGTCAAAACTAAACTTAAAAAGCCAGGAATTTTAATATCAACAAGGGTGGTTGTTTCTTGTAATAAATACTAGTCTCATTGAACATCAGGCAAGGATTCATTTCACCTGTCAAAGTAATTTTCATTGCCATCTATGGTAATGGGCATATAGATTTTTTTAAGTAAATCTGTCTATTAATCTTAATCAAATTCTAAAGTCATATTTTTTTCATGATGTAGAAAAACCCACCGAACAAACAATGTTCTTTTTTCTATCTTCAGATGCTACATTTTTAGGTTACATTATTTCTTTCTACACTCATATCTGTACTTTTGAGAAAATCATACATTCATTTCACACTAACTTCAACCGAATCAAAGCAAATCAAGAAAGATAACTCTTGCAAAGTGCTAATTTCATGTACAATCTATATAAATTTTATCTCAAAAGCATTACATCCAAATGAAAAACCAAGACTGGTTATGTGGTCTGTAACAGATTCTGAATAGGAAATAAAAGTTAAATGTAGTGGAGTTTAATCTAGGAAAACTGTTCTGTGATAATTAAAGAGTAGTTCTAATATGGCGTGCTTCGAAGCTGTTTAGACCACAACCATGGTAAAAAAAGTGATAAACACATGACCAACAATTCATGCAACACATTGGTTGTGTCTCTTCAAAAATATGAAGGAACTAGTCCTATTAGAATCAAAATAAATCATGGAAACTCCATTTTATCATTGTTTTAACAAGGGCTGGTCATTTATGTCATTATTAAACCTTCAATATTGCTTGGGGTAAAACAATGTGACATAAATGGCCAGTCCATGGTAAAACAATGATGAAATGGAGTTTCCGTGATTTTTTTCCCCTAAATTTATACAGTATCTATTATGCTTAGATTTGCATACATGGCTGGTAGTATTGCAAGAGCACTATTATAGTACAAAATTACAACAGAACATATTATTGTAATTTTTAGTAGCACTTTTAGTAGTCATCACATTTTGATGTGACCTGGTATTAATATATTATGTTTCAAAATTATATTGAATGAAAGGAAAGGTTTTAGATATGTTTGAAACTGTTTCATTTCAGTGCAATATGACTGATTGTAAAAATGATAAGTATTATCTTGTCTTAAAAATGTCAAGACAGTGAGGTCCTCTTAAATAATGGCATATTAGTCTTCTGATCTATAAATATTTAATTTGCCAAACTTTGACCTTAAGAATTTATGGAGTCTGAAGTTCTTAATAGATTAGAAAAAAAATTATGCCTCTATCCTTTTTGGGGGAGAAATATTGCTTTTATCTTGTTGATCACCTCCCATGTAAAGTCATAAATGAAGTTCATGAATCTTCCGAATTGTTTTACCAATTTTACTTGGGAAATGTTTGTAGAATTTTTTGCCATAAATGAACAAACTGTCATTGTGAAAAATTAGTGGTTCAGATGAAGCCAAAGTATATGAGATCAGGGTACATGTATTGGTATATAAGATCATAGTACATGTATTGGATTATAATATGGTACAAAAATATACATATATCAGAATATACAATCATGGTTAATGTATCAGTATATGGGACTTTGATACATGTATCAGAATATTAAATCATAGTACATGTAACAGTTAATGAGTTCTGGGTACATGTATTGGTATATAAGGTCATACTACATGTATTGAAATATAAGACCATGGTACAAAAATGTACTGGTACATGTATTTGAATATAAAATCATGGTAAATGTATCAGTAGATAGATCATGGTACATGTCTTGGTATGCTACATATAAGATCATTGTACATATACATGTACCAGTATCATTATATAGAACATCTGTACTCACATCAGTATATAAGAACCAATACTTAACTATTGAGTGGCATAATACTAATTGGCTGCCTGACAATTAACACAAATATTTCATTGACTAGACTGGGAGATTCCAACACAAGTATACCTAATAGATTAGAGCAAAATATAGAATCTGCATCAATCTGTTTATAAACTGCACTGTAGATAATTTGCAGTAAATGTTCAAGACAATGTGCATCTTGAATTGCAAGTTAAAAGACGAAATGATCTACTTTTTGGACATCTAAACTACCTGTTGAAGCAGTGATATCATTATGCCCCCACCAATTGGAGTAGAGTAATGAACAGGAGCTTTATTGCAATCATTTTGTCAGTCTGTCCGTATATTACACTTTTCTGTTACCGCTAGATTTTTCAGCTTCTATTGGAGGGAAGGCTTAAGTATTTGGTGTTTTGTTTTTGCATGATGACTTGTAAAGTGTCTCCTCATTCCAAATTTTACAAATGGTTGAGTGGAGGTATTCTTAACTCAACCTACTGTGCAACCATCTTGTTTATTTATATAATTATTCCTTTCTTTGCTTTGGTGCAATTAAGTTTGTCTGTCGTCTTACCATCCTTGTTTTTAATAAGTAGATATAGTAGTGAAGAAAGACCAGTACTATCTTTAAAAAAAGATAGCCGACGCAGTAAAATTTTCTCCTTTTTTTTCTAAGTTTATACATTTCTTTCAAGAAAATAACACATGGCAAAGTACAAAGTTTCAATACATTTTTTTTTAATGCCACTGAATTGCGATCTGGTGACTTGCATTTCCATACAAGAGTGTCCTTAAGGTCAAAGGGTAAAAAGCGAAACGAAAATATATATAGTAACCGAGTTGGGGAACTGAATATTTTGTTCCATTTAGACAAGTGTTAGTCTATACAAGTTTAAAATAAATAAAAACTGATAGAGGGGAAATACATGGTCAAGTAAAGATCCTGGAGACTGTCTGCTCGCGCTTATGTACAATTCTACATAATGACAAATATAGTACTTAGATACATTTATTTTTATGGTGCTGTCAGTTTCAGTAGCAGCATTACAGTAGTATACATTTGAGTTGAGGACAATCATTTGAGTATAAGTGAATATATCAATATGAACATGTATCACAAGGTTCCATACCTCCAAAAGGAGGGTTGGGATTTGTGAAATTCAAAAATGTGTCAAGCATGAATGTTTCATGCAGTTTTCATACTTGCTTCAACTGTTATAGGTTAATCAAACTATATGGTGCAGAGTATTAATGTTGTTTTTCTTGTCTAGTTTCTTATAAAAGTCAATTTTACTTTTGATCCTTTTTAATGCAGCTAGTAAACAATTAAGCTGTTCAAACATAAAAGTATTTTCTTATCAAGCACAATGCAAGAGCTGAGAAAACTAACAAAATAAAACCAAACACCAAAATTTAAAAATTAATTTTTGAGGACTTTATAGAAAAACTTTGTACCACTGGCAGAACATCCTTTCTTACATCTTACACTTTATAACAAAGGCCTGTTGAGAAACTCTGGCATTACTGAAAATACCAAGGAGGATTTTAGGGTCACCAAGTCCCATAAAGTTGTAGATATAGCAAAAATTACAAAGTAACCATGTCTGAACTGCACAAATATTTAAGCTCCTTTTGATTAACCTTGCCATATGGAACTATCAAAAGAGAATTTTCTTTAGATATAAAAAAATTACAATAAATTAGAAGTCTCCCATTGTGTCTTGCACATCTCTGTTTTTGTAATGCATGATTTAACATGCATTATGATAATAAATTAAATATTGGATCCACCTGTTTACCTAAATAGTAGATCACACAAGCTTCACTTCTGATATTGCTCATCATTCAGTAACACCCAGTATTAGGTATTTATTGTTAGTAGATAGGGGTACATTACTTAAAATGAGCTAATCAGCCATTGTCATTAATTCAATACCATGTGGTACACTACCACCTATGATTAGGGAGGTTCAGAAGGAACCAGTACAAGGTACCAGTAATTACTTTCTGTTTTCAATTATGAAAATTGTGTTAATTTAAGTACAAAAAAGTCAGTCAAGAAGAATTATGAGCTCATAAAGTTAACTAATATTTACTGAATCAAAGAATTAATGAAGTAACAGAGAATATTTTGAGGTGGGGAGGATGAGCTTATATGAGAATCAACATTCTGGACAGTCCTACATATGTATATACAATCCCAATGTATTGTTTTCAGTGTACTATGGTGTCTGATACATTGAGTTTTTCTGAGTTTAAGGTGCATTTTCAGAACCATTTCATTTTCAAACTGATGCAATGGCTCCCCTATAAACATGAACTGGTACATCAATCTCTTATCGTTATTTCTGAAGAGTTAAAAGCATTGGACACTTTTCAAAATAATAAACCACCTGTAATTTTTTGGTAGGATGGAACACATCAATTTTTTTTTGCCTTAACTCTCTTAACTAATTGTTTAGATTCATATTTCTGTTCTGTTATTGTATGTTATGGAAAATTACAGTTCAACCTCATTTGAAAGCTTTTCAACATGAATAAGTGAGAGTAATTGATAATGAAAAAATGAAGAATGATGAAAGGTGAATGAGTTAAGTCATAAGTAATTTTCAGTTTGAAATAAAGAGATGTCTGGGATGGTTTCCAGGGCTGTATAGGTTTTAGGCTCTAAGTAAATAGGATTCTGATTTTATGACTTCTTTCAATTGTAAAGGACAATTGATAAAAAAAAATATTAAATCATTAAGCTTTTCTTTTAAATTCTTTCTTAAAATGTGTAAATTTACTGAAATTATATGAGCTTTGTTTGGGTTCATAGTAAAAAATTACAATGCACATAATTCTTAGTGATGAATTTTGATTAATTCATAAGATATCATTTTTCCAAATCTGATGTAATGAAATAAAGTAATGGCTCAATAAAACAGTCCAAAATATATCCATACCAAAAGATCTAGTTTCTAATATAATAGTGGAGAGATAACAAGCCTTCTTATCATATTCAAGGTCTGGTTGTGCTGACAGTGCTTTTACCTGGGACTTCTCACTTCCTAAAATGGTTACTTTCTCCCCTTTCTTTTATAGTCCAACAGGTTTGGATACCAGTCTCTTAATGACCTCCTTGGCCTGAATGTTGCCGACATTTTCCCACCCACCTTACCAAGCCATTGTTTTGTCTACTTGCCAGACTAGTGTCTATAGCATTCACAGAAGTTAACCATCTATCATTCAAGTTTTTGTGCAGTTTAAATTTCTTTGTTTGTGTAATTTGGAAGTGTCTACATTAATCTCTAGTGATCACTATAGGATAGAATACATCTCTTGTTTGAGGGTGATGAGCTATTCAGATGTGAGATAGGGTCGATGATGATGTAGGTAATCTGTATACTTTGTAAACTTTTCCAAATTGATATTTAGCTAGTGCAGTTTGCAAGTGTTTATTTCAAAAATGAGTTTTCCTTAGCAAAGCAGATTTTTAGTAACACCAATATTTCTAATTTGTTGGAAAACCAATTCTCAGTGAGAATGCAGGAGATGTGAGGTTTTTTTTATATATTTTTTCAAATTCAAAATTGTTTTTTCAGAGAATAAATAGCATACAACCGTAATTAATTTTTACGGAATTTCAATATCTTATTATTATACAATAACTTGAGCCATGTCGATTCTTTACATAGAGATAATAAACCTTAATGACAAGTTATACAGTGGGTATCAATTACAGTTCTTGTCCTCCTAAAATTTGGGACACACTTAGTCCTTAGAATAATCAAAAATCTAAAAAAAAACTGAAACCTTAATGATTTCTAAGGTCAAAGGTTAAGGTTAAAGCATTAGCTTATTATATGGAGTGGGGTGCTTCATATTGCCTTTGTTTTCTTCTATGATATATCTTACCAAGTTCTGTTTTATATTTGTAGAATGGTAATATGGATTGTGTCAGTATGAAACCAGAAAGAGACTGTCCTAAATTAGAGTGTGCCAAAGAAGATTTTATCCACATTTATGGCCAATGTTGTCCTATATGTAAAGGTTTGTTATTTTGTGTATATTGTTTCTATTAATTTACAACATAACTAAGTGATTGAAAAAAAAAATCATTATACAAGTGAAAAAGGCTATTCAATTGACCAGGACCAACAGAAATTCAAGGGTCAAAATTTTAACTATATGTGTATATTTTCTCATTGAAGACAAATTCGAGAAGCCTATCACCAAGTAATTCACGTTTTATCTTTTATTCATAGCTGATTTTCCTTATGAACATAAAAGTGATGCAAAGTAATATATTTGATGGATTGATTTTGGGTTACTTAAGTATGTTTTGTCTATCATCATTTTCCTGTTTCTATAAACAGTAGGTGACCCCCACTTGCTTGGTCATGTTATAATGTCATGACTTGTATGTTGTTTAAACATACCCTTAGAACTATAAATACTTAGAAAAAGATAAGTATAGGTCACCTGCTTGGCAGAGCTCTCATTCAGATATATCTTCTATGACATCTCTTTGGAACATCTTTAGAGGTTAGCTCAGAAAGGATTATAAAATACTGATTCTGATAAAGCTATGCTTTGCACAAGGAAAGTGCCTCTTGTCTATTTCAATTATTTAAATGCAATGAAATTTATTGAGTGAATTACAATCCTATGATTCCACTGCACATTTCAGTTCATTATTAATTTTGTCATTTGTTTTGGGAGGGTAGAGAATGTAAACATTAATTTTCATTGTTTTCCTCTGGCTAGCCATTTATCTTAATTAATAAAATCTCGTTTCCATTTTGCATATAGGAATGCAATACATACAATGCTTAATTGAAAAGACTACACCTTTTTTTAAGAATGCTAATTTTGCCACACTTTTTTGGTTCCCTTAAGTCTTGAAAAATATGAAAAACTACTGCTAGTATTCTATTAGAATAAAATTATCTATGAAGACTCAAACTTATTATTCAATCACCATGGCAGATTATTTTACCCTTTGTTTCCAAACATTGAAAAAATAATCAACATAAAGAGCTGGTTTTTGCTGAAGCAAGTGGTTTACATGGGTCTCCACAAATAATTTTTTAGTCAGAATAAACTGTCTAAAACATAAAAACAATCTGGCTCAGGGCAAGTTTTGTCAATGTGGAAAAAAATCATTGCTTCAAACACTTATGTTCTCAGATACTCTTTAAAGACTTTGAAATAGTGTCCATACTTACCCCAACTATTCAAGGATCAACATTGACAGTCTCGTCAAGCTGTACCTTACATAATGTTTTGTGTTCACATACAAATCTCCTATTGATGAACTGAAGTTTCATGTTGATTATTTATTTTCAATAAATGAGGAGAAAAAAATGCTTGCTAAGTTTAGTGTGTTAACAGTAAGTAATCATATAGGGGCTTTACATGACTGTATCTAGAATATCCCTTTCTGTTATGTTCTTGTAACTTTTGAACAGGTACAGATTTCTGTGGACAAGGCCACAGCTGTCATGCTAATGCCACATGCCACAACTTAGCCACTAGATATGCTTGTCAGTGTAAGATGGGATTTAAAGGGGATGGACAGCATTGTGAAGGTATTTACCCACTTGTATGTTAGGTCAAGGTCACTTTCAATAAAAAATTATTTTTATATGAAAAAAATTGGTTTATATCACTGATTTAGTTTGGCTTTGATAAAATTTGTACTGATGAGAGTTAGTTACATGAAGACATCTATTAAATTGATTCAGTAGGTCAAAGTTCAACGTTGCCACTCATTAAAATGAAATCAAATGAAAAATGTACAGGTGTACTTTATTCAAAATATGTGCAAATTTCAGTTACTCCTTGAAACATATGTACAACATACCCTAATTTGCAATATATATATATATGATTTGTATTTTGAATTTCTCTGCTTTGCATTTATTCTGGACATAAATATGATTAAGAAGAAGTAAATTGAAAAACTGCAAAAAAAAACAAATGAGATAACCAAAATAGCTTTTAAAGGATATTGATGGATCCCTTTGGGAGATAAATTGCTATTTGCAATTTTGCATTTTACAGAAATAGAAATTTAAAGAAGCCTTCAATTTGTACCACTTTAATAACTTGTGAAAACTCCGCATGATTTTGTTTTATTTATGACGTCAAAGTTTATTTTCAAATCTAGATAAGCATGAATTTCAACTTGAAATTATCTTAAGCACATGCTCCATTCTATGCATTTCTGCAACACATTTTAAAATTCTTCCGAGGAAAATATATTGCTTGATTATTTTGTAATTTATATATGTTGTATTTCATAATATGTCGTCTCAGAAAATTCATTAACAAGATAAACTTTATTTGTTTTATGCAATAAGAAAATATTTTTAATCAGAGTGAAATATATTTCATATTATCCTGAAATAAATTTCGAGTGTATGATTCAATTTGATAAGGAGTCAGCCCTGTATACCACCTGTGAAGCCGAAAGCTTATGCATCCGGGGCTTCTAGTACAATATAATAGAGTATTATACAAGTCCACATAAAGTTCAGACACTGCCAATGGTAAAGTGATTAATGGTGAAGAAAAACCCACCAAACAAACGATGCTTTTTCAGTCTACATATGCTATACTTTCACATAACAGCAATCTTTTCTGCTTTCAGCTTTCTGCTTTTAAGAAAATCATACATTCATCTCCCACTAAAATCAACCAAATGAAGCCAAATCAAGAATGATAACTCTTCCAAAGTGCAAATTTTATGTGCAATCTATATGATTTTTATCTCCAAAGCACAACAACCTAATGAAAAATTAAGACTGGTTATGTGATCAGTAACGGTTTCTGAACAAGAAATAAGACTGAATTTTGTGGGTTTTTGACATGCATGAATCACCTTCTGTCTGATATTTAGAAAGACTACTACTTAATCATTGTCTATGTTACATTCCATTATCAGAGGCATTGAAGCTTTGATAGGCCAATAAGAAATGCTGAGTCCTTTGTAGAATTTTGGTTTATATGTCCAATCCATCCATCTTTTTATGAGGCTGTAATTCAACATCCCTGAATTTTAAATGTGTAAGGATATAAACTGTGTAATTTTTTATGAACTAACTACCCAAAATATGTTAAAATATGTCAAAAACTGACCAATTGATATGAATTCAAACTGGGCATCTATACAGGGCCAATATGAAAAAAGAGGGCAAATATGGATCAAACCAGGGCCAATACAGCATCATAACTTCCGGTCGTTTAACACCGTTATTTTGAGATGGAATTGGATTTCATGAACTTTGATCATCAGCACTAAAAGCTGCAGAAACTAAAAAAAAATCTTCCATTTTATACAAAAAGGATATTTAAGACTGATTAATACAAATAAACCTACATGTTTTTGGTAAAACACGAAAAAAACTGTTCTACAAATCATCTAGTTGAGTTGGTTAATAAAATTGTCAATTAATATGTAGTTTCATATTGGCCCTGTTATAGGTTTCGGTCAATCATATTGGCCTCGACAACCATATTGGCCCTCAGTGATGCCCCGGGACCAATACAACTGCCTCGACCAATATGACAGACTTCAAACCTATAACAGGGCCAATATGAAATTACATATTAACACATAGTAGTGCCCCGGCACCAAAACTGTTGGCATGTGTCATTACTGGTAGTTGTTCCATCACAATTGTTGTCATGGAAATTTAAGTTGCAAAATACTTTAAAAAGATAATTATTAAAAAAAGCAATTCCCAACTAAATAAAACAATAAATTTAACTATACTATAAAATGGATACCCACAAGTTATATTGCATACCAAAAGTCAGAGTAAAACACATCTAGACTTGAACTGCTTATCTTATTTCTGTCATAATCATTAAACAAGAAATTAACAAAAAAATAAGAAAAACCACAAAAAATTGTGCAACAAGGAAATTGTGAATATTTTACACCCTCTACAGTATAGTGCAACTCAGTACTGTAGGAATTGGTTGCATGGCTTTTGGTGGATGACTGTCTTGTTAGCAAGCATACCACATCTTTCTTTTTTTTCTTTTTTTTTTTTTTTTTTTTTTATAGCAAACAAAAACTGAAATTGAACTGAAATAAGATTAATAAAGTTACATATAAAAATAAGTACACATACTTTGTCCTTAATAAATCCAGTATTTCAGATTAGGGGGCATAAATAGAAAGAAGGGCTGCATTTATGAAAATCTTTAAGATTTTATACAAAATTTTTTCCCAATATTAGGGGACACAATTAGATCTGCCCTCTATTTATCTATGCCTGAATCGAAGCAAGACAAATTTGGGGGTTTAAGTTTGTGAAAAAGATTTAATGCAAAAACATTTCCCCCAATTTTAGGGGAGCATATTCAGGGGCACCCCCTATAAATCCATGCCTGCTATAACATGAAGACAGTTGCTGTTAATTATAAAGTTTGTTAAGTTAACCAGAAAATGAACATTTTGGGTGTAAGACAGTCAATTAGCATTTTAGCCATTTAGACAAATTAGGCTGTTATACATACACAAGGTATACATGTATACTGTTTTTTATCGTAATCTTTTTGACTTCCAGCTAAGTTCTGTTAGTTCATACAACATACTCATTCTTGTTTAACACAGTAGTTATCTTTCTAAAAGACCTAGCAAGCTTGCAAGATATTTGTGGTTATTTTTTGGCAGGAAGGTTACATTTTTAAGTACTTTATGAGTAAGCTACATGTGTTAAAAAGCATTCTGGTGTTTTTAAAATCTTTACTTCAGTTATTTTTCTCTTGTAATTACCTTAATTACCTCCCTTGGTCTCATTTATAACTTGCTGACTTTGCAAAAAAGTTTTTTGCTAATAAGAAAATTAACAATGCTTGAAAAATGTATAAAATTGGGTTAATTTGGATAGTTTTATTCAACATTACGGCTTATAAGGCTGTTTAATGAATGGAAACAACACTCATGTGGAAGATATAAAAGTCCAAAAATTATGGATGAACACATCCACTCAAAGGATGGGAGAAAAAAACTCTCAAGTAAAGCTATAGGGTCATATATCGTATGTCAGGTTATTTTGGCAGGTGTAAAATTTTGCAATTTTGAGGCAAAAAGTAATACCTAAAATCTACTGTTTCTAATTTTTGCTGATGTGAAGTGGTGCAATAACTACTTCAGCCCAGAGTAAATATTTTGCAGTATTTATTTCTGTGTTTTAGACAGATTGCTAAAATTCACAAAATTTTGACCTTACAAAAATTACTGGCTAAGCAGTAATTGCAGTATGTTTTGGTTTCCATTTAAAAAAAAATATTGTATTTTTGGTCAGGCATTGGCTGTTTTGATTCTTCCATAATGGACGTTTTCACTACATCTCTGGACCACTGTTAGGTCTAGATACTTGTTCCTAACCTAGAATTACTTGACTAATAATTTCTATGCTCTTGTACCCCGTGCAGGTCCGGGTGTCAAAAGAATAGGCCTGCAGCAGCGCTAAGCTTGTCGTAAAAGGTGACTAAATAGTGCTCGGGAACCTAGCCGGGGCCTAGGTGCTCTGCCCACAGAGCAACTGGGTTGTATGCCCCAGGTGGTGGATAGGGTACCTCTGGCATGTTACATGCTGGGGTTGTCAGGCTATAAAAAGAAAAACCTGACCGCAAACCATAGTGGTGCACCGAAATGGGAAATATGCCACATTCCTGGCACATTAAAGAACCCTGCTGTGGTATTCGATAGTAGGAACCTTTGTGCTCTGCCACAGGAGGCTAAATTGCCAGACCCTACCAATCCCACCTTTTTCTAGTGGTAATCAAAATTGTCGACCCTACTATCCTTGTGTCCCATCCTTTTTTTCATTTCATCATCATTCATGTTCATTTTATTATCTATTTCATGTTCATCGCCTGAATATAGCAGAAATATTGCTACTCGGGCATTAAACCCCAACAATTAATCAATCAATCTATGCTCTTGTACATAGTGTTGACACTGCATAATTTCCAATTTCCTGAAGTCAATTATTTTTCACGAAGAAATTGTTTAGAATTATGTGATATGGATAACTTGTAAAAATGTCATGTATGTTAAACTAAAATTTGAATGTTTTTTCCACTGTAGATGTTGACGAGTGTCTGATGAAAGGAGACCCACACGGCCATCACTGTACAGGTCAAACTAAGTGTCACAATACGATGGGATCATATGAATGTTTGTGTTCAGGAGGTTTTGTACCAGAGGACCCATACAGTTGTGATGAGGGTAAATCTACTACTACTACAAAGGGGAAACCTTCATCATCGTCATCTATCTCTGTCTCTTTATCGCCATTGTCATTATTATTATTTTGTGCCTTATGTAGTAGTATCAAATTGGTCATAAGCAATGGCTGATGCAAAAATGATGATTAGGTCTTTAATAATATATTGAATTTAGGAGGGGAAACTAATGTTTCTTGTCAAATTTCTTCGAAAGTTCTGAAAAAACTGCATATTTAACACCCAATGTCCATATCAGTAATTAATCATTGTATGTGTTGAAAATATTTCGGCATTTACTGTAGTCCTATTTCTAACCAGGATAAGAAAAAGTATTTTTTTACTTCAAAAATATTTTATTGCTAAATTTTTTAACTTGGTGCTTAGAAAATGACAATCCACTTGTTGCAAAATCAAAACCAAGCACACCTTCCACCTGATATTTATAGAAGTTAGAATAGGGTGAGCTCTATTCCTCAGTCTGCTGATTTGATTGAATTGATCTTTATCTTCTTTGTACCTATTCAAAACCTTAAAAATTAATCGATATCTGTGACCGTCAATTTTCTAGATTTTGTTTTACTTATAGATTACTCCAAAATTGGCATTTTTTCCAGAACAGTTGTCTCTTGTTATTGAACAAAAGTAGCAATGATATTTTCCTACATGCAATTTTCTTGTCATAAGAACACATTTAGATTGCAATAGATGTAATTACTCCTATGAATAATACTGTATGATTGTCCTGAGCAGATTGTCTATGAGGGGATAATAACATGTCTTCCTCTCATATTTCTGTCTCTTGTCATGTCAAAAAATGTCTAAGAATATCAGACTTATTCTGTGCTTTAATAGAAAATTCATGGATTTGTCAAAGAAATGAAAAAAAGATTATGTGTTCCTTATGAACTCTTTGATTTAACTGATGAAAATGCCTTTTAGAAAACCTTAAGTTGAAGGCTTACATGAGGACGCACCTGCACTTCAACATCTAAAATGTAATGCACTAAGCTCTTTACTAATATTTTTCCACAAAAGATGTAGCATTTAAGTAGTTGTAAAGTAGCTTTGGTACTCAAACTATACTTTATATTTAAAAAATGGGCATTTTGCTTTGTGGAGAAGTTAGATTTTGGTTGGGCTAGAATTAAGCTGAATGTTTGTGACTGTGTGTTGTATGTAAAAGTCGTTAGATTTTACTGTGATATTTTCCATTTTACATACATTTATATGTAAATACATGTATAATGAAGTGTTGTTGAAGTGGAAAATCATTCCATTTCTGAGAAATGTTTGTTAATTTTACATTAATAAGTGCTTTTTTCATGAAATAACATCGTTGTATCAATATTTTGAGAAAAAAAAACGTCTCTCAGTTTGTACAGAAAATTCTCTCCACCCTCATTTTGAACTGTCTGCATATAAAACTATGACTCACTTTATTGAAATTCATTAATGTATACCATGAGAATACACTGAACTATCACTTTATCAAAGCTCATGTTAAATTTAGGCATCATATCTTAGCACTGGTGTAGACATATATTAGAATTACATGTTTAGATTTTGATGGCTTTTGGGTCTTCGTGGCAATATAAACTTGATTAATTCCAAAATAGATTTGACAATTCAACTAGTTTGACGTCATAGATTGTTTTTAATTGAATGGCAAAGTCATACACATATCTAAATATCATACTTGTGATTTTAGACACAAATTTTACCAATTGTAATCTGAAATAAAGTGAACCTATTAATTCCCCATACCAATCAATTGTAAAGATGTAAATTTTCCATCAAACTTTCTAATTTTTATCAGTCTCCAATGATTAACCAATTTCTATTGAGAGATATAATCGTTGTATATGTCTTCTATGATTGCTTTGTACAGGCAACTGTGATTTAGGATCTCACATTGTGTATTGTATGTAGAACCAATGGGATGAAAGATGTACATAGATAATTTATTTGTTGATTTCTTCTCATTTGCATAATTTGTATTAAGTGTTTGGTCACAATGCATTGTTTTCTCTTTTTGTTATTGTCTTTTCAATTTCCTTATCATTTGAGGCTATATTGCCTGTCTTGTCTATAATAGACTAAAAAGCCAATTATTATTTATATCACTTTTTCTTGCATATTAAGTACAGGTTCAACTGAAGTTGTGCAGGGTGTGATAGGTCCATATTTTTACCAACTTGCCTAATAGTTTGAATGCTTTCGGCATGTCATACTATTGATTTAAGAATCAATAAAAGTAATGAAGTATGTTTCAAAAGCGGAGAAAAATATCACATGATTACATAGTGTACTGTTGTGATTAAAGTGGCAGGAAACATTCTATAGATAGATTTCAACTAAACTGACTTATTTCATGACTATTCCAACCTTAGAGAAAACTGTTATAGTGGTATTTTATTATAGATGCGACTTTTCAAAATTTTTGTGGTTGTTTTGGAAGTTGATGTCAATGTACAGCTGAAATTCTTTATTTTCATGATTCTTTGGTTCAAGTGAACCTGTACTTGTAAGATAAAACATTTTAATAACATAATGTATTATGACCAAACATTGTCATTTGTCGTGCAACAAAATTTCATGTAAATGTGATTTAGAAACTGTCAAAGTGATTTTTTTATTTTATTGTATTTCTACCTCTGTGTTACAGCTGTAGAAGTTTTTATTACAGAAATAAAACGTTTTTCCTACAATTTGTATACCTGTTGTGTTGTTTGTTATATTCTAAAGAAATGATGAGTTCTAGTAAGAAGCACTTAATCCACTTCTACCACATTTTTACACTGATAAACTGGTCCGACAGTTAATTAATCAGATTGATTAAATAGGCATGTTTCATTTGAGTTTCTTTTTGTACAATCTAATTAAAATTAGACCTATCAATTGTTCTATTCAGTCACTGCATCTGATCAGCCAATCAGATTTCATCTTTCATGATTTTGAAAGCATTATTCAAAGGGAAAATCTGGGGATTCTGAAAAGGTTTGGAACATAAAATAGAATGGAGTGTTGTTAGATACTATATGTAGTGACTGGATGGAACCATTAATAGGTCTGATTTTATTCAGATTGTTTTTCATATTTCTGTTTAACTACCAGTAGCTTACGTCTGCATGAATTGGTTTCATACTCATCTTAAATTGGTACATTATTATTGTTTAATGTTAGGGACAGGTACAAATGAAGAAACAAGTGTCTGCCAATATGATGTCTAACTTTCAGCTGAACAAATCACACATACACACCTACAACAAAGGGAGATAATTCTTATACAATGTATATGAACTTTTTAGGAATATTTATTATAGATAAGATCATCCTGAAGGTTATGTGTAGTCTCTAAAGAAATAAATGAGGTCTTAAAAACCAGATAGTGAATATTCATTTCTCCTAAAATCCTTGAAACTATCATACTTTTTGACTACAATACTTGAAACATTTGTTAAATTTTGTCAGAAGTTAACAATGGCATGTCAGAATTGATCAGGCAAAATCTTGTTGAGATTAAAGACTTTGATAAACATTAGAATAGATCTCAATTATGGGGGTAGAGCCATCAAATTCTCTATCTTTGTGAAACCAATATCACTTTGAACAAAGATAAAAACCAATATCATTAAATTTTCTTGATGAATTTTTAGAGAATAGTCTGCACTTTTCACACTTCTCTTAAATATATACTTTGGCAAACGGATCAGAAGGAAACCAATTCATTTCTCTGTATTGTCAAAGTGTTTTATTTGTTTTTGAAGTGATAAATTGAATTTTCTTTTCTGTTAAACATGTAAATGATGTTAACAACACTCTTAAATTTTCATGTTCTACATCCCATAACTTTATTTTATCCTCTGACAATGTTTCTACAAATGCTACATCAACATTAATTTGGGCATTATGACTATCAGACCATTGTCATCATAGTTATCCAACGAAACACATTTTATTTCTGAAATTAAGATCTTTATTTGGCAATTAGATTTGGATGATTTATTACTTAATATCATTGACATTATAATAAATCATGTGCATTTTTTTCTTTTTCAAGTCTATAATATTTATTTTTTTATTCTAAAATGAGTAATATGTTCCTTTTCATTGTGTCATTATGACATGAATGTAAGACAATGTTTTTTCTTTGTTGGTTGGTGTTTTGGATGAAAGCCTTGCATGTCTTAAGGAGCGAAAATTGTAGGAAAAATGTTTTCTTTGTATTATGCTATGGAAAAAATTACTATGTAATTTTTCAAACATGTTCTTTTTGTGTTTTAAAGACATGTATATCTTTCATCCCAGGAATAAGCATGGTAACTTTTGAAATACAGTACTGTGCTAAAGGTCAAATTATTGATATGTGAAATATAAGGGTCACTCATGTATGATGAAGTGAAACAATTTATAATTGTGTTAGCATGTACGTGCAACTTTGAATTGAAATAATATAGTTATTATTCAACCATTTCTATAAAAAAAAAAATTTGAAAATTTGCTGATATTACATAAGAATCTATACTCAATTAAATTTCAAGATTTCTTTTCTTACTAGAGAGGCCTAAATCCAGATATTGATGAGTAGGAGTTATCTCCCTTTGTTAAAATACACTGGTCATTAAGTTCCTGTTCTTTAATCTACCTGTAAACTCAGCATTTTTTTTGCAAGAAAATTCTTGGCAAACAAGTAGGTAAAAGTATGTTAAAATATTCCACCTAAGTTACTCAACTACCATTAATTTAAATGTTATGTGTTTAACTTTCTTCACTTATGTAAATCAAAGAGATTTAGCTGACAAAAGCATTACATCAAAATAGATCTCCATCAATAGTTCTCTCTCTGCAACACAGAACTCTACTGTTAAAACATTTACATTTTACAAATTGTTTCTCTGAATCAGCTGATATCTTTATGTAGCACCTTAACATGATAATGTAACCCTCTTCACCTCCATTCATAAAAATAACCGTAACTGTGTCAGAGATGGCTAGGTATATTGACAGTCATGTTCCCGTGGTCTTTGATAAACTTATCTAGGCGCAAGATACATGAATTCCTCATCAGGACTACAACATAGCTTTCTATAATTTCCTCCTCGTCTTTAGGAACACCACCAAGAATTTAAGCATTCCTATAGAATCTGCCTCCACAGTGATTACATTAATAGCTTAATTGTTGAGGTCATGGCAAATATTACAGAGATTGTCTCTAGATCATTCTATATTTATTTTTAAGATGGGGTCAACTCAGTAAAAAACTACAGTTTCTGGAACATGACTAACAAAGTGGATTTTTTGCTCCAGCATATTTGGTAACATGACCACAAGATTTCCTGATGATAAAAATTTGTGGGTAAAGCAGAATCAAAACCCATTACTAAATTATTTTACCAAAGAATATCGCAACAGGAAAACAAAGTAAATGCTTTCAAATAGCATAATCCAAAATACAGTCCAATACAGTACAATACTGTAAAATACTGAACAATACTGTGAAATACTGAACAATACTGTGAAATACTGTACAATGCTGTACAATACTGTAAAATACTTTACAGTGCTGTACAAATGCAAAAATAAAGCATTGAGTTTTCAAAATTAAGAAAACAACATGTCTGTTCAGAGTTAAATAAGAAAATGGCCATTTAGTTAGCTAAGGCCATATTTCTTTCATTTGGAAGATTTGATGCAGACCAAGGCCTAAATGACAAATTCTGAATACTCTTCAACAGGCCAAGTTGTAATCAGAATCTTGGTAAAACAAAGCATTGACTATATATTACAACAACTATAATAGCAGTAGTTTTTAACCTAAAAATGAAATTTTCATTTTTTATTTGTCAAAAATTCACAGAAGGGATTAGTACATCTTACTTATGAAGTCTTCTCCTGCATTACTTGAATAACAACTAAATCAAAACTAAGTAATAGCACTAACATTCTTAAAAGATAATGTTGGATATTTTCAATTTAGAAGGCAATTTATTGTCAGAGAGATTTACTTCTTGTCCAAAATATTGACATTCAATAACATAACTTTTCTTTGTTTTAGATGAATGTGTTCTGTACTTAAAGAGGGTCATAGGTTAGAAGTCAAAGATTCATGTTGAAGCCTCTATTTAGGCAACAATGCAGGTCATATGGCATTATACATAATTCTACCACTTATGACTCTAGAATTTTCTGATTGAGATTTTTGCTGTCCTTATGACCTTAATGTCCTTCCTCTTTAAATCAGCAGTCAGTACAAGTTAACAAATCAATGGTTTAATTCCCATTCAATATAATTTCCCTGATTTGAGAAAATTGTAGGTTCACCATGTGAGTTCATTACTCTAGCTAAAATAATAAATGACCAATAATAATAATACTCCAACAGGAATTGATTCTGAGGTTCATTCTTACCACTTGAAAGGGACATTGATTCTGGGGTTCATTCTTACCACTTGAAAGGGACATTGATTCTGAGGTTCATTCTTACCACTTGAAAGGGACATTGATTCTGAGGTTCATTCTTACCACTTGAAAGGGACATTGATTCTGAGTTCATTCTTACCACTTGAAAGGGACATTGATTCTGAGGTTCATTCTTACCAATTGAAAGGGGCATTGATTCTGGGGTTCATTCTTACCACTTGAAAGGGACATTGATTCTGGGGTTCATTCTTACCACTTGAAAGAGACATTGATTCCGAGTTCATTCTTACCACTTGAAAGGGACATTGATTCTGGGGTTCATTCTTACCACTTGAAAGGGACATTGATTCTGGGGTTCATTCTTACCACTTGAAAGGGACATTGATTCTGGGGTTCATTCTTACCACTTGAAAGGGACATTGATTCTGGGGTTCATTCTTACCACTTGAAAGGGACATTGATTCTGGGGTTCATTCTTACCACTTGAAAGGGACATTGATTCTGAGGTTCATTCTTACCACTTGAAAGGGACATTGATTCTGGGGTTCATTCTTACCACTTGAAAGGGACATTGATTCTGGGGTTCATTCTTACCACTTGAAAAGGACATTGATTCTGAGTTCATTCTTACCACTTGAAAGGGACATTGATTCTGGGGTTCATTCTTACCACTTGAAAGGGACATTGATTCTGGGGTTCATTCTTACCACTTGAAAAGGACATTGATTCTGAGGTTCATTCTTACCACTTGAAAGGGACATTGATTCTGAGTTCATTCTTACCACTTGAAAGGGACATTGATTCTGGGGTTCATTCTTACCACTTGAAAGGGACATTGATTCTGAGTTCATTCTTACCACTTGAAAGGGACATTGATTCTGGGGTTCATTCTTACCACTTGAAAGGGACATTGATTCTGGGGTTCATTCTTACCACTTGAAAGGGACATTGATTCTGAGGTTCATTCTTACCACTTGAAAGGGACATTGATTCTGGGGTTCATTCTTACCACTTGAAAGGGACATTGATTCTGGGGTTCATTCTTACCACTTGAAAAGGACATTGATTCTGAGTTCATTCTTACCACTTGAAAGGGACATTGATTCTGGGGTTCATTCTTACCACTTGAAAGGGACATTGATTCTGGGGTTCATTCTTACCACTTGAAAAGGACATTGATTCTGAGGTTCATTCTTACCACTTGAAAGGGACATTGATTCTGAGTTCATTCTTACCACTTGAAAGGGACATTGATTCTGAGTTCATTCTTACCACTTGAAAGGGACATTGATTCTGGGGTTCATTCTTACCACTTGAAAGGGACATTGATTTTGGGGTTCATTCTTACCACTTGAAAGGGACATTGATTCTGAGTTCATTCTTACCACTTGAAAGGGACATTGATTCTGGGGTTCATTCTTACCACTTGAAAGGGACATTGATTCTGAGGTTCATTCTAACCACTTGAAAGGGACATTGATTCTGAGGTTCATTCTTACCACTTGAAAGGGACATTGATTCTGAGTTCATTCTTACCACTTGAAAGGGACATTGATTCTGAGGTTCATTCTTATCACTTGAATGGAAGTAAGAAATAAAAACTGTGTGGTAGTTAAATGATTTGAACTTCACCCAAGTTGTGAGATTACCAATAGGATTATTGATAAGTCGTAATAGTTCTGCAATTTTATAAATTCCATAGAATCACAGCTGATCTCGATGTAATGCAGTATAATTACAGGAAGTTGTAAAAAAAAATGTTTCTCTGATAAAATTAAAAATAGCATCTTCAATTTGATTGAGTATTACTGCTGAATAGGCAGGAATGTGCTAAAGATCATTTTTTTGAATGATCTTTGCAAAAAATATGAAGGTTAAAGTTCAGTTATAGTTAAATAATATGATGAATGAAATTTTGTTGCAGTTTTTTTGTGCTATATACCTTTTACCTTGATACTTAAATGTAAGTGTTTGTAAGAATCGGGCAAAATGGGAAAAATCAGAAACATGCATGTCAAAACCCCACCAATCTGACAATGTAAAATCATTCAAGGATACTTTCTCTATTTGAAAAGGTCAATTTTTTTTTATTTCTGCATCATTGGCTTTGCTCAGAAATTTTTCAATAGAATGCTAGAAAAATGAGGTTTTTGACAGAGTTATTTGCCCTTGAACTGTTTTTTTTTTCAGTGCATTTTAATGAAATTATTATTCAATTAACCAAAAAGATATGGAAAATATTATATTTTTTCCTTGATTCTGATGGTGCAAATAGTCAAATTACACTATCAAAATATTAATTTTTTTTTTCATACCATGTTTCACCCACTACTTGATTCTTACAGAGACTGACACGAAAACCATACTTGAAGCTGCTGTAATAAAAAAAAAGGATTGTGAATTATTACCACACGTTGGGAAGGTACAAACTACGCCTTTGTCTAACTTTTGAAAGATCTCATCATTTTTAGAGTCATGACTTTATTGTAAATCATAGAAATGAAGACATTTCCTATTGACTAAATGGTTTCTCTAATAGAAGATTTAATCAAATTTAGCAGTTTTGTTTAATAATTAATTATTTTCTAGTTAGAGAGTGAAGACTTGTAATTTCTATAAGTTCAACTCACAATGTTTGTTAGAAATTCGAAATGAAATAATATATAGGTATTTAATAGCCACACTTAAAAAAGTGATTTTCCTAGTAAAAACTTATTTAATCTGCAGCCAGTTAAATGTTTCTATTTTAAAATAACAATTCTGCCAAAATCAATTTAAATCTGTGTTCAAGGTTAGTTTGTTATGATGAAATAATGGCTAAGTACTCCAACCTGTTCATTAAAAAAAATGTTTTATTTTATTCTATCAAGTAAATGAGGTTATACAATAATTACTTACTTATTTTTTCAAATTACTTTGTTTTATATTCATTTGAGTCTTTTAAATCTTTCACCTTTAAATCAGGAATTTTCTTCAAAACCTTACAGTAACTTTTGAGAGTTTTTTTTTATTTTCTACCTCCAGCAAAATAATGCGAGTAATTTCCCTTGGTAACAATTGACATTTGTTGGTTGTACTGCTGATTGGCACAAGTGTTACAACAAAAGTTACTTAAAAGATCATTTTGTTAATTAAAAGGCACAATTTTAAGCACAAAAAACTATTATAGATGTTTGACTCTTTTAAGCAAACAAATGAAATATCCATAAGTTTTAAATGGAATTTGTACAGCATGAGCAATTTTTAATTTTAATATCATAGGTTGACAGATCACGAACACACCTCAGGGACTGAATTCCAACATTTGATCAAAGGCTAAAAGTTTCCCATAAAAATGATTATCACAAATTTGGAGTACTCCAACAGAAAACCAATAATGTGGTCTGCTTCTTGGTACTCTGATATAAAAATAAATGCAAATCTGGTTAAAAAAAGCACTGTTGTCCTTCCTGATCTTCCCATTACTGCAAGGCATTTCTGAAGTAAACCAAATTCTCAAAAAAAATATCTGTTCAATTCCAATCATTGTTAGCCATTAATTTGTGTTATGAATTTAGACATGAAGTCCAGATGTTTGTGTAAATCTCTAGTTGTGTTTATGTATAGGTTAGGCAGACACTGGCCACATGGCCAATCTGTAGGGTGATGATGGGCAAACATTATAACTGGGACTTTGATGTGACTTATGGTCAGCTGATGTAGGTATCATGGCAAAGGCCAAAAAGTGGTATAAATTTATGCACTAAACCACCTTAGAGTAATGAAATTATAGCTCAATGCTCCAACATGATATGGAAAATTTTGTCTTTTTTTCTTGATTATGATGGTGCATATAGTCAAATTACACTATCAAAATGATTGGTTTTGTACATGTTTCACCCACTGCCTGATTCTTTACTGGCACTTAATACTCAACTATAAGTTCAGGACCAGGAAACACCAAGTACATGATGGGCAAATGAGGAAAAGTTGGTAGATAGATTGGAATACAAAAATGAAAAAAGTATTAGGAACAGCCTAATAAGAAGTGACATACATAGACAAAAAGCATTTTTATTTGGCATTTTAAACCTCCTTTTCATTATCTTGACATATATAAAATCTGCATATCTTATTTTAATCCAAAATATTAGATTATTCTTTTGAACAGAGATGGTGAAGAAGTAAAATACATAGTTTTCACAGTTTTCTTTTTTCCATCAATTTGTACACAGAGGCTAGCAATGCAAGTCAATCCATTCCAAATTATAAATCTTGTTTTACACTATACCATGATGGAATGGAAATGTGTACTTGGGTTGAGGTTTATTGACTGACCACTGGTCATTAGACATACCACATTGTCTTGTTAATGAGTTTGACCTGCATTTCAGGACAAATAATTGACAATGTTGCTGATTTTAATGCTATATGTCTGCCATTCAATCATTACATGTCTGCAGAAGGTATTTATTCACATTTAGAATTAATTAGAAGGGTGTGACCATCTGTTAAATGAAGGCACCCAGCTGTATTGTAAAATTGAGTTTGTCTCTCCTGATCATTGACCTCTGAAATGAAGCTGGTCACTTGTTGTCCAAATTTTTTAGTTTTAATAACTACAAAATAAATTCTGAACCTTAAAAAATCTGGCGAATTTACTTATTAATTGGAATTTGGTATATTGGTGGATGACCATTTGATGTATATGAGAGTGGGGCTAGCAATTTTGTAATGCTTTAGGCCTACTGCTTGATTATCAATTTCTACTATACTGTGCTTTAGAATATGGAGACCAGCCACTAAATTCATTTCTTATATGTGCTCAAAGTTTATTTCAAATTTTGTCCAGGCCAATAAATTTATGAACAGAAACTGCCAGCCCCACATTTTTGGACTTGTGTCATGAAGTACATAGATGTTTTTTTTTTTTTTAAATTTAATTGCCTATGTGACTTGAAAGTTTTTGCCTTTATTTCACATTAGCTGATAAGTGTTAACAAGTAAAGAAATTGTTTTGTTATAGAGAAAAAGTACCATTATATTTAAATCCTTTAAAAATAGATAACCAACTAATTTAAATTTACAAAAGCATCCTTGTTAATTTGAAACCAGCATTTTTATTATTCATTTAAACAGACAAGTGATTTTTTTTGTTTTTTGTTTTTTTTTGTTATTTTAGATGAGAATTAACTTAGACCCTTTTGACTTAACTGCAGAGTAGTCATGTGCATGCCCGAAGAATATTTCTGCAAAGAATTTTACTTTTGTTTTACCCCCAGCCCTTGCCTATTCAACTACCTATCAATTAAGGGGAAAAATGATTTGATGTCATATTCTAAAATAAATCCAGTATTGACACCATTACAGTTTAGGGGATCAAGTATTACAAGTATTAATTAAATTAGATTAAAAGAATAAATAAGGAAATAATCATGTAGCAAAGTAATGCATTACATTTTTTTTTATATAATATCTTAGAAAAATCAAAATTTCATTTTTGTGGAATTTACCTATTGAAATTAAATGCATGTCAATCATGTTGTTTCAATAATTTGCTTAAGACATGCTTGTATATGAAATTTAGAAATAGTTAAACAAATTAAATATTACATCAGCGATAAATATGAATATGATAAAATAAAACTTGTTACTAACAATTTTGGCAAAACTTTTGACTAGACTTAAAAAAATTTATTGATACAATAAAAGTGGCAAATTCATAATTCTGAGTTTGAAATACACGTGTTAATATAACAAATCATACATATGAATAAAATTTATGGATCAAATAATCAGATAGTACTCTGGGGCCAATATAACCAGTTAGTGAGCCATCTCCTTCTCTTATAATAAATCAAGATTGGGGGATATTACATATGAACATGTCAATCATGTGTCTATTGTCTTATCATAATCCATTTTGTGAGGATTGGAAACTTAAAATGATACTAATCAGAGCCTTGTAGAAGCACTTTTCAAGGCAGGATTTGATGTCAATTTGATCATGTAGACTGTGTTAGCTAAATAATACAATAAATTTTGTACTCTCATCGCTGCCTTCAATTAGGCTGCAAGTAGGAAATTCATTAATAGCAAAAATATTAAACCACATGAAAGGAGGATCTCAAAGAGGAAGACTTGCACATATCAACTTTACACTTGTATCATATTATAGTTCTTTTAGCTCTAATTGTTTCCCTGTTATTGCCCTGATCAAAAAAATTATACAATGATTGACAAGTTGGATATCATGTTACCTTTGATGTTTAACTTTCCTTTACACCTTGAGCAGATACCATTGTAATTTCCCCAAGTTTTTGTGCATTTTTTTTTCTGCTTTTGCATCTTAATGTCAAGAGAACTGAGCAGATACCATTGTAGCTTCTCAAAGTTTTTGTGCTTTTTATTTCTGTTTTTGCATTTTAATGTCAAGAGTTCTTAAATAAACTGAGCAGATACCATTGTATCTCTCCAAGATTTTGTGCATTTTTTATTCTGTTTTTGCATCTTAATGTCAAGAGTTCTTAAAAAAACAATCACTTGTAACAAGACCATAACTTGATTTTTAGCGCTAGAAATAGGAGTAAAGTCAGAGGGTTTTTTTGTAAGAAATAGGAGTAAAATTAAAGGGTTTTTCGCTGGAAATAGGAGTAAAGTTAGAGGGGTGTTCATTACATTTTTAATACTCTGCTTACACAGTTTGAGGGATACAGGCTAAATCGTGTGTCTGTCAGTCATTATGCCAAATGGTTAAAGTATGTGTTGAAACTTTTTATCTACAAGTTCGAACCATTGCCACCAGATAATTTTTTTTTAAATATTATATATGCCTTATGCATTTTTTGTAAAGCTCATCTAGTGTCTGTTGTTTAAAAAAGCTAGCTCATTGTTAGCATTGTAAATTAAGAATGGCTAAGATTAATAGGACCTTACATGAGTGAAAATTAAAGATAGGGCTATCTTTCACGATTATGAGAAGTTCAAGTCTTTTTCACAAGTGGAGTGTAGCATACCTGAGAAAAGACCAAGAATTTCTTTAACAAGTGAAAGATAACCTAATTTTTAATCTTCATCAAGTATAAGTACCTGTTTCTTCCATGAAAACATATATATTTTGTTTGCTTTCCCTAGGAGCGCCACCATTTCTGGAAACATAGTGGCGTCAAATTTTCTCTGCCTTTGATTTGAATATGTCTATGACTCTGTCATTTCAAGACATTTCATTGGTTTAAAGAACGAGTATATGGGTCTTCCTAACTGGCAAAGGGCTACTTCTGGAAGTCTAAAATAGCAGGGATTTAAATAAGCAGGGCCCCACTTGTCAATGGACCCTAAAATTTGGTGTGGGCTACTAAATGTCTTCAGTGATCATGGAGGACTTTACTTATTGGCTATTAAGCCCAAACCTTAGGTTAAAACCCTGAATAATGATTATATTGGTCATCTAGTATAGAATTTTTGTTGTAAAATTATCTGACTGCTCCTCCCTTCAAGTTAACAGACCTATATATTGAATGTTTAAAATTTCTCCTTGTTTGGTTTATTACAGAGACTGATGTATGTGTAACAGGAGAACATGAATGCCACAAATTTGCTGATTGTCAGAGTTCTAAAGGAAGTTATAAATGTTCCTGTAAACAGGGGTACAGTGGTAATGGATTTGACTGTCAGCGTAAGCATACCTCAGTTTTTATTGACAAATTTTGCTGTTCCAACTTTGAATAATGTATACATTTAGTTCAAGGTTTTTTATTTAACAACATTATAGATTTTAAGTAGCTGTCTTTGTAAGAATCATGCAAAATCTGAAAAATGTGATACGCCCTAAAAAAGGCTACATATTTTTATTTTTGTAATTAAGTTGTTTTATGGGTCTATACTATGAAATGTGTAATTATTCATTAAAATCTGCCTGTTCTTAGAAGATAATCAACATTGAAAATCCAGTAGATTCTATTGTATTTGAGTGTCATTTACAGAGTTATCTCCCTTAATTTTTAAATCTACATTGCATTCTTTACGATTTTTATCTCCTAAGAGCACGGGTTATATGAAAAACCACATGTTAATTTCTGTTTACTTTGACATTTCAAACAAAATATCAAAAATAAAAATATGTAGGCTTTTTACCCATGAATCACATTTTGCATGATCCTTAGCTGGAGTGCTACTTAATAATAACATGCTTAGGTAATATTTTATTTTGAAGACATTACTTACCACTGGCTTGGTCATTGTTGTTTTTTTTTGTTTCTTTGATCCTGCTAGGCTCTTTGTGGATGTAATAACATGTGCCCTGCTTCTGTGTCATGGAAATTAAATACTTTTGATAGAAATCCAATTATATGTTTTGACTAAACTACAAAATCTATGAAAAACTTACAGCAAGTAAAACAATTAACCTCAAGGTATATAGCTGGTCTTCCCTTGATAGAATGACAATCACCTGATGGATTGTCTTCAGTAGTTCACTAAACAATTGAGGAGGAGATCAAACTCTCTATTTTCCCTTAGGTATTTGAATCTATATATCTCATGGAAAGTTAAAATCTCCTTGTAAATTGTCCAGTTCACTAAACCAGGTCATTAGGGCCTGGTTATTAAAAAGATTTATCCACTGGAGAAAAGTTATCCACTGGATAAATCTAGTTCAATCTATACAAGTTATCTACTGGATAGGTCTAGTACAATACATACAAGTTATCCACTGGATAAAGTTTGAACAACTGGGTCCTGGTGAATATTATTGAATCAAGAGAAGACCAACTTTATTATCCGAATTTAACTGTTATTAGGGCGTAGCCAGGCTTTCTTTGAAGTGGAAGATCATATTTGGCAAGGGGTTTAGGAGAATGCTCAATGCTGCCAGTGGAAACATGGAGCAAATCTCCAAGAAGCTCCCAGTGTTTGAGCATTTTAGACTCATAAAAGTGAGACAAAAATATGCTGAAAATGGCTTTATTTTGAGATAATTTTGTGGAAAATGTCTTTTTTTTATTTCATGATACTAGCAGTGACTGTGATCAGGATAATACTCAAATGAAGAAATTTGATATGTGAACAGGGTTATGTTGAAACAAGATTGAAGTCATCACTACAGAAGTTTTATGGTCGTCATCATGAACTCAAGGATCACTACGGTCTATCCATCTGCACCATGAAAACTGATTTGTTCAGTGTGTCATAGTTTTCCTTTCCTCTTTTGACTGCCCTGGACTTGACAGGTGTTTCTAAATAAGCAGTGGATGCTTACCTTACCAGTGCACCTGGTCCATGCTCTCATTTTTAGTGGAGTCTGAGTTTCTCATTTACTTGTGAAATAATTGCATCTCGTCTCGGGTTCCATAGTTAACCTGATTTGTATGCTTTTGAAAAAGTAACTATTTATGCAACATATTTTTTCAACTTTTTTGGAAAGAGTCTGGTATACTTAAAATAACGAATAATCTATCAAGTTTTAAAGTCATCATTGCAATCATCATCAATTTGGCAGATCATTATGGAAAACCCATTCATGTCTTGAGATCAACTAACTTTTAAATAGGTAATTATAAGTGCTGTTCATTCTGGGATTGTATGCCTGAGTCTGTATGTGTTCCTTTTATGAGGTCTGATTGTTTTTATCTGTTGTCTTCAAGCTCTTATAATGACTATAACATACTAGCCAATGGTTAACGTTGACATTTGACCTCACGGGATTCAATCTTTATATTAGCTGACCTATTGCCCTTAAAACAACCATCTCTATTCATCATTATTATTGTGAAAGCCCCTTTTGAAACAACCACTGGTCCACACACAGTATACATTGTATGTTGTTTTTTCAGACAAACTCGATCTGTCTTGAACTTTGACAAATTAATATCATTGAAAATGTTACCCATATTTCTATATGGTACCTTCATGAAAATGGGATTCCAAATTCAACAATATACCTGTGTCTTTACTCAATGAGGACAAAGTAAATCAAGAAACAACATAGAAACCCCCGTACATGATCGCTTCCATTTATGAAATAATGCCTCATCTTCTTTTCTTCTCTACCTCTCTTTATTTTATTTTATTTCATGTTTTTTGGGGTTTTTTTTGCAAAACAAAGTGGAAACTCAGGTTTCTGAGCTTCTGCCTTGCTACCCGCCTGGTTATACTTGCTGTAATATTACATCATACATGTATTTTTTACAGTATTTGGTGAGCTTTCAGAGAAAGCATCTTAAATAAACATACTGGTTATTTCACTATAAAGCAAATTAAAATTATTCTATATGAGAAAATATTACTCCAGAGAGATATGAGGAGAGTACCTGTAACTTGATTTCCTATTGATATACAATGAAGAGTTTAAATTGGCAACTTCTTTGATGCAGAATTCTCACTACTCATTTTGAAAAATCAATGCTCTGCACATTATCAGAATCAAATCATAAGTTGTAGATTACAAATTGTCTGTCACTTTCAGCATCCATGTTGATTCGAATTTCGATTAGATTTGTAGCATTTTGAAATGGACATTAGCTATCTCATGAGATGATCTTGATGACCAACTGCAGAAATGTCTGGTCACTTGAACATTGTACTGAAGTTCTGACAGAAATTGTGATTAAATATTCATTTAATGATTGTTGTGTTAACCATTTGTTATCTATGAATAAGTAGTCTTTCAATTATATGGTTATTTTGTAGTAAATGTATTGGAGTATGAAAAACCCATGTCTTTTTATTAGTTATTAGTTCCATATAATTGCTGAATTAATGTAGAAATGTATGAAAATAGGAGAGGTGGTATGATTGCCGTTAAGATGGTCAACCAACCATTAATCAAACTTTACTGGTCACAACATTTTCTTTAATGATGGGCAAAACTCATACCATAAAGCAAGCTGTAGAAGGCCCCAAAAATAATTAAATGAAATTATTCATAAAAGACGAAGATTGACTTTATCTTCTGAAAAAATGTAAAAGGAATAACAATAAACATAAACCAAAACAAAGATGTGGTCATTTTCTGAATGCAGTAATTACTGCTTTAGTGTGAAAAGCTATTCGTAATGAACATATTCTATCTATAAACTTGTTTTCATAGCTTTTGTGGTCGTAAAGAGCTTGTGTCACTTTTTAGTTTAGAGCCTGTCACAAGTTGAGTGTATAAACATATACAATGTACATTTTTCCAAGCAATTATATGCTCCCTACAGTGATGGAGCCAAAGGGTTCAGGGGTTTTGAATCCCCATTTTGTTGAAAAATTCTGTTAATTTAATGTAAAATTTGGGCAAAATGAGCAAATAATAGCCTGTAACTCCTCTGGAATTTACCCTATATAACATTTTTTGGGGGGTTTGTTTTTTTTGTAGTTTTTATACGACCCTAAAAATTTGTGGCTGTATAATGTTATGATGCAGCCGTTGTCTTGGTGTTGTGATGCAGTCGTTGTCTTGGTGTTATGATGCAGTTGTTTTCTTGGTGTTATGATGCAGTCGTTGTCATGGTGTTATGATGCAGCGGTTGTCTTGGTGTTATGTTGCAGTCATTGTCTTGGTGTTATGATGCAGTCATTGTCTTGGTGTTATGATGCAGTCGTTGTCTTGGTGTTATGATGCAGTTGCTTTCTTGGTGTTATGATGCAGTCGTTGTCATGGTGTTATGATGCAGCGGTTGTCTTGGTGTTATGATGCAGTCATTGTCTTGGTGTTATGATGCAGCCGTTGTCTTGGTGTTATGGTACAGTCTTTGTCTTGGTGTTATGGTACAGTCTTTGTCTTGGTGTTATGATGCAGTTGTTATCTTGGTGTTATGGTGCAGTCTTTGTCTCGGTGTTATGATGCAGCGGTTGTCTTGGTGTTATGATGCAGTCATTGTCTTGGTGTTATGATGCAGCCGTTGTCTTGGTGTTATGGTACAGTCTTTGTCTTGGTGTTATGATGCAGTTGTTATCTTGGTGTTATGGTGCAGTCTTTGTCTCGGTGTTATGATGCAGTCGTTGTCTTGGTGTTATAATGCAGTCATTGTCTTGGTGTTATGATGCAGCCGTTTTCTTGGTGTTATGGTACAGTCTTTGTCTTGGTGTTATGGTGCAGTCTTTGTCTTGGTGTTATGGTGCAGTCTTTGTCTTGGTGTTATGGTACAGTCTTTGTCTTGGTGTTATGGTACAGTCTTTGTCTTGGTGTTATGGTACAGTCTTTGTCTTGGTGTTATAATGCAGTCGTTGTCTTGGTGTTATAATGCAGTCATTGTCTTGGTGTTATGGTACAGTCTTTGTCTTGGTGTTATGATGCAGCCGTTGTCTTGGTGTTATGGTACAGTCTTTGTCTTGGTGTTATGGTACAGTCTTTGTCTTGGTGTTATGATGCAGTCGTTGTCTTGGTGTTATGGTGCAGTCTTTGTCTTGGTGTTATGATGCAGCCGTTGTCTTGGTGTTATGGTACAGTCTTTGTCTTGGTGTTATGGTACAGTCTTTGTCTTGGTGTTATGGTACAGTCTTTGTCTTGGTGTTATGATGCAGTCGTTGTCTTGGTGTTATGGTACAGTCTTTGTCTTGGTGTTATGGTACAGTCTTTGTCTTGGTGTTATGGTACAGTCTTTGTCTTGGTGTTATGATGCAGTCTTTGTCTTGGTGTTATGGTACAGTCTTTGTCTTGGCGTTATGGTACAGTCTTTGTCTTGGTGTTATGGTACAGTCTTTGTCTTGGTGTTATGATGCAGTCTTTGTCTTGGTGTTATGGTACAGTCTTTGTCTTGGTGTTATGGTACAGTCTTTTTCTTGGTGTTATGGTACAGTCTTTGTCTTGGTGTTATGATGCAGTCTTTGTCTTGGTGTTATGGTACAGTCTTTGTCTTGGTGTTATGATGCAGTCTTTGTCTTGGTGTTATGGTACAGTCTTTGTCTTGGTGTTATGGTGCAGTCGTTGTCTTGGTGTTATGGTACAGTTGTTGTCTTGGTGTTGCTTGTTGTTATCTCCATTGTCGTCTTCTATGGACACTCGGTTTCCATGTGATAACGTTAGTTGTGGTTGACCAATAGTTATGAAATTTTAATATTATTTTACTGACTACTAAAGAAAGGATCCTATATAATTTGGAGTTTTTTTTGAAGAAAAATGGGTCAAAAAGGGTAAAAATAGGTTTTTAAGTAAAACCCACGTAGGATGTTTGTTTTTCTTCTGATTTGCATCGTTCTTTTTCATTGTGTTCCAAATTTAATTCTGGTGAAAAATGTACATGTATCAAGTTTTGGACCATTTTCAAGTTATATGGTGTTAAAGTTGGGCAACACCCAAAAATTCAACTTTTTTTTAGTCCAATTTTGAAATTTTATTTCCTATTGCATTCCTCATAAAAATCTCTGTTTTTCAATGATATTTCAGATATATCTTATGGTTTTTGAGTTACCGGGGGTCAAAGGGGCCACATCCCAAAAATTTGACTTTTTATTTTTATTCTGATTTAGAAAATTTTCAATTGAATTTCAGATTTTGTGTAATAAAGTATCCAAGCCATTAGTTGTGTTCATAATGAATGCTTCTTAAGTATTTTCTAGGAAGTTGTATACTCCTGTTTTTCCTTTTTTTTTGTTTTGTCTTTTTGTTCGTTTTTTGGTGACTGTTTATATAAACAACTACCTTAGAGAATTTTGAAAAATTACTCAGTAACCAGCAAGATTATTTTTATTTTCAGCAATATGTCCTGGAGGTTGTCTCCATGGAAAGTGTGTGTTTCCAAACGTCTGTGAATGTCGCCATGGTTACATAGGTACCAATTGTGAACTTGGTGAGTGAATTAATAAATAATAATTGTAAGAGAAAACAACACATATTATGAGTAAACAGGACAAAAAAGGATTCAGCAATACCTGATATTAGTTTAGATTTGTACAATATATGCATACTGGTAATATTTTGTTTAGTTGAAGCTCAAACACGAATTTGAATTGAATGATCATTTTGATATTTAACATATATTCACATTTTTCCTTTTACTTCATCGAAAAATTTAATCCATTTTCAAAACAAAAATTCATAAAATAAGATAAAATTTATGTTATTATCTGATTTTGAGTTCACCTTAGATGTGGGTTTGAGATTAGGATCCCTGTGTTGTATTCCATGTCTGAAACTCCACCCATCACACATTCCATGTCTGCAACTCCGCCCATCACAAGAAGGAACTTAATGGGCATAGAGAAAGCCTTTATCATTTTATACTGATGATGCAGATGGTCTCTGACATAAATTCCTTTTTTGAATGGGTTTTTTTATGAAATTAAAAGAAATTGTGTATCTATGATAAATACATAAGTGACACTTAATTTCAAGTACTAGTAACAAGTTATCAGATGTACAACTGCTGGACATGATTATTTGTAAGACAATATAGAACCATTCACTTTGAGTCCTATAACTGTGTAATGTCTTACAAATAATCTTGAACTGCTTGTGTTCATCTTATAATATATTTGTGTGATGTTGCAGTCATTTTCAGATTGTAGATTTTTTCTATTCTTTCTATAACACCTATTCAGTAAACTAAGTTTTCGTTGTCCACAGCAACTGTACTGCATTTCAGTTTAGTCATTGATAAGGCTTCTGAAAATTAATACATCAGAATCTATGACAATGCTACTCTTGTGAATAAACTTCTTATAACAAGCAATCTTCTTTGGTTGATTAAAGGAGTCAATAGGAAGTCTTGTAGACAGCATTACTAGCAGATAATGTTTAAAACTCAATTATAGAAAAGCTGTTGTTGTATTTGTGGAAAATTTGTTCAAGTCTCTGGCTCTTCACCAAATGAGCAGCAAAGAAAAAGCCTGATCTGATGTAATAACCATTTCCAAACCCTTGAAATGGTTTTTGGTATTATTCTGATAGTGTCAGTTTAAGGAGAGTATTATGTAACTTTCTCAGACTGTTTTTCTCCCATGCAGACGATTTGTCAAATATAATGGATGTTTACTGCTGACTTGAGATAATTTACTGCTATTCTCCTGGATATTACATAAGCATTAAAAATATCATGAGTCATACTTGCATTTCTCCATATATGGCAGTATTCTGTCTTAAAATGTGTAATCTGTCTATTATTGCAATGTCTTATCTGCCAAAAATGCAAAGGGGAGATAACTCATTTTTCACACTCTGAATAACCAAGTAATATTGGCTAGAATCCTCTAAAAGTAGATTACAGTTTGATATTAGGCCAGTGAAAAGTATTTGCCATGATCTAAAATTTGTTGAATTAGATGATTAAAAGTCCAAATTAAGCTAGGATTAACAGCTAGTGCCTTTGCACGTACTTTTTCATCCTTTCAGAGATGTAATTAAATATATTTTCACAAAATAAAAAGAAATCTTGATTTTTAGAAGTACAGTTATCTCTTATATACTATTCTCTGATGAATCAAACAGGAGAAAAAAATAGATTTTGTTGTAATTGTTCTACTTTAATTGGTATTGTTTATTGAAATGGAAAAAGGAGTGTGTTCCAGTTCATATTACTGTCAGTTTTCTAAACACAGCCCTACTATCAATTACAAGCAACTCATTGCTGTGTTTATCATAACAAACTAGCTGAGGACGATTTAAACCATCATCTGTATTTAAGAGAACTTGACAATTATCTCCATCTCTTGAAATAAGTAGCAATTTATGATTTTTTCAACTGTCCACACAAATGTTCTGATGTTGGTCCATTGAAATACCTAATGGGCTGAACAAATTTTCATCCTCAAATTTTGAAATGACTCTGTTGTCAGAACCAAGGACCGTAATTGTATGCTTTGAATGACTTGTAAAGCATATTCTGATGCCATCGGTATTAATGTGAGAATGTCCATCAACAGACCCATCATCATATACCTTGTCTATTTTTTCAGTTTGTATGTTAATTTTCATTATGCCTTTCTCAGATACACAAAAGAAAATTTGTTCAGAACTATGTGACAATCCACGGGCCACTTAATTTGTCTTAAGCTTTCTAATGACTTCACTTTTGTCAACAAATAAGATCAAAATAGTCTCTACTTTAGAATTGGAAACAGCAACTTGGTTCTCATTGATTACTGTTACATCATAAGCTCCCCCTTTAAAGAAGATTGATGATTTTAAAGAACCATTGGATTGCACTATCTTTACTTCATTATTTGTGTTATCAGCAAACACCATTAGTCCATTTGGTAATGTACAACAACCGTAATACTGTCCAATATCAAATGTAAAGTTTTGTTTCAGTTTTAATTGTTTAAGGTGTATGGTCTTAGCCCTCATCTGGGCACTATTTTGTTCATCTTTATTAATGTTCAAGTATATTGCCTTCTTTTCTTTTGTCACCTAAAATTCTACAAGAGATTTGATTTGTGCTATTGCATTCCTTGCTTTGATGTTTTCTTCAATATGTATTTCTGTATGACTCATAACATCTTTGTAATTGTTTAAGAGTGTCCTCTGTTTCTCTTATTATGTCATTCTTTATCTGTTTAATGCTAATAAATGTTTGTAAGTTTGTTGCATGTTTTTCATTAAATATTCGAGTCCTAAAATGTTTCCAAGGTTTCTTTCCCTGTCTCTTAATTTTTTAATGCTGACTTTTCATTTGCATTTTCATTTGTAATGGAATCTAATTCTTTAAGTGTCTTAAATGGCCAGAATATAGCTGAGATATAGCTGCTCGGGTGTTAAACCCCAACAATCAATCAATCAATCATTTTCAAGACCTTTCAATTGGTCAATTAGTCTTTGTGTTATTTCTTTTACTTTTGTGGATATTTCTTCTTTTCTTGTTTGCAGTTCATTAAGATTTTTGTCATTAGAATAAATAGCTTCCACAATCAGTTCCTGAGTTTCCCTTAAATCCTTCCACATATCCTCAACCATGGCCGATGTTTTGATGTTGTGAATAATTTCGTCAATATCAGGAGTGCCATCACATGTTTTGTGTGCTATAGCTTGACATTTCTTACAAAGAGGATATTTATGTGACCTGCAGTAATATTGGTACTTTTCTTGGTGCTCTTCACAAAAGTGTTGAACATTCAGAACAAAGGGAGGTAACTTGCAATAATCGTCATAGGATATTATGGTATGGTCCCTTGTTGCTTTTTGCACTTGATGTTGTCTGCCACATTGTGCACAAAGAAACTCTTCACAGTGAGGGCACCACCATTCTGGAACACCATTTTTATTTTGCAGCTCACAGACACTGCAGTTATGGATCTCCATTTATCTCTGAAAGAAAATTTTAAATTTTGATCTGTTGATTGAAGTGATATATGCTCATTTCCTGATGTTACAACTTTATATAAAATCTAAGTGGCTAAAATAAATATCATTTGTTGAACTTGGCTTTTTAACACATGTTTATGTACCAGAAAAAAATGAATTTATAGTAACACAATGAGGCACAATAAATACATCAAATGGAAGCCTTTTCTCCTAAAAAGGTTATTACTATAATACATAATTGTTGTTAATTAGCAAATATTAGTAGTTCATGATGCTGAGGTTCATATAAGAATATATGGACTGGTTGATCACCCATAAAAATTAACTGGACCCAGTCATAGCTGAATGAAGTCCATTGAACCCAACACTCCATATATTGCCATATGACCTGAAGTTTTATGAACTATTTGCTATATTATACATTTTATATATATTTACTCTGCATCATTTGTGTGGAAGGAAGAATAAACATACATGACTTCTTATATTATGATGTCCTTTTCTTAACTTAATTTCCTACCTGTCTATATAACATATGTGGACTGCTAGGTATATCTAAGGAAGTAAACAAATGACCATCTTTAAAGTATAATATTTTTATTCATTTCCTCATTGACAACTTCACTGTAGAAAATTTTACTTGTAATCAATCTTGAAAACTTGACAGACAGACAAATGATGACAGAATTTTAAACAGAAGCAAAGCAAACTTCAGAAAAAAGGTGTTGAAAATTTTCCTACCAGTGTTGCCAATCTCACAGACCCAAATATTTTCTTATGGTAAAACCTTAATGAGAGAATTACAATCATCAGCATATATTATATCCCCATAATTTAAAACTCCCTGATACTAATGAAGTTGAAGGATTCAATTTTTTAAGTAGCTGTCTTTGTAAGAATCAGGCAAAATCTGAAAAAATGTGATACACCCCAAAAAAGGCTACATATTTTTATTTTTGTAATTAAGTTGTTTTATGGGTCTGTATTATGAAATGTGTAATTATAGATTCAAATGTACCTGCTCTTTAGAGATAATCAATATTAAAAATCTAATAGATTCTATTGTATTTGAGTGTCATTTACAGTTATCTCCCTTAATTTTGAATTTTACAGTGCATTCTATACAATTTTTATCTCCTATGAGCACAGTTTATATGAAAAACCAAATGTTAATTTCTGTTTACTGAAGCATTTAAAACAAAATATCAAAAATAAAAATATGTAGGCTTTTAACCCATGAATCACTTTTTGCATGATTCTTAGCTGGAGTGCTACTTAAAATCTTTAAATTGATTTTCATTCAGTTTAGAACTGGCTTCTTTCAAAGGTCTGAATTGCTCACATAGTGAAATTAGAAACCCGGTTAGGTACTGTTATTTGATCAAGCGGAATGAATAGAAAGTCATTCCTGCCAAGTTTGCTAAATAGTTGAGATATATGTTGAAATGTGTTTCCACATTGGATTCAGTTGCAACTGAGAGTGGCTGTAGCCACTTGCTGAACCACCTGAGCCAAAAAAGAGGATTTTTTGTAGAGGGCTTTAAGGTCAATAACCCTTTTATGTTATAAAACATTGGCACATAGAAGGATGTTTTTTGTCTTCAACTACTTCCAATTTCCAACAGTTTCCTAATTTGTTTAAAAAGGGGTCAATAATAAACATTGACTTCAACTTAGTATAAATTACTTATTTCTCATGTCTAAACCCAATTATAGTTTATACCACCTTTTTTGTTGTCAGAACCTTGTCAAACCTTTCACGCAATCCGAATTTAAAGAGCTACATCAAGTTTGATTATGGTGTCCATACTTATCAAACTGTTTAGGGTTAGACATCTATGATTATATCAAGCTGCAAAGCATTTCATTTGACAGAGAAATGAACCTATAATTTTTTAGCTGGTAGATTGATTTTTTTTACTTGCTGTATGTACATCGAGAAGATATATCTACATGTATGCAACATTTTCATCTGAAAAACTTGTGACAAAGATTCTGTTGTAACATAAAATAAGCAAACCATGATGAGAAACTTGTATTCTTTCACATTTAGTTGACGTGGTCTATTCACATGAAGTAGAAGTGGTCTATTCAATTTATTTAGATTTTCTTGGATCAGAATCAGTTCATTGACTTGAGATACACATGGTCTTGTAACTAAAGCATACTTCAGCATAGATAATTTACACTTACTTTCATGCCATGTATCCATAAGTGGCAAATCTATTCCAGTAACAATAAAATTACCCTTTTTAAATTGTCATGCAACTGTCATGTATTCTAGTAGATACTACATGTGTCTGTAGGTGCGACAATAATGTAAAGACGCCAAACCTATTGTCAACAGTTTTTTCAAGTGTAAAATTGTCAGAAATATGTACAGTGATATAAATCATTTTGGTAAGAACTGAGTACCACCTCCTAACTTTCCAAAAGTCATGACATGAAAAACATGTTTCTAGAGATGCCTTGAGTGCTTTAGGTCTACTCTATGGGTGTACCTGATTGCACAGACCAGGTAAACTGTCTATTTATGTTACTTTTCTAGGTAGATTTGGATTGTTATACTGAATGCACTGAATCTGTCTTTATTCTTGTTTGTTATGGTAACTTTGATTTCACCATTAATCATACAAAGGCTATGGAAATAACCATCCAAAAGCAGACATCACCTTGAATCAGTTTTAGTTCAGTTTTAATCCATGTAAAAGGAATACAAGCCAAGAGCAAACAAACACTTCAATCACAAAGTGGTTTGGATTGTGGCGGTTTCCCTGATATTTGGCATTAAACAATCAGAGACTTTTTAATTACTACTTTCTTCAGTGTTTGTGTTCACTTGATTTTTAACCCAATTGCAGGAAAGAGTTTCAGCATATAAATTGTCAATCCAGTTACTTTCACCAAGGAGATTTGCTGCTACATATATACCCCAAGACTTTCAGACCTACTTCAACCTTATCCCTAGTCATTATTCTAACATATTTGACAGAAGTTTGTTTCCTGCAAAGCTTTTAAACATGGAAATTTTTCTAAAATTAAGCAAAATTAAAGACCTACATACAAATTCTGCTCAAGAACAACTTATAATCAGTGACCATTAGCTTACATTAGATCATACTGTTGTTTCCTTCATATCTTTTATGGAGCTATTTAATCATTGATGAAAGTTCTGGACAACCTTCTTGTATGTCTAGAATTTCAAAAAAAATACTCCATTGAAAAAGTCTTTAATGGAAAATTAACGTCTTTAATTCATATTTAAGGTATTACATTCTCAGATTAGTATCTGCATTGTGTAACTTCTTCCACCTTTTCTTTTCATGGTCACTATTAAGTATCATAAATTGACATTATAGCACTAGATGGATCTCTCTTAGTCATTTCGGTAAAGACCCATTATTCCAAATTTGATGAAATGTTTACTATGAGATGAAGTTTGATTGCATTGCAAAATGTCATATAAGTAATAAATATAATGTCTTGGGAAATGAGTGGCTAGACACTATAGCAGAATATTTGTCGGCAGTCGTGAATAAAATCAATCATATCTTCCAAACTCTGTCAAATCTTAGACTTTTCACAATCAAATTTACTATGAATCATAAGGTGTATTTTTTTGTTGTTTTTAGTTAATTTTTCCAATTTTGTAAGTTGGTTCCAGAAATGAGTCAGCATGACCTTTCCTTTACCTTGAACTAAGGATGTTGATAAATAGTTCCATATTAACTGATATATACATACTCAAGGGGAAATAGAATCAGAAAGATGAATGTTTTTGGTTTTTATTAATAATTTATATGTTGTTAAATGCAATGTATAACAATAGCATTCTAGTATCCATAACATACAAAGTAGTTGAACCCTTTGCTGTTTAATTTTGAGTTTATGTCTAAACATAGGCAGAATTCTTTAAGGGAGTTAGTAGGGGTGACATTTGGACACAATTTTCCTGAATTTAATAGACTTAACGACTTTTATGCTCATTAATCATTTAATGCTTTTTGTATGACTGCAAAAATTCAGTTATATAATGGTATCATGCAATTTCAGCATTGGCATTGTAGATATTTTGTTTCCAGACAATGAATAATTTGAGTATAAGTGTATAGATCTTCAAAATTTTACCACAAGGTGCTATACCACAAAAGGAAGGCTGAGATTGATTTTGAGGAGTGTTGCTCAAACTGTTCAGGAACTAATGGCAAAAAAGTGGTCAAAAACAAGCATTTCATTATTTCTAGACAATAACTTGACTATAAGTGACAGTATATTTTGTAAAATTGTATCACCAGATGCCATACCACTAAGGAATGGTGTGATTTATTTTTTTGGATTGTAACTTGTGCTGTTTAGGGTTGAGTAGCCAAAAAAGGAGTCAAAAACAATCATTTTCCTGTTGTTTGGGTAATAACATGACTATTCAGGATTGGATGTCTTTGAAAACGTACTACAAAGGAAGGCTGGGATTGTTATTGGTCAAATACTTATCCTGTGTCAAATAATCAAAATTCAGAGTAGTATCAAGCTTGAATGATGTGTCCGTATTTGCCCATACCGGTACTTTTCAGGGTTCTACATATGTGATTATATAGCTGCACCCTACATTTTACATGTATGACTTATTTAAGGGAAGTGAGTGCATTGAGAGATAAGGTTTGTCATAACCTCCGAGCCCCCTGGATAGAGGCTTGTTCCTTTTCAACAATAACAATTAAAATTAAACGTACTTTGTATCATTTTTTATTACTAGATATTGACGAGTGTGTCATAGGTATTTCCAAGTGTGCTGTCAAAAGTGTATGTATCAACACGCCAGGATGGTATAAATGTGATTGTATCGAGGGGTACCACAGCAGATGGCCAGATAATAACTATGGTAGTCTGTGTGTTGGTAGGTAATATTTTATAGATCTTCCTCGATGTTTATTTTTTTTTTTATAACAAATGGATAGTAACTAGTCTTATCAAAATTAGACCTTCTAATTGTTCAATATAGCCACTGCATGTTCATGTATGATCTAACAACACTCTATTTCACTTCCTGTTCAGATGACCTTTCTTGTTAGTCACTTAGTTTCAGCTTTTGTGATTGTGAAAGCATTATTCAAAGGGAAAATCTAATGATTTTGAAAAAGTCAAAATTGTCGCAGAATTACCTTTTGGTGTCATAGAAATATTAGGACATCATTATAAACTTTCAATAGGAGGAGAGTTCAGAGTGGAAACAATTAGAAAATATATTATCTTCATCAATAAGCATTCACTATTGTGAATCAATCTGTTAGACTGTATATTAACTAGAAGTAGTATGTGTATGGTAGTGTAAAGCAAATGAATATAGTTTATTTCATTTTATTTCTTCAAGATTCATTTCTAGCCTACCAGCAAAAACTATGCTAAGTGTCTGGTTTTGTTCAATAACAATAATGCCTTGTTGGCTGTGAAAGTGGAAGACTATCCTGTCACCCCTCCAATCTGGCTATATCTTATATTTTATATCATTTCAAATAGATAAAAAGTCTTTGCTGAAAAAGATAATGTTTCCACTATAACGGTATTTCCCAATGAATTATATTTTTTCTTTATTTCATTGTTGATATAGCAGATAATATTTGATAAATGTGATTTTCATAACTAGAATTAATACTTTTAGAACAGAACTAATGTCTTTTTCTTGAAACAATAGCATACTGATTCTTGTGATGTTAGAGACTGCTCTATTGACCTCAAATGTGCTCAGTACTGGGGATATTATTATCTGATATCAGACCGTTATCACTAATGTTAATGCTGGTCTGGTCTACATCAGGAAGTCTTTGGAACAAGTTCCAGCATTATACAATTTTCAGATCTGCATAGGTCCAGGGGAAACATTGCATAACCTTATTGTCTGGATTATACAACATTGTCAATATGCTATAAATGTTTGCTTTATGACTTATGATAGGACTATAGGAACAGAAAGGGGTTATTTCTCCCCAAAACTTTCTGCACTCTGGGGAAAAAAGGCATAAGACATAAATTTTTACAATCATATAAGGAGAATGGATATGGAGACAACACCCTCAGATGGATGAACAATGTCAGCTCAGTGCCATTTATGGGTCTTCAGTGAACAATGACGAAACTCTCACATTACTGTGAAGGCTGCAGCTGGTCCCAAAACAACATTATACACAGGTACAGCAAAATAGTTGCCTCTATGTATACTCCAGCAACATAAAAGCAAACTGAAAGTGAAAAGAAACAATACAAACAGAAGCCAATATTGTGATCACAACCCTCCCCCTATTAAAACTGGCCTCTGTGGAAAAATGTTATGTAGTTAATAATTCTATATAAGTACACTGTTCAAAATAAAAAGGGGAGATAACTCCAAGGTTGTGTGTTTCTATCATTTCTTGATTAAAATAATTATTGTGTCACATTAAGCCTCACAATCATGGTTTGCATTTTTGTTGACAAAGGGGTAAATAAACATTTTTGAAACCATTGGATCAAACTTAAGCTACTTACAAAAATTAATAAAATGGAACAAGGAGAAAGAAAATAACCCACTTATGCCACAGTTTTAATAAACACAGGTTACTGGAAAACCACAAAAACAGCTTTTCACAAATAAAAGTAATTTCACAATTTTTATTTCTGGTATATTGCAGTTTACCCAGTAATCCTGTTACAGTATAAAAGTAGAAGAGTGTTAGATCACTAGAAGTAATTTTCTTATGCCTGAACTAGTTGACCTGATTTATCACAATGACCCTAGTATTATATAAGAGAGGAATTATGATTTATCTTGGGAATCCTATATACTGGTTAATTGTCTGGTCATAGTATCATTTGTTTCCTTATTTACCATCAGATTTACATTATTAATGGAATTTGTGTCTTGTGTGAAAATGACTTTCATATAGAGTAGAGATGGACAAGAATATTTGTTCAGAATTACAGCACATATAACAATGATGTTCAGGTGGAAGAGTGGGTAATAACAGTCTGCTGATGAACTTTCTCAAACAGTTGACTGGACAACTGAAAAGGGATTTAAGCTTCAAACAATTCAACAGATATTGATAGAAAATTGAAATCTCTTTCTCAGTTATCCAGTCAAACACCTAAGAAAGCTCATTAGGTGATGGTCATTTAATCAAGGAAAGACCAACTCTAACCCCTGAGACCTGAACATCATCATTGTATAAGCTATAAATACAAGCTCTTAATCACCTTTTTTTTACCCAGGTCTATCTTTATTTTGGGGGATTTGAGTGAGGAATGTGGATAAAAAAGTGCAATACAAATCATTGCTTCCCTGCTGATTTTTCTTTGAGAAAGAAACTTACATTGATAACTGTCTGATTTAAACATTTGACAACATGGTTAAAAATGAAAAAAAAATGTTGCCTTTTCATGTGGATGGTTCTTGAGCATTTATTTTTGCCTGCATAACCAAAGGTGATAGCATGTCTATATCTTTCTGCCTGTCTGTCCGTCATGATGTTTGTGTTAAGGGTAACTCAAAAACCATAGAATCATTATTATTCAAACTTCGCACCATGTGTACTTCCTATTATGGCGATATTTAATAAATGTTTTCATACATTTTCAGCATTTTGAAATTAGCTATTTTTGTCACACTATGTTGTGAATGGTACCTACTTTGTGTAAACTCTAACTGAAACAATACTCAACATATATATTTTCTTAGGAATTATCCCTCATTCAACATTGATAAATGGCTTTCTTGTTACGAAATGGATATAAACTTGATACAAATTATTTTGCTGTACATGTATTATAACCTAAAGTTCAAAAGGTTGTTAGGTTTAAAAAAACATGGGCATTATGATGTAAAAACATTAACATCTCAGTCAGATGTTTCTACTATGAAAATAATATTTTTCTAAGATTTCAAAGTGCAGCATTTAACAAAGCAATAATATATACTAACATATCTTCAACTCTAAGAATTAAGTACCAGTCCATATAAAATTCAGACACTGTCCCTATTGAAGTGATTCATGATGAAGAATAACCCACCAATCTAAGAATGCTTTTTCTATCTACATATGCTATATTTTTAAGAAACAGTTGTACTTTCCATATTCAGATCTGCACTTTTGAGAAAATCATATATTTATCTCCCACTAAAATCAACCAAATCGAACAAAATCAGGGACGATAACTCTTGCAAAGTGCTGACTTCATGTACAATCTATATAAATTTTATTTTAAAAGTGCAACACCCAAATGAAAAAAGACTGGTTATGTGGTCTATGACAGTTTCTGAACAAGAAATAAAAGTGAATTTGGTGGGTTTTTGACATGCATGAATCACCTCCAGTCTGATTTTTGCAAAGACTGATACTTAATTTATATTCAAGAGTCCTTGAAAATAAAAATGCATAATCAAAGAGTAATGCAAGGTAATACTGCATATAGATATGATCTTGTGCCATATTTTTCACCTTTGAAATTGATTTTTAATACTTCGAAATGAATTTTGAATTGCATCAATTTATGTTAAGGACAACCACAAAGAAACTGGCACAGTTACATATTGTAAGAACAGATAAAGTACTTGAGATGGTGCTAACAGAGCACTATTTAACCAGTCTGACTGCCTGCACTACTTCTGAAATAAAAACAATATTGAGATATTATAGTTCAAAGAAAAATATATATCATTACATTACATTAAATGTATTAGTCCTGAAAAATAAAACAAATGTTTGGTGCATGTATTTTTTATTTTTTAATATTATTTTATGATAACTTTTAATTATAATTTTGTAATCTTAATATTGTAAGAAAAATATATTTGAGCAAACAGGGTGAGTGTTTCACATTAGAACTTAAATTCTGATCTGATATGGAAGCCTTAAAAATAAAAAAAATCTTGTTTGCAAAATCACTGAAATCTGTGAGCCACAGTTGGTTCCTGGAAGCCTTCATAATTACTAGACTCCAACCTATATTGGTAACAGACTGTTTGTAGTAAGCACAATCAATCATTCATTTCAGTATGAAACAAGGAGATATTTACCTCTACGGGGGTTGTGTGTTATCCACAACAAGGCCATCAATTGACATAAACACTTGAGATTCCTCAATTTTTTTCTAGATCAAAGAAAAACTGACAAAGATTAAAGGATTTTGCCACCAGTTTGGCATTGAAATGTGTGAGAGTGGATAGAGACCTGTCTGATGATATGAAACAGAAGTTTCTTCTCTTATTCAAAGGGAGATAACTCAGTTTTTTCAAATGTAAATTATGTTAGGTTTTTATTCACCATTTATGTTGTTGTTTTCATTTTGTTTACAAGAAAGCTCTGGAAATATGGGCATTAAAAAACATGGTGCCTTAAATAGGGTTTGTATATTATTTTGGATAACTACACTTTACAGGCACTGAATGAGCTTATAAGGTATATCTTGAATAGTGCCATCGTATCATTTGTGTCTTATAGTTGACAAAATTCTTGAAATCTAACCTTTCCTTGAACTTTATGCAGTTTAAAAATAAAAAATCTCATTTCACTTTTTTAGATATAAATGAGTGTATTGGTGAGGGAGGTGGTCATAGTTGTCATGAATCAACAGAATGTGTAAACACTGAGGGTGGATATCAATGTGTGTGTAACCTGGAGACACCATGTGTTGGAGGTAAGGAATGTGTGTGTAACATGGAGACATCATGTTTTGGAGGTAAGGAATATGTGTGTGTAACCTAGAGACACCATATGTTGGAGGTAAGGAATGTGTGTGTAACCTGGAGACACCATGTGTTGGAGGTAAGGAATGTGTATGTAAGCTGGAGAAACCATGTGGTGGAGGTAAGGAATGTGTATGTAACCTGGAGACACTGTGTGTTGGAGGTAAGGAATGTGTGTGTAACATGGAGACACCATGTATTGGAGGTAAGGAATGTGTATGTAAGCTGGAGACACCATGTGTTGGAGGTAAGGAATGTGTATGTAACCTGGAGACACTGTGTGTTGGAGGTAAGGAATGTGTGTGTAACCTGGAGACACCTTGTGTTGGAGGTAAGGAAGGTGTGTGTTACCTGGAGACACCATGTGTTGGAGGTAAGAAATGTGTATGTAACAAGGAGACACCATGTGTTGGAGGTAAGGAAAGAAAAACAAGATGGAGGTCTTTAGATAGTTAACTCTGGATGGAATCCATCTGATTGTGTCTTAATGTTATTAACTTGTTACAATACATGTATTATAATTTGTTCATTCCTGTCATTTTATTACAATTCTAGCCTTTAAAACAAACAATAACTACTTTCATGAACAAACACTTTTTCATTTCATTTTTTTTATAAATGCAATAGGGGATACATGTACTAGTATTTCATGTGAACATTTTTCATATATTTGTAGATCACAATGTGGACATATTTGGTAGAATGAAAACAAGATCTAACTTTCTACAATTTTAAGATAATTTTCAAAACTTTCTTAGCTAACATTTCAAAAACATGTATTTTGGAATTGTACAAAACAAAAATGGAACAGTTTTTTTAGACAAAATAAATCGCAGATCTCTACATTATCTGCAATATATACATTTTCTTATTATTTTCACCACCAGATTTCATTTTCTCATGCTGCTGCCATGTTACTGAAAAATCGATGGAATGAATTTTCTAACTGGACCATTACTAATAAAAATCTGCCTTGCTTTGTCTCTGGACTTGCACGACTGTTTTCATTCTGTATATTTAACCCACTTCTATTGAAATCAATCTATATTTACAGACTGTATGAAGTATGGCGAGTACCACAGGAACAATACAAAATGGATGGACGATGAAGATAAATGTATACAGTGCTCCTGTAAGGTATGGATGTATACAAATATATGTATACAGTGCTCCTGTAAGGTACAGATATGTACAATAATAAGGTATTGTAAAAAAATACAGCATGTTAGTGTCTGAGGCTGAGGAATGGGTTATGGATGATTTTATATACTGTTCCTGTGTCAGGAATGAATAAATATAAATATATAATGTCACTGTGTAAGGTATCTGAAGCTTCTATTTTACTTCAATATTAGCTTGAGTCAAATTTAATGTCACCATATTTCCAACAAATTATATCAATATATGTACTTAGAAAGTAAAAGAACAAAGACTAGACAAAGAAAATACAGATAAATTGAGGAACAACATGTACCAATAGGAAACACTGAGAAAACTTAGGTATATCATGAGCAACTGAATGCAATGGCAGTGTAACATTTATGCCAGAATTTTTTTATTTTTTATTGTAATATTTGAACAAGATTTATAAATTCTACAACTTGTAACTATGAGATAGATATTGTGTTTTTAAAGCCTATGTTTTGTACTCAGAGACATGTATTTGAAAACAGGTTTGAAGAATAGAATGAAGTATTCCTATGTAGCTGTTCTTTTGAATAATTTTAATTTACAGGCGGAAGTAAACATAGCAGGACAAAACAAGAGTTACGAACCAAGAAATTATTTTTATTTTCTTATTTATTAGAATGGTGTCACAACATGTCATAAAAAGTCATGTGACTGCTCTGCTCCTGATGTTGACCTCGAATGTTGTCGTCATTGTGATGAGAAATCTAAATGCCAACATCAACTTGTATCAACATACCTCAACCATGGACAGAAATGGGTGTTTCAATGTCAGACTTGTGAATGTTTGGTAAGTATAGACATAAAATACCAATGGACTAGTGTAAAAGTTCCTTGTAACTATAGTTATCTTAAAACATCCAAAATTTGGGGATTATGTGTGCTGTTTATTTCTTTTTTATCTTTGAATATTGTTGTTTTCATATTTTCTGTTTGATTTTATCAGGATGGTGAAATAGACTGCTGGCCAGTGACATGCCCAACATTAGCCTGTCATGTGACTGTCCAGGAACCTGAGGACTGTTGTCCACGATGTGTTGATGATAATCCATGTCTGTCTCTAACCCATGATGTTGGAGGAACAGACAACTCTGCATTGACATGTCTGTATGAAGGACACAGATATATTCATGGGGATCAGTGGTTCCTCAGAGAGGATTCGTGCACAGCTTGTGAATGCAAGGTAAGAAAGATCTAGGAAAAACTTAATTGTCAAAATTCTTTTATTTTTCCTCATAACATTGCATGTTTTCCTTCATTACAAAATAAAGTATAGGTCAATATAAGTTTGCTTAAGTATTTAGTGTGCTTTGATGGATTTTAGGGAAACTTGCACAGATTGAAGCTTGAGGGACATTGAAGACTTCTATTGATTTATGAGGCCAGTGGATCATTTATTATGGTCACAATCAGGGTGTATCACCCAGTGAGGTTACATACTGTTCTAGTTATTTCTATTTCCGTTTTATGTATTGAAAAACCAGAAAAAATGTACTTACAATTAATGAAACTTTATCATATTTTTTACACTTTTTTTCACTTTTTAGGTTGGCCATATCTGCTGTCTGTTTAACCACACCTGTACCTCTCTACCTGACCAGTACCATGACAAAGTCACCTTTGACCCTTATTATATACCTTAGTTTGAAGTTTCCTTTATGAACTGACATCTATTTAAATGCATGAAATCACTGGCACTTCATACAGATCATCTTCTATTCTACTGCAATACATAAGAGAAGTAATGTAGAAACTATTGTTGTAGAAGTCTTGTCCATGTAGTGTTGAATGTATACTATAGGTATATTTACAAGTATGTTGTCTCTGTCATAATGCTATTTGAACTATATTAGCTTGACCATTTCAACAATTTAGAAAGTCTGATAATATTAGATGAAGATATATACTAATGACTGAGTATAGCCATGTTATAAGTTAAATAATAGTTATACTAATGATTGAGTATAGCCACATTATAAGTTAGATAATTGTTATACTAATGATTTAGTATAGCCACATTGTAAGTTAGATAATTGTTATACTAATGATTGAGTATAGCCACATTGTAAGTTAGATAATTGTTATACTAATGATTGAGTATAGCCACATTGTAAGTTAGATAATTGTTATACTAATGATTGAGTATAGCCACATTGTAAGTTAAATAAGTGTTATACCATATTATAGAGATAGAATACCATTTAACAAGAATTTGTTGTTAAGCTAAATTTTCAGGATTTTCTCTGAGACATTGGGTAATACAGAAAATAAAAACTGATGAAATCTTAGTTTTAATATTTTAGAGTAACAAATATTCCTCCATCTTATAGTCTATGAAAAGTGAAAATAAAAATTAATACCTCAATTTGAGAACAATCATGAAATTAAGTACCCATAACAATGATCTGTTATATGATATTTATTAAGTACAATGTACAATGTACTACCTTCATTGTTGTCATTGTTCAAAACTGTGAAACCGATTGTGGACATGAGTATTGTTTACATATGCTGTACATATCACATACATGAAATAGTATAGAGCAGTATTGTATACATGAAAAATGCATAATTGTAAATTGTAAACTACATGTATATGAAAGGGGTGGTAAAGGGGTATCTGTGAATGAAAATGTGAAATGCCTGAAAAATGTATGAAAAATACAAATCCTGAAACACCAAGCATGAGAATAAACTTTCAGCCAGAAATCAATATATCTACATGTTTTTCTAGGGATTCTAGCTCTTGGGATTTACTTGAATTTTTTTTGGTTCAAGTTAAAAACTGCACCAAATATCAGACCGGGTACCAAAATCAGATACTTGGAAGTTAATTAGGAGAAACGAGGAAACATAAATCCGTGCAAACACATTAATGTGAACAATAAAATATTGAGATGAACAGAACAACCCAAAATAATCCTTTACCACCCTCTATGAAGTAATTTACTCTACCTAAATTTTTTTGGAGACAGATGTTTTCAAATTTTCAAATTATTCTCACTTTCAGATCCGACATATTTGTTACCTATTTAGATGGATTGCACTCTGGTTGTGTGTCACGGGTAGATTTTAAGGTTTAAGTGGTTGTATATTGAACTTTTTCTAGATATTTTGTTATTTTACAGACTAGTTTGTATTTGATTGTATTTTACCAGAGTTTTAGTGTTTTGGTACATATCATGTTGATTTTTAGGTTTACAACTTAAATGAGATTTCTGTTGCAAGTTTTAGTTAGAAAGATTTTAATATTGGTGACAATATTTTGGTAGTATTTTTACTATTTGATGAGATTAAGGGTTAGATATTCTATAAAAGTTGATTTGTTTGCGGATTGTTAAGATACTTGTTACAATTAGAAAGAAAATGATTGTTGTAGGAGTTGGCAATTTCAAAAGAGATTTTACAGTTGAACTTGAGATTTTTATACATGTATTAGAATTACTATTGTATAGCTTACTTGTATTTTTGTACATACCATTTGAGATTTTTGCCTTTGATCAGTGATGTTTTTAAGGATGTTTTTGCCAGTATTTGTAAGGATATGTGATTTCTAATCACTCTTTAAGAACTTGTCATGTTATGTGATTGGCTGATTGACCAAGAAAAAAAATGCTTTAAACAAAAGTATAAAATTGTAGTCAATTTTAGGCGGTAGACCTAGGGTAAGGGACATAACTCATGAAATCAGTGATTTGTTTGCATCATACTCAATGTCACCAAAGCCTCTCAAGCTTTCGTTTGAAGCAGAATAAAATGAATCCAAGTTAATTAGATGCTTACATAAGATTGATGTAAAATGCTGAATACAAACGTTCTTCCAATGATTTTGAAGAGTTGGGTCCCTTACCCTAGGGCTACCTCCTTAAATGTAGACTAAATATTAATGCCATGTTAGGCTATTCAAATGTAAATTCTTGGTTCCTAGGCCAACTGTCATGAAAAGAGTGAAATTGATCGCAAACTCTTGAGGGCTAGAAAAATGATGCAAAAGACTTTTTTCTTTGAACTTTATTGATAATTCAATACAATTGGGTAGTGAGACAAACCTTTAAAGAGGAAAGGCGAAACTGTGCACCAAGAAATTATTTTTGTTGGCTTTTTGAGATTTTATTAATGTTGCTTTTGTGTCATCTTGTCCAATGTGTTTAAACTGCTAAAAAGTTATGTCACCAAACTATTATTAGTCAACTGAATATTTTGAAATTATAAATGTATTCAACATATTACATTTGTTATTAGCAGAGCATGACTTAGCTTCATATAACAATTGTAAAGATCGTGTATTGGTAATGAAAATGTCGTGCAACTTGCATAAATGATTTTCTTGCATTCTATTTGTAATTAACAGAGTGTATTATGAGGAAATAAATTTTGTGACTGAATTGGAATCATAAGTACTAAACACAATTTTTTTCAGAACTTATCAACTAGGTAAATTTACTTTATGTCCATTACATTCACCAAGTTTTTTAGCAACCTATACTATAGGTATAGTTTAATTCAAAACTTCCAAGAAAATTGCACTCATTAATTACTATATTGAATATGCAGTTGTCAGCCAAAAAAAATCAAAATTAATAAATATGTATGAAAACTAATCTTGTATAAAATCATCAAACAAGAAAATTATAAACAGAAATGTAAAGATTTTTATCTTTATGCATTATTAGTATTGTCACAGTAGTTAAGTCACATATATTGTGACTGACCAGTAAATGATCTATGCATATTCTTTCATTTTTTATGTTTTAGATAATTCACATGAAATATTTTGTAATAAGTGTTATACAAATATACAAAAAAATATTATCAAAGTTTTCGGCCTTCAATCAAATTATATTCTATGCAATTGCTATGTACATGTATTTTACCTTTCTTTACCTGTAACAGCATTATTCTACGCCTTCTTTGAAGTACCAGTCCATAGAAAATTCAGATACTGCCAATGGTACCAGGTGATTCATGGAAAAAGACCTACCCAACAAACAATGCTTTTGCAATCTACATATACCACATTTGTAACTGTTGTCTTTTCTGTAAACTGATCTGTTTATGCATTTATCTCCCCTTAAATCAAGAAAGATAACTCTTGCAAAGTACTAAGGTCTCACTAACCACTTCTGGGTCAAATGGCCACCCCCCTATGTAGTACCAAAAACACACTGAACCTAGACATATGCATTGTAAGTGCATTATTTGTGTGTATTATGATTAAAAGTAGTCAAAATAAAGCTGAGAATGTGTACTTTAAAATCATATATGTAATTAACTACAAAAGTGTATGAATATTGTTTACATGTGTGAGTAATATGCCTCCATGCTGTCAGTTAGCAGAACAGGTAAAAATGTGGATTTTCAGTATTATTTATTCAAGTAAATTTTGTGAAGAATTTCTACTATCATTGTACCATTAGCATAATGATTTTGGAAGCCTTATTTTCCAAGCTTCGCAACAGTATGCAGCTTTAAGATGTCATTTGTCCTGGGAATTCACAGTGAGACTTTGAAAATTACTTTTTTAACATGTAAAGTAATGGAAACATTAGAAGTGGTTAGTGAGACCTGATTTCATGTATGCAACAATCAAATGACAAACTAAGACGTAAGTAAATGTGTAACCGTTTCAAAAGTTAATTTGGTTGGTTTTTGACATGCATGAATCACCTTCAGTCTGATTTTCATAAAGGCTGCTACTTGTACCCTATGCATTTTATGTCAGTTTTTAACTTTTTGAAGACAGCTTTACATTTGCAAGAATAAATATGCATATGTATTTTAATTCTTTATGAGTTTTGAATATTTTTTAACATAATTGTATATACATTGTATTAGGGGCAAGGTTTTATTGGTTGAAGAAAAAATTAAGGTTTAGAAAATGAAATAAAAACTTGCTCTGTCACCAAAGCAAATGAGGAACTTCTTTCCATTTTGCGTGTCATGTGTTTTAAGGCAACAGTTTATTTAATTAACCAAACTTTCTTAGAAAATGTTTGCTATGACTGCCAATAGTCAGTGTGGTTATAGTTATATGTCCCTTGTCCAGCTGTCAGGTCCTTAATTTTACTGTTGTATATATTTGGGATTCCAAAAAAGTCTCAAATTGAGAATTTTTTCAAATTGATGAGCATTTTAACCAATCTGATTGGTCAAGATTTGAGTTCAGGAAGGATTGAAGGAAAATCTTGTATTGAGATTTTTTAGGAAATTGATCCCTGTCATGAAAAATTTTATCATTTAAAATATGGGAACAACATTCATTTTTTTTTTCTGTTGTTGCAACAAAACTTTGTCATTACGAGATATAATGGTAGTTTTAGTACACCTTAGTTACATGCAAAAGAACATCCAAGAGTTAAAGAAACATTTCTCCAAGAAGCAACTCATTTTCTAAGTCCTAATTTGTTCCAGTTTTAATCAGTACCTTGTTTAGTGGAGCTGTAAAAATATTTGTACTTCCATGTAATATTTATATCTACATATTGTACAGCTTATATTTATCTACTACATGTACATGTATTCATAGCATTGTGTTGTGAGTTTACAGACCTATTTATAGATATAGGTAGTCAATGATATTGTATGTTAATAAATGTTGTATCTTTATTGTTTATGCACCATTGTAGAACATATCAGTTTTTTTCCTTGTTACATTGTTTCTCTAAGGTTTGTAGACCGTCCTACCTCTGTCTTTGAAAGGTAGATTAGTTTAGCAACTGACCTATGTATTCATAGTAGAGTTATCTCCCTTGCAATAAGTATAGATGAAAACATGGCTTCTGATACATGTTATACTATGCATAAAACTGCTTCTTTTCAGAAAATTAATTAGAGTCTAACAATGTGAAGTTTGTTATATCTAGTTGATAAACAGCACTATTCCTATGTCTCCAACAACACACATATTAGGTACTGTTAAGAAGTAATTACATAAAGTCTGAATTATGAATTTTGTTACTCGTTATACCCCCTCGTAGGTTGATCCAAAGGGGATCCTAGGGTGCCTGGATTATGCTTGAAAATTTTGGTTGATTACTGGTATCTAGCAAATCACTGGAAGTAACTGAAACAGGACCCCTCCTCCCCCTTCTTCAGAAAGCTTAAAATTTGTTAAAATGTTTTATAAAAAGAATGTTACATAAAAAGTATTCTTCCTTAATTCTTCTCATATCAAAAAATGACCACATTTTTAAACATTGCCATTCATTTTTTGTTTTGTTTTTTTTTTTTAATTACTAAGTCATTTATCAGGATTGACGTCAAACTAGCACTTTTATGTAGTGCACTTGATGGAATTTTCCATTACCCCCTTCAACTTTGCCCTAATATTTGGCCTTACAAATAATACACAGAATTTAAACAGTTTAAATGTCTAAATATAATTTCATGGTGATTACTAAAAGACAAATAATGATCAAGTTTAAAAACTTCAATATAAGTCTTTTGTAAAGCAAGTTTAGAATTAAAACTCTATATACAAGACGAGTGTCAGATAGGTAGAAGGTTCAATTTAAATCCTTTTGGACAGGTATAAACCCTGGCATGGTAAAATATTACTGATAAATATTGGATTTCATAAGTATATATTGTAACTTATCCGAATTTCTGGTAATTTGTGCTGTAAACATAATTTATGTTTTAAGTTCCTTGTAGTGCTTCATTATATATACTATCAGATGATTGATATAAGTTTACCGGTTATTTTCTAGCACAATATTCAATAGATGGAATGACCAAACTGGCTCAGCCATTTGTGATAAACCCTACCAAGTCGCCAAAACTGAAACCCTTTCTGTTACCAGAATATCAGTTCAACTCTTTAAATACCTTTCTTGCAAGTTCTTTAATTCTTTATATCATTATACTATACTCCATGCCTAATTCTTAGAAACAGCAATAGTGTCCTGGTATGTTTAAAGATTGGTAACAGGTCAAGTTATGTTTTGTTTACTAATCCTTTTTTGATCCATGAAAGAAATAATTGGAATAATTAGGGTTACTTTGATTAAATTATGATTTCATTGAAATGATGTGTATGTAACTTAGGAATGGATTAGTTTTAACTACTTTTACTTTCATTACAGACAAATTTAGAAGGAAGCCTTTTAGCCTCATGTTATGAAAGAATGACTGTGACCTAAGAAAATAATTCCAAGACTGATCTTGATATAGAAACTTTGTTGCCTGTTTTACCCTTTTTTTCCAAAATTCTACCCCGGTTGACATTTAACATTTTTGAGTCACTTAAGGTGTTAAAATATTGTTATAAGGATTTAAAAATTGAACTTGGTTTTCACTTTTAACTTGACTTTGGTGCTACTTGAGTATTTTTCTTCCATAAAGGGAGGTAATTCACTATTTTATGTCATTTCTCATGTTTATTGTATTTGCTTTTAACCTCACTAAATGCAATTAAAACTCTATGCTTTAAAGCCTATATTAAGCTTGATATTTACCTACTTATTCAACATTAAAGTTGTGTAAACTGTTATGGCCCTCTTAACAAACATAACATCTGTCAGAATCAGGTTTATGTTAAAACAATTTCTCCAAAAAAAAAAAACACAAAACTTAGTCAAATATACTTTGCCTTTTCATTATGTTAATTAGAGGAATTTATAATTGTATGGTTCACTGTACAATTCTCTTCCAAATGTTAAACAGGACAACAGTGTCTATTTGACATTTTTTCTTTCTTTTGTTTCTGCTTTTTTTGTAATCTTTTTGTTGATTGCATGTCCAATTATATACCAGTAGGCCCAAAACTCTTTCAATAGGCCCCAAAACTCTTCCAGTAGGCCCCAAAACTCAACAACTCTGTAATCTAAAAATAGCCTCTTATACCTATAGCCTGTGTAAATAAATAATCTAAATAGAACCTTCACTGTAGTGTCAATCTTTTTACTTAAAGGATTAAAACTTGAGAATATTCTGACCATGGTAGTCGTTGTATCAACTAGCCCCTGTCCAGACAACTTTTTATTTACATATCCTCCCCGATAAATACAAAGATATATTTGAATTGTCTGAGCTATCAAAATTTGTATTGAAGGGAGATATCAAAATTTATATTGTTGTAGATATCAGACTTGGTTTATCAGAGGATAATCACATGTTTATATCTATATTTGACAAATGGCTCTCTAAAGTTTACCTAACCCACAAAATATGTTACTGAGATAGTATTTAAAAGTGAAGTTTTTGATAGAAATATCAGGAACATTTTGCACCTCCAATTGAGAAGGAAATAGTGTCTCATTGTTTAAATACATATCTAGCATTGCAGTTTTTCCTGGTTCACTTTGATATTTTATGAAAGTCATATCCTGTGTCATAAATCAGGTTTTATAACATGATCTTATTGGATCTTATGGTAAAAACTAATGTACACATGCTTACAACAATGAAGAAGTTGAAACTTGTACAGGAAACATCATGTTTTTTTCTGTTTTGTATCCCTCATCTCATATCTTTTTAATGGATGTACAGTGAAAACTGTCTGAACAAAACCGTAAAAATTTGAAAACCCTTTATATCAGTTTAAATTTATTTTGAACCTTGGTAAACCAAACACTTGTCCATACCACACGGGGTTCAATTTAGACAGGTTTCCCTCTTTTTTTACCAGGCTTTTTATATAGGAACTGTTTATCTGATGTATGTATTAATTTGTTTTTATGTAAGCTGACTTGTAATAGGTTTGATTGGATTCTTATTTACAATTTCCTTATTTTTTTACTGACACTGGTATGAAATTATTTGAAAATTTATTTTATTTGTAGATCCTTTGAAAACCATATACCGGTATAATCAATAAAGACCTCTTTTGAAAATTTCATATTCAAAGTGAAAATACATGTTTCCATTCATTAGAATATAACTTGTTTTCAATTTCCTAGTGGAAATTACAAGTTTTTTTCTCCACAACTCTACCAACTTCAATTGTTCTATATAATAGATCTCTAAGCATTGCCATATCTGTGTAACTAATAGATGTTTTACTTATTGAAGTCAATATTGACTTTTTTTTAGTTTTAGTGCCTTTATTACTGTTTATATTGAAACTTTATATATTTTCTAAGCTTTAGAAAAAAATGGATTGAAAATTTTTAGAACAATGCTTTTGTCACTAATGTAACTGAAGATCTTATTGATTACAGAACTCTGCCTATTTATAGGTATACTAGGAAATATTGGATGGATTTCTATAGTGTGGAATTGGGTTTTAAGGACTTGATGGGAAATTATTTAGAATAAAACTTGTGTATATTTCATATTGCAATGGGTTGAGCATTTTAAATATGTCAGTTAGTAAGATATCTTACAATTTTAATCTGCACGACCAATTTGATGTGCCATTTTATGAATCCAGGCCATGTTTTCTAGTATGCTTTTTTGTAGCTTATGGTGCATATGTTAGCATATTTTGTATATAGTTAATACATGTTTATAGCTGGTATGTTTTTATAGCTTATATGAATTTATAGTTTTAATGAATTTTGTAACTGTTGCTGTCTTGTTAATCCTAGATTAGAAATAAAGTATTGGTATTGTATAAAAGTATACATGTTTACATAAGGCAGATTCAGGGGTTAAGGGATTCCAGATAAAGGGGGGATTTCATGTTACTGTTTGCTTGTTATTGCCCAAAGTTTGCGTGAAAGTAACATTTTCCAACAAATGGCAAGGTGATCAAACCCCAAGAACCCCTGCATCCACTACTGAAATCAATCCTTGTTGGCAACTTTTAATCATTCTATTCAAATAAGAGAGAGAGAGCAAATTGTGGTAATCCCAGTGGTTTCTGGAAAATTTAAAAGTTCTGTATCTACTCTCATTTATTAATACATTTTCAAAGAACTAACATATTTCACTTATGAAAATTTGAAGATGACATTATTATTTCTCCATCATATGACTGTACCAATATGAACAGTTGGTGTTTCCCCTCTATGCACTGCAATATTTTTAAGAGTTAATTTACAGACAAATATCCTGTCACTTTGAGATAAAAATCATTGGTGTCTCCAAGAGAAACATTTATGATGAATTAATTGTTCATTTAAGATATGGTCTATAAATTTTTGATGTCCTTCAACTTTTTAGGCCTGCAAAGTTGTTAAATTGTACTGAATTGCTGCAGTTGACAGTTAAAAGTAAGCTCTTCATTTAAATATGAATATACTCTTAAAAATATAGTTTTTTAAATCCAGATATTAGACATAAGTGTATATAGACCCGTAGGTAGTCTATATAGATGTTTGTCAATGTGAGCTGTATATCAAAATGGGTTCTTTTTCATAGGGATTTCCCTTTTTATCAATGCAAAAGACATAAAATAGTTTGATCTAAATCTTTAAAGTGATTTGTGTAAATCTTGTCAATTCTTGTTTAAAGAGTAATCAAGGGAACCAAGGTTATAGTGGTAATCACAAGAATGTAATCCAGGGACAAAGACCAGACATGGAAAACAGACATACACAACAAAGAACATAAAGTAACTAAAATCATACATACAAAGTAACAAAAGTAAATGAGCAACTCGGACTCCACTAAAAACTGGGAGCATGGACCAGGTGCACCGGTAGGGTAAGCGTCCTCTGCTTTTCTAGAAACATATTAAATTAAAGTATATTTAACTAAAAGAATTTTCAAACCTAATTGATGGATTTTGAAACCAATTATTTTCCTCAAAACCACACATCCTGCAAATAACCAGACATGAAAGAACAGAAATTGTATATTATGTAATCATACTTTATATATGCAGTTTCTTAATTAATGAAATTTAAGACCCAATGATTGATTCTGCTTTGAGGGCCCCTGGTGAAAAATAATTGCTGATATACATACAAAAGTACTATACAAGCAGGTGTATAAAAGAGTGATCCTATCACCTCCTCCCATCAACTATCAATTGGTTGCTGAGGGGGTATTCTAAAGCCACTGTATCAAAGGCATCCTCCTTCCTTATATGTATGCTTACTCACTTCCAAAATTCCTTTTGTAAGCTCTGAAAAGATGTGTCCAAATAACCAACAGTTCACTGGAATATGAGATATTTGCCTCATGACCATAGGGACAAAGATCAAAAGTAATAAACCGTTTTTCCAAAATTTCATAAAAATTTGTTCAATCTCAACTGAGTGATAGACCGACATTTTTAAAATCTTCCCCCCCCCCCCATTTTTTAATGTGTAATTTTCTTCACATCTCGATTTAGATCTCCATTAGAAGTTTTCAAAATGCTAAAATTGCGTAGGGTTTTAAGTAGAATTTACAGCCGTATAATTGACTATTTGTATTGGTATGGATGTTGGTGTTTAAATTATTCAAACTTTAGATGTGATATCTACAAAGAACCAAGAAATTGAACGAAGTTAAATCGATATCAAATTAAAGTTATTCAATTCCTCTTAGGTTTCTCTGTGATGTGATCGATCTATACTCATGGTTTCTTTTAAATGTAAATACATCCCTAAGTGATTTTGAGTTCAGATCTTTCCTGTCATTGACAGTAGGTGGATGCTCTGTTTTCTTGTGTTCATTTTTATTGGTACAGAATGGACTACTACATTGATAGTGTGTTTCCTAAAATTATACAGGCAATGCCAAAAGAGATATGCTAGTTACATGTGCCTATCCCTTTCATTTTGTTTGTGTTACAACAACCCAGCTTGTTTTAGCGACTATTTCGTTAATGAATTACAAGACATTACTGTTAAACATCTAAAAACCTAATTCCAATACTTTTATGATATTTTAATTGTTGTATAGAGATTAAAAACAGATATAGGTTGTTCGGACTTAGTAATAATTTCTCCTTGATCAATGTTCGTATTACAAATATTTAAGTAGTTTGCACCCCTTGGAAACCGTACGTTGAGACTAATTGTAACTTTTGACGACTTTGCACGGAACGTCGTGTATTCCCTCGCTCTTTTCGTTATTCAATATGTCTTAATTCGATTAAAGCTTTCAGACGCATAAAATCAATTTCATAAGTATGTTTCTTAAATGGAATATGAAGTAATAAAAGAATTTGCAAATACATATTGAATAGACATTTGACGACTCCATTGAATGAGATCAATGTACCACGATACGGCTACGTTACTGTTCATCGGGTGTATATAATGTTGGTGAAATATGTAAAATAACGAATGTCGTCAATAAATTCAAACGTTTTACTATTAGGAGTTCATGGGGCGTTAAAATTTAAACAACTAAACATCCAATTTAACTACTATAGGCTCATGAAAACCATCCTCGTAAATTTAAACTTAGTTGGGTAAATCGAGGCTTTACTCATAGTGCAGCTCTACTCAGAGAAAACGCATCAACTGAACATATGAACTGGTCGACGTAACAGGGAGAAACTGGGTTGACTACATTATGTCACCAATCACACCATTTTCAATAACTAGAACGCACAAGTTTTGCTTAAAAGCCCAAGAGCTGTGAAAAGGATGGTCTTTACTCTCTAGAGCTCATGAAGCTGCAAAAAAAATACATCTATAAATGGCGGGAATCCAAGTCCAGATCTGTCAGTTCATATCTCAGTACAGATTTCATTACAAAATTACCGTGTGTTTTATAACAGTTTCAGTTACAGTATTCATCGAGACATAATGGTTATTTTGCATATTATGTAACTAAAATGAAAAGTAATTGCGATTTATCCAACACCACGAGTACACCTTTCACCACGCATAGTGCGCAGCAGGTTGCATTTGATATTAAATTCAAATGTAAGTTTCTCTACTGATCAGTCGTCTGGAAAATCATACTTTAAGTTTGATCAATTTTGTACAGCATTTACTTAGAATATGCCTTTTGAAACTGTTTAGAATACCAGGTGTGTAACCGGATTAAAGTAAAAGAGACACAAGAGCCATTTCATCTCTTCGCATTCTTGGCGGAGGTGGAGTTAGCATGTCGATCCTTGTTGGTTGGTGTTTCTTATATTATATATACATAGGGATTTATTTAGGATACGATAGAAGTTCATCTGAAACAACTACTCACCACTATAGTCAAGTAAAAGTCGTCTATTCTCTGACAATATTTACTCTCAACGTGTTGCTATTGCCATTTTCATGGTGTATTCAGGTGAAGAGTTTGGGAATGGGGAAATTTTTTTTTTTTTTGTGATTTCAGATGACTTCACTTCTTCCTCGTAGATTTTGTTTTTTGATAGAAAGTGGAAAACTAGATTTGTATGTACAGACAATTTCGTACGTTTGGAACAATGCCAAAAGTCTTCTTGGCCCAATACAACCATATACAGTAATACCTAGACTACTAGAAACAAATTAGTTATAGATTTTTAAATCTATTTGACATTTCAATTATCTATCTGGGACAAACTGTGTCTATAGTTTGGCAAGAACTCCAGGTCTAATCCAATACCCATTTGTTTTAAAAATATATAATTGTTTAAACATATATCACATGTTGTTAGGAGTGCATATGTCAGTCAATACTAAAATACTTCATCATTAGATATAATTTGTTGTCAACAAGAAGTGGATCCAAGCATTTGTTAACAAGATTAAGCAGTAAACTGATTACATTGCAATTTCTCTTTTATTTTTTCAACTATATTGTTGTCCTATTGCAGGAAATCCTATAGACTTAAAAAAACATCTAACATCTTTTGTCATATCCCATTTGTACCAATGTTTGTGTTGAAAAAAAAGAATGAATATAAATGCATTTCTGTGTCAATAATCTAAAATGGTCTGGGTTGACAATACCTCTCCAATACATTTCAAAATATTATCCAATGGATTTTTCCTGGTTTCATGGAACGGCTGAAAACACCATAAGGCTATGGCTGAACCATGGAAGAGATTATGTAAATAAGCATTAATAGGAGTAAATCAAGGTGAATCATTTTTTTCTCTTTGAAAAAGTACAGAAGACTGCACAAGGTCTAAAGCCACTAGCCTGTAAAATGGTTCATGCAACAAGAAATACATTAACATCCTGTCAGATATCAAGAAACAAAACAAGACAAACCAAACTAAAAAATTAAATAATGTTGGTAGGAGAAGCAAGCAAATCAAAGCTAAGCTTGAATTCATGCACTGCAGAAACAACTAATGCTCTTCCAGCACATTTTTTATGTACTTATCAAAAGTACACCCCCCCCCCCCCACAATATCTGTCACTGTTTTCCTCGATACAATAAAATCTTATACTCTGCTGCTAAATCATACTGCCAATAGGAAACAATCGGTTCATCAAGCAGTTAAATCAGTCCATTTTGAAGTGAGACTTAAAAAAAGTAAAACCTTAAATTTTCTATCAAATGAAACTTTAAACCTAGAAAATTGTAAATGAAAGAGCATTATTGAGAGTCCAGTAAAGTCAGTCCTGGGAAATTCATATTTTTTTCTCTAGGATGATTGACTACTAATTTTTGTCTATACTCTCTCAAAATACTATTAAATGTTCCTGGATCCTCCTAAGTATGATTCTCCATCTAATCTTACCAGCAAATCTTTATAACTAATAAAGACGCAAAGCTTATGACAAGGCATTTATTCTGTTAGTAGTACATATACATTATGCAACTGCAGCTATTTTGATACTGGTCCTAAAATTGAGCAAAAGGAAGATTGTCATATGACCAGATTCTACTTTGTCATGTGACCATATTACTACTTTGTCATGTGTAACATGCCAACTAATTATAAAAATTATAATATCTTTATACTTCATTTTTTGTAAATGTTCTTGATATTAATCTATATTTCATAGACATTCTTTAATTCTTGGCTTTTTTCTAGAGTATTGCTTTCATATTGTATATGAATTAACGAAAATTCGAAAAAATCAAGGAAAGCAATATAATCCTGAGGAAGAAAGTGTTAACAAGAAATCCCTCTACTCTATTCAAAGTTTTGTAGGTAGAAATGTTAAAAGGCAACATGAAACTTCAAATGACATAGAGAAAACAAACTTTAATGTATTAATGGACTTTTATAACAAACTATTATAAAAAAATAATTTTAAAAATAAAAAGTGTATGAATAAATATATGAGAAAACAGAATTACAAATGCTTGAACAAACAGACTCTGACTACAAAACTTTCAAAATGAGCAATTATACAATAAAATGTTGCTAAATGATGCCAAGCAGAACCCCGAACAATTACCTCCCTTTATTTCAAACCGAAGTCTGTTGGACTTCCACAAAGATATCCAGTACTTCACTGTGTGTAAAATTAACAGTGAGAAAACCATATGGTGCAATAAAATACGACAAAACGTTTGCATTTAAAGGTTTCAATATAATGCTTTCAGGTTTGTTTGGCAACATTTTCCCCAGTCGGCAACATTTTCCATACAACATGCACTCCAATAAAACAACTTCTTAAGCACAAAACTTCTATATATTTTGTACAATAAAAATTTCAATACATTAAGATAAAATTACAATTTTCTAAAATATGTTTCAAACATGTAAATATAAAAGATTTAAGAAACCTAACAAAAAAGATAGGAAAGAAAGTGGTACTTAACACAAATCAATGTGCCATTAGAGTAATACAATATTATCATAGAATACTTTTATGGTAATACTGACAATTGGAAAAACAATCATACAAACAACTTGCACAAGATAGAGATATCACAGTTCAATACGATATTATTTTTGATATACAATAAAATCTGGACGGATGTACTGTATAAATTATTCCGTGTAGAGTTTACTGGCAGTTCTTTATCATCTGGTTTCTTTGGTGAAGATTTCATTTGTAACACTTACCAATAGTTCTGATATTTTTTTCACATGTCCTTAAAACTTTCTCACGGTCAATGCTAACATACTTAGTCATGTACCTCGACAATTAAAGGAGCGAGATATTGACTATGTCTGATTCCAAAAGATGGGGCTGGGGCTTGTTTCTTAGTTATAGTGACCTGTGAAAAGAAAAATAACCAAATTCCAACATTAATCATGGACCTCAACAATGAGAGGTGCAACATAAGGTGAGTGTCTGATTCCAAATGTAGCAGCTGGCATTTGTCTCTTGTGTACCCAAACCTAAAACAGAAACAAGATCTTTAGCAATGTGTAAAATACAATAGTTGAACCCTTCACCTATGAAACCATTTCACTTTCACCAGAAAATTCTCCTTTGAACCTTTTCCCTGTAAATTGTTAACTTTTCACTGCAAAGTTCAAAATGTTAAATGACTAGGTTTGTCTTGAATACACTGATGTTGTTAGCTTTGTAAAATGTTTCTATTATAGTTTCTTTTTTGTTTAAAAAAAATCTGTCATGTATACTAACAATGATTCATTGTATTCAAAGACAAACATCAGTCTTGAAGTTTACAGAAATCAAAACCTTATCTAAGTCTTTCCATAAAGGTTCCTTCAAAATAAGTTAGATCATAAACAAACTTCAAACAGTTAGAACAGATTACTTCCCCTGAATTCCTAAGAAAACAAAAGCTAGTTATCGTGTAGCATGTGTGTAAAGTTTCATGTACCAACTAAAACAATTATCAGTCCTTTCGGCAGATTTAAAATTCCATGCTTAAATAATGCAGCAATAAAATAATTTTCTCTAGTGCTGTGTTTTCAATTTGTTCTATATTACACAAATAATCAATTTTTTATTCCAAAAATCAAAAGAAACAAAAAGAAACAAATTATTTTCATTGAGCCATAAATAAATAATCTAAGTTGATATTCATGAAACATTGCAGACATGAAAGCAATAGGTAACATGCATTCCTTTTATAGCACCTATAGGCATTAAATCCTCTAAGGCTAAGCACCCATTATAGCTCTGGAACTACTGGACAAAATGTCCCCAAACTAATACTCCATGCTTGTAATTTGGGATATCACTAAAACAGCTAATAAAAAATATACTATCTGGTTTTCTTTAAAGGATAAATGATATAAAATTATAGTAGGATATAACAAGCAATAATTTAGTTATCAAATCAACGAAATCTGAAAAAAAGTTTCCTGATTTCAAAGAATGATTTATTTGCCAATATTTTCTATAGATGCTAAAGAATACTATAGTTATTCCAAGATGAGATGGGTTTTACTTGTTCAACAAATAGAGAACTTTGTATCATATTGAAATAATTTTAGACAATTGAGTAATTTGTTTTTGGAAATGATCAAGTATAACCCATCTCAAATGAAAGATGTGATTCTAGGATTTCTAAACATTGTTTTTTTTTTTCCACTTTCAAAAGTCTGTTTGATTGTTCTCTGTTCAATTCTATCTATGATCTATAAAGCTTTATTCTAAATAAATACATGTAGTAAAAAATAAAATCACATCTTTGAATTGGAATAAAGAATAAAATAATCATATATTACTTAATTAAATAGTCTGCAAATGACTAAGAACCAAATAGAAATGGAAAAAGAAAATTTTATCTTTGTAGCTCTATTGAGGAGAAGGGTGCAACAGATACCCATTAGAAATAGAAAAACAAATTAATTCAAGCTAGATCTCATGTTCTTAGTTCTATTGCATCCAAATATTTAAAGATTACAAATATCACTAGTCTTAAACTACTGTATTTCTAAGTTACCAGTCACAAGATTCAAATATCAAGATTATGTACACAGAAAGTTAGATTTAACTATTGGAATACAGAAAATTTCCAATTTACTGCTCACTAGTTCCAAAAATATACTTTTCATTAATTAAAAAAAAATATCTACTTATGTTATGAATAATGTTACCATGTGCATCTTTATATGTTTTGGACTTCCCTTTTCCAAAAAATTCTCATGGTAGAGTCAATTGTACATATTCAAATATTTGAAACTGACAGTCTACTTTTCCTTCATGACAGTTCTATTGCAGCCTCTCATTAAAAGGAGTCAAATTATTCTGAAAAGATATACCAGTAGTATATCTTCAAATATATCGCAATTTTGATCCTTTCAACCATTACAAATGATCTGACCCATCAGAGAGATCACTAGTAAGATGTTTCCATGCTGACACAAGAACTTCATGAAGACCAATGTATAAAGATAAATTATCCAATCACCACATGGCATGGTTGTGTTGTTACTTACAGTTTCTGGTGAATGAGCTCCAGGACCTGGTTTCTTGGTGGTATCTCCAGGCATGACATTTCTGCTAGTCATGCTGTATAGAGGTGCTTTATCCTTGTATATGCTGGGCTCACATACATTATATGTTCCAGCACCTGGAGCCTGGAAACAAATATATTAGCTAAATACAGAATTGATAAATGATTCAAAGATTTATACAATTCTAACCACATTTTGAAAATTATGAACATAATTATTGTGTATCTAAAATAGTTTGAACCTTAATCAGACCACATCTTCATGTAAGTAAGAGTAACACTTACCACAAATGGATAAATGTTTGTCCAACTGAATGGTGAATAGATTTTACACTTTCAAAATACCAATCTTTAAAATCCTCTATACATACCTTGGCCAGATCTTCATGGAAACTTCCGATCTTTGATCGTCCTTTCATTGAGAAAATTGGAGCCTGTTTGTGGCCACTAGTATTAGTTTTTCCCATCATTGGGGTTAATGTGTAATTATTTGGAGCTGAAAAATAACAATTTAGAATGTCAATTTCAATAAAATGCATCTTTATCATACCAGATTGAGTGTACATGTAAAACAGGACAAAGTCATAGCTCAAAAAGCATTAAGAAACATGAGAAATATGCTCAAGAAAAATTTCTTGAATTTACCTTTTAATCATAACTTGTACAGCTCAAAAATAAAATCCTCCATATGATTACATCACCTTTGGAATCCTATTGTTAAGAAGTGTTAATGACTATAGATAGTGATTTAGGTTAAAGTACAGAATTTACCAAAAATGTGAACCAATAGTATTGGAAATCACTTGAAGATACTTATGTGTAAATTAATTTTTTTTTCTATAAATTGAAAGCTATCAATCATTAAAAAAATTGAAGGGTTTGGGGCAATGATTTGGAAACCTTTGATTCTATACCTGAACTTAAACAACAAATGGTTCACTACCTTTATCGTCTCCATTTAAACTTTACATGAATATAGTCAGAACACCTTGGTATTTAGTTTATGATAATTGTATTCTACACTATCTTTTTCCATTCACTTGACATCTAACCCTACATGGTTAAATCTATCCATGAGGTATTCTGCATCAAGATAGAACTTGTCTGGTATTTAATGGATACAAAACATATTAGGTTCACATTATACGATAACTGTTTAAATCACTTAATATGGAATGTACATGGAGCATTGATGTGACAGACTTAAAAATACTGATAGTGCCCATGGAGTACTTTAAACATGTTCTATGTCCTTCCTCTTTAAAACATTATGCAACTTGAGAGAGTAGTCCCCCTTAATTATTCTAAAGTTTAAAAAAAATTATCCCAAATTTCTTCCATTCTTTCAAAAGAAATTTAGTGCTAAATTCCATATTCAAATTCTTTTTTTGAGAAAACAGTAGTCAAATATATTGATAAAACACATAATATTTGCTTCAATGCTTATCAAAAATAATCTGATTATTTATTTGGTGTTAGGAAAGTACAAGTTTGGCAGGGAATTTGTAGTATGACCAATTTAGGATTACAACAACAAATCAAGATCATTTTTCTGCAACAAACATGCATGTTTGACTGGGAATTTTGGGGGAGAGCAAATTTATTACTGAATATAGCTGAAAAATTCTTTTTCTTGAACCTTAAAAAATCAACACACACACAATTTGAACATTGTAATCTCAGTTAATATGATTCATTTTCATCCTTATAACAAAATGAACTGATTTCTGAAACTATCAGTCATCAGTTTTGCAACCAAATATAAAATTTTGTCCAAAGCTATTGAACCCATGTGTGAAATGTGCATGTCTTACCATTTTTCTATTTCTTTTTAAATACACAAAGAAAAATCTATCAACAACAATTGACCAAATAATTAGTAAAGGAAAAGACATCAGGTACATTAAATGCATAATATAATGAGAATAAGATACATGGAAAACCACTCATTGAATTATCTCCCCTTCTGATGGAAAAAAAACAAAACAAAAAAAACAAGTAAACATGTGTAACTTTAAAGTACATTGTACAAGCAGACCAATAAGTAAACATTTTAGGATAAGAATTGAAATATCATATCGTTTCTATGCAAAACTGTTCTTTCAAATCTGCTAAATGTTTACACAGACCAAAATGAACAAAGTCAGGACTAAAACAAAAACCTACCAGGTGTGTTGTCTGTTCTCCTGTGCCTGTGTCTTGTTCCAAAACTGTAGGCTGGGTGTTTAAAGTGGGCTGTTGGGCCAGAAGATTCTGGGCTGTAGGCTCCTGGTCCTGGGACCTTGAACATTGTGCCATCCTTTTGTCGGCTGTATAATGAGTAATGTGGGGTGCCATCTCCACCATCTCTGTATACTTTAGGATTGGGATAATAGCAAGGTCCTGGGCTGCAATCATCCTTGAATTTTCCGTGGCGAACACCAAAGGGGTATGAAGGCATTTTTGTATGGACACTTCTAGGATCATGGGTTTTTTGTCCAACTAATCCTGGTAATCCATAACATGGGCCAGGGCTACTGTACATAGCAGCAATTGGCCCTCTGGGTTTAGTATATTGATACACCATTTTGAATGTTTACTACACGTTAAATCTCACTTTAATATCCTGAAAAAAGAAAGAAGTGTAAACTTTGTATCATTTTCTTGAGGACACCAAAGCATAAATTTATCTTTTGATAAACTTTTAATAATGAGGAACATGTCCTTTTCAAGTCATAAGTTGAGAATTGCACCGAAAAAGTGCAGTTGCTAAGGCAATTCATGAAGTTATAATCATAATCTAAGGGTAAGGTCAAAACCCAGGGGTCAGAAAATCTTCAAACATTCAATAATTTGGGATATTTAAGTCCTTGATGTATCTTTGAATGTCCACCTTTTTGTTTACATTTTTGTCCCTTGCGATTGATTTGTCAATAAATTTTATTTACTGTATACACAATAATTGTTTATAGACTACTTATAAACCCATCACACAGACATCATTGAGTATAACATTATCTTCTTCACTGATAAACACAGGTTACTTTAAAAGGACAACAAATATTGTTCTGAATTAAGTTCTAAACCCTAAAAATGCTATTGCAAATGAGAACAACATTTTCCTTGCCAATGTTATTACTGGAATAATTGAATTCTCAAGGAAAAAAAAGCCAAATATAGTACTATGACTATTAAAGTACTACCGGTATGTACCCAATTAATCCCTGAAAAATGAATTTAAGTTTCTTAAATTCAAACACTTTCTGTTATCAACAACATCTATTTATGATTTCCAATTCTGTCAATTTTCAAATAAATTTAAACAATGTCCCAGTTACCAATAAATATGGTTGCCATAGTATAATAGTTTCTTCAAAAGTCAATAGAGTTCTTAAAATTCCCACAGAAACATTTGTTGTCAAACAATTCAATACAAAAACTTTTCTATATGTATACCAGTATCATCATATTTTCCATCACAATTGAACACCATAAAAGTTAAATTTTACAAGATTTTGTTATAAGAACATGACCAAGTCACATAAAATAAATACAAATTTCTTACCTCAGTAATTTAATCGTTTAAACAAAATAAAAAAGATAATAAACGTCAGCTATGTATATTTCTCATGCTATGATAACTGAGACCTAATTGTATTGTGTTTGTCAATGGCAACCCAGCAACCAGTGTCAATACCTGAACGAACTTGTAAAACATTTAATTATTGGTCGATTCCTAAAGCTTGTGCCAATCAATCGATCTGGCACAAATTAATGCCTAACCAAGGCATTTAATTACCTTTTTATGTGTTGAATAATAGAAAGTATTAGGTGGAATTAATACAATAGCCTTAATCAAATCTGTATTTAATAATTTAATATAAATGGCAATGATAGCACATGAAAAAAATGGTGTTGAGGTGTTGGAAAACTGTTTTGACATTTTTTTTTATTAAGTGCAAATTTGAATTTTTTGTAAAGGAGATTCTTTTGCCATTTACTTATTCAATATGAATCCAAAAATCAGAAAAATGCTTTTAATGGTTGGCCTTTCAAGTAGTTATTATATTTAGTCAGCTAAGAGCTTTCTTAATCCAACACTACAGATATACAATGTACTAAAGGAATAAACCTTTACCTTTGCTCAATATAGAGCATAACAGTACGTTGGTAAAGTTCGTGGGATAAAACTCAGTAGCCATAGAATAAAGGTAGCAAAACTGCACTTATAAATTTGTACAAAAGGTTATAATAAATAATATTTATTCATCTTTAGATTCCTAGAATTATCAAGAGATTCACTATTTTATATTTTTTATGGTTTTCCTGCTGAGAGTAAAATGGAGTAAGTTATCGAATTAATAATATTCATTATACAGATTGAAAATGTAACAGCAATCAAATCTGGACATACATAAATTTGAAAAGAGAAAAAAAAAGCATTTTATCTGCAAAAGAAATGTCTAGTGTCGCTCTAATCAATTGTCTGAATATAGCTGAAATATTGCTGCTTGGACATTAAACCCCAACAATCAATCAATCAATCTCGAATCAAAAGTACTTTTATTTCACCAGACTAAATAGAACATGCCAGCATGTATTTATAAAAGGGAAGTAAAATGGACACTGGAAAACAACCATGCAATTTAAAATGTTATAGAGTCAACTACTTGTAGAAAAGTATGTTACCCCATTACAAATTATTGAACATGCTAACTTGGGATCTCATGTCACTATTTCATGTCTCTGAAACTTTTACCCTGGATTTCCCTACCCAATTCACTAATTTAATAGACACATAGTAAACAAAAGGAAAAGGGGAAATTGAACATTTCACAAACCTAAGAAACTTTACCATTCCCATATATCTTATAACTTTTTAAAAGTTTCAATATGTTCCTGTCAATACCATGTATTTCAATGAACACAATTAATCAAGGTTAAAACAGTGACACATAAGTAATCAATATTGAATCTTGAACTGACTTCGGATAGTCTCAACTAAGTTTTTTTCAATCACTTTGTATCTGGGGAAAAGGCCTGACATGGAAAACAGACACACACAACAAAGAACATATAATAACCCAAATGTAAGTTACAATTCAACTATGATTAAACTTCTGAATATTACCCTACTTTCATAGAGAGATAGGCTTTTTGAATATCTGTACACATCAACGATAACATCAGATGATTGATATAAAAAGCCAAGTCAAGTAAACATCATTTATAGTCAATACATGTAAATAACAATAACTATTCTAGTTCAACAGAGCTTATAAACCAACATGTATGAGATTCTTTCTTTACTTTGTCCAGAATATTCTATATATATTAAAAAATCTCTTATAAATCCTCTAGTGCATTACCTATTATCTGTAAATGACAGATTAAAAATTTCAAATAAAATTGGACAAATTGATAGAAATGCTGTACCATGTGGGATTCTCCTTTTTTCTGAGACAATTGGTACTAGTAAAGGAAACATAGTTACTTTTATAGATATAACTTGGTTTTCCCGAATTTCAGAAGATCTAAAGAAGACATTACAAAATTTTGGAGAAGTACCAAGTAAATGGAGGACACAAGTGGATAGTATTAGGCAGAAACACAAATACAAGTATTTCAATTAGTTTGCGGCTAATCATTTGTTTTAAGTTTAGCCATAGTCAGTCACAAATCAATAAAATCATTTTCATATTTTACTGTGAGACTGTCTGAACATCTTCTAGTTTTGAGCATTAAGAATTTAAGTTATTTAATTGTATCTGTCTGTAGCAAGGGAAAATGATTGTCATTTTAGAATATTTTTTATATCACTGCACTTGCATTCTGGAATACATTCAAAAAACTTTGGGAAAGAAGTCGCATAATCAATCGACATGAAAAAAAAAAAAATACATCCATTCACACCATCATGAAACTTGACTGTGTCTTGAGGTCTTCATCGATCATCATTGAAAACAATCAAAGAATATCGTAATAATGCTTGGTTTAAATGCTTCTGGTTTTAATTTCTAATTATCTATTATCATGACATCATTAAACTCACCTGGTGATAAAGTAAGATCCACGTAGCAATAAAACTGCCTTGCCTTCCAACCGGGAAACGTTGTCACACAAACACGAAATCGTCTGAGAGGAAGAACTCGTGACTGGTTTCACTGGATTTGATTGGACAATTGTGTTAGCAACGTCTCCAACGCTACCCTAGAAACAAGGGACTTAATTCAATTCCCGACAAATCAATCGCAACTTCTCGGCCAATCTCGTTGATTCCGAGCACAGCCGGCATTGGCCGAGGATGTACCGATTGCCGAGCCAGCATTCCACAGTTTTAGGTTAGTTTCGCACTTTTGGCTAGGGATGAAAAAATGACATAAATGGAAACCGGTGGTTGCTATAGTGATTAAAAGTGAAGAATCTATTGTTGATTAAACATTTTCTGAAAAAAAGGGGACTTTTAAAAGTATTTTGCAATGTTTTATATATTTTGAATGTTGAAGGGGCTTTTTTCAATGACAATTTGACTTCATTGTGAAAGTGAAAGTAAATCAATTTTTCACCATGCTAAATTTAAAAAGTGGATTACAAACAAAATGAAATAGCTCAAAATCTAACCGGCGATGCCCATATGAGGAAGGGGTTTTCGAAGGAAAAAGATTGAACAGTTTCAGGGGATGAAATAAAAATTTCAGATATTTTGCGGGAAATTTGATATTTTTAAATCTGATTTTATGAACTTTTTTGCAAATTTTCGCATATTTTTGCATGGTTTCTATGGTAACCCTACATGCTGTGGGTAATTTTTTTCCAGAAATTTTTTACTGCATCCTGAAGGCCTTGGCTTGAGCTATTTCTAGGTATATAGATTTACAGATGCTTGACAATTTTTTGAAGTGATAAATGTTACAAAGCATCAGATTACAAGACCAAAATTAGGCAGTTCTACAATACTGTGGAGTGCTGGCCGACAAATCTTACTTTCGGTTAGTCTACAAACCGAAAACCAACTAAAAACTGGAAGCATGGATCAGAAGTACCTAAAGGGTAAGCATCCTCTGCTTTTCTAGAAACACCCACCAGGTTGCTCATAAAAAGTGAAGTCCGTGGTAGACAAAAGAGGAAACGAAAACTATGACACGTTGAACAAATCAGTTTTCATGGTGCAGATGGATACACAGTAACAATCCACAATTTCTTGATGACAACCATAGCCATAGGGGAAATCAAAATATAATCCAGGGACAAAGACAAGACAGGGAAAAAGACGCATACATCAAAGAATACAATATATATATATATATATATATATATATATATATATATATATACACACACATTGCCATAGATGTCACAGCGGTACAAGTTTGAGTCCCGCGGAGGGAACGACCAAAAATTTGCTTCGCAAATTTGACAGTTCTAACATCGTTGGGAATTTTTCAGACCCTTCTATATATATTCAATGCAACAGAAGTAAATGAGCAGCTCGGCCTCAACTAAAAACTGAGAGCATGGACTAGGCGCAGTAGGATAAGCGTCCTCTGCTTTCCTAGAAACACCTGCAGAGTTGCTCATAAAAAAGTCAAGTCTGGGTTAGACGATAGAGGAAATGAAAACTTTGGCACATTGAACATATCAGTTCTCATGGTGCAAATGGATACATCGTAACGACCCATTATTTCATGACGACAACCATAAAACTTTTGTAGTGATGACTTCAATCTTGTAGCAATTCTGTTCCAGAAGCCTAATTGTAAGAAGTCCAGTGCAATAAATCAAGCTCTGGCATAGCATATGAGTTGTGATATGAAAACTTCATACGTAAGTGCTGAAGGGATGTTGCCACAGATGAAAGGAAAGTTGACCATACAGAATGATGTCATTGCATTTGTCGTATAGTTTGGTCAATAGTTTTCCTTTACCATCGATCTGGAAGCGTAGGTCAAGATATGAGGCTGACCACAGTGTCTGTAGTATCCTTTTTCTCAAGTTCTTTAGGGTAGATATGATATATAAAATCTGCAAAACTATGATTGTTTAATGATTTTATGTCATCCACTTAGCGGAAACTTAGATTAAAGGATTTAGCTAAACGATGTTCCTTCTTTTGGATCAGACCAGCTAAAAAAATGTTTAAAAAAGCTATAAATAGAAACCTTGATTTTTACACACCTGCAGATTCTATTCATGTGAATATCTTATGTGAAGTCTATCAACTACAATATTAATGGAATTTGTGAATGATTTGAAGTTCCCGTTTATAGTCCCATGCAACCCAACTACATTGATAGGTCTTTGCTGCATACTCAAAAATGGTATGTACAAGCTCCACTTAATATATCTCAGGGTTGTTAAATTTAATACTTCACTGATGCAGTATTAACAGCTACTAGATGAACAATTATAAAGTTGATTTATAATAGAATTCACTTGATCCTGCGAAATCTGCCATACTCCTTGATAGCTTTCTATTCAGCTGTTTATTTAGCACAAAAATAAAGTTTTGAATATTGAGGTATTTCAGCCCATATTGAACTCGCACTCAAAATTCTCATTTTGAAATAGTGTGTGAGATGGCTTATCAAAGAATAACTTCCATTCATATTGGATTCTGACAATGTTTTTAGTTTCACTTACCACTTCTAATGTTATCATTACTTTACATGTTAAAAAAGTAATTTTCAAAGTTTCACTGAATTCCGAGGACAAATGATGTATTAAAGTTGCATACCATTGTGAAGCTTGGAAAATAAGGCTTTCAAGGAAGTGGTTAGTGAGACCTTAGTACCTAAGGTAGGATTATCCCTTGTATTGGCCTTCAAGGACATTTCCCTACCGATAAAATTTCCTAAAAAAGTGACTATAAGTAGTTGTGGTTCCAAGATGCATATAGTTTCAATAAGATGGATATGTTCTTACACATAGATTTTATATATAACTTTGCAGAAAAAGTCTAGCACTCAATCTTATTGGGATGTTAGAATTAAGGGTGAAACTTAATCAAAGTTTGTTTTTGCCTTTTCAATTTTATGAAATGATAAACTTAAATATGGCTATTTTTGTATGGTGCCAATGATTATGGTAACTTTGAATATTTTTAATGATTGATTGATTGTTGGATTGAACACGCAGTAATATTTCAGCTATATCCAGGCGGTCATTATATTTTCAAAGAGATATCTTTGCATGACAAAGCTTTAATCTGAATGTTTTTTAACATGTGTGTAATCCCAATGTTATCATGGTGTCTATGGTCTTCTTTTAATACTATGGCACTAAAAACAAACTTTCAAATTAAGTAAATGTTTATTCATTCCATATCATAACTGATATGACAAAGTTACATTTACATCAATATATACAAACATGTTGCTTGGCAACATCTGACATGTCATTAAATAGAACATTTGGCACTTAATAATATATGCATCAAAATAACTTGATTATAAAGGGAGACAATTCAATCAAAAATATCTCGAAGAATTAGTACAATGTATTTACAAGTTTTTTATGTACAAATTACATAGATATTTGAACAAATGAATAAATTAATGTCAGTGAGACAATTTATACAATTATTGCACTATTTGAGGTCTTTACCCGAAAGTTCATGACACATGTAGTCCATGACTAGAAGGTTCATACAGATAAGTTCATGTTCACAACATGCTGCTAAAGTGTCTGTTGTAGAGATCAGGGTGATGCTTCTGAAACTGACGCAGATGTGTCTTCTTGTCTTTCAAAGACATGCTAGTGTCATCAAGGATACTGTTCATCATCTGGACAAGGGCATTGCTAGTACAGACCTTGGACTGTTTCTGGTATTCATCAACACTGACCTGAGTACAGTAGGTGTTGTCTGAAAAAAAAAAGGAAGCAAAAACTTCATGTTGATGCCATAAATGTTGTATACAGTTAAATTTTATATCTATTGTTATGTTAATCTCCTACAATTTTAAATATAACTATTTTACTAAATTATAAACTCAAAGATTGATTGTTACACAAAAGTCATTATTCATCACTTCATAATTCAGATTTAACAGCTATTTGCAGGATGAGGATGCAAAATTATAGATAAAGTTTCTTTTCTATTTCAACATTTTTGTTTAAAAAAAGAATGATTACTACAAGTGTTAAAGATTCTTCCTCTAACTTTTGATATTGAACTAGCAAAGTCTATCATATTGTATAAACTAAGGATAATTACCTCTAACTGGTGAAACCTCGCCAGTCTTTAGATCATCAATTCTGGAATTGACACGGTCACGGATCTCCTTTGGGATAGTGAAGATCTCTTTGACATGGTGAACCATGAAGAGGATCAGGATCCGGGCAAGCTTGTTGGCAACAACTTTGTGCTTCAGAATGGCGTCGGTGAAGGTGATAAGCATAAGGGTCTCGTTGTTTTCCTGAAAAAAATATTGAAATTCTAGTTAGCTTACATCATATTATAAATGATGGTCTGTGTTAATAGAGGGAAATTATAAGGTTAAAACAATCATATCAGAAACCTCCTAAATGTTTCAAACTTCTAATTTTACACAATATCACTTCTCAACTATTTATTCAATTCAAATCCCTAAAACCAATCCCAAAACCCAGAATATCACAGAAACATTCAAGCCATTCCTTCAATCTGTACAAGAAAGAACTCTCAAAATTTAAGTTTCATACCTTAGCGTCAATCTGGATTGGTTCCATGGAAGCAGCAGCCATAAACTTGAGAAGACGGTGAAGTTCTTCACGGGTGTCAAGAGGTAACAGGATCATGTCAAGGCGTAGGGCATCAATAGCAATGTCGTCTTTCTGTTGGAGCACTAGGTTGAGTACAGCAAGGTGAAGGTCGATGAAGCTCTCTGGTAAAAGTGGAGTATGGACAGTGGAGTAGTGTTCACTGAGAGCATGGAATGACTGGATCTTAGAGGCAGGTGTGGCTTCACGGACAAAGTCTTTTTCCAGCACAATGATACCATTAGGTAAACACTCTATACAGTTGAGGGCAGTCTGCATAAATGGGTCCTTGACACCTGACAATGGAATGTTCCAGTGCTTTGCAACAACGTTGGAGATGATGAGGTTTGTACGAACTGCTTTCTTGACTGACTTGTCATTGGTAAGAAGGCCATCCAGGAAAGGTAGGTCTACAATGGTTAGAAGCTGGCAAAGGGCAACCTCTTTCCATAGCTCGTCAAGGGCTGGAATAGAAAGAAAAACTTGTATACAACCTGATTTAAAAGTTGTGGTTAATGACATGCATGTAATTAACTTTATATTGGCTTGCTTGATAATATAAACAAACCTTGGCATAACATCAAAATTCAAGTTTTTATATCAACTAAAATTTAAAAATCACCATTTCGAGAACTGTTTAACTTAATAATCAAACATACAAGAAATACAGCAAGGAATCAAATAGAAATCAACACATGAAACTTTTAATGTTCTGATTTGTAAGCATAGCAATAATTCATCAGGAACATTCTTTCATCAAATTATTTTCTGTCACTTAAATAATTCAGTCAAAATCATAATAACTACATCAGCACATGTATTTCTACTACACTGTGTGTTTTCACAATCAAAATGTATGTTTAAGGATTTTTTCCTTTTCAAATTGTTTCCCAAAATCAAACACTACTGCTAAATATTGTCTTTATGACATTTACTCCAATAAAACATTATAAATGATTTATAAAAAATGACAAACCTTCTTTGGAAACATCACATGATTTGACTTTAAGTCTACTGCGCTCTATCAGTGATGTGTCAGCTTTCAGGGAACTACGGCTGCGGTTGCGTAGTGACATCTGGAGGTCAACGATTTCTTGGAGTACTTGGCCCTGCTTGTTGACTGCTATTGGGTTACAGATGACATCATCTACAAGATCTGGTTCAAAGTCTGGGTTGATCCTGTAATAAAAAACAAATATCAATATGCAAAGTTAAATCTATGACTTAATTCTTAATTCACTGTTAATTATTGGTTTTTTTTAATTATCAGACATCGCTAGCATTATAATGCAGCTGATATGCATTTATAAAAGTTTAAGTGCCTATTCATGCCTTCATTGAAAAATAATGATTAAATCAATTACAGTCTTCAAAGATGCTTTTAATTTCTTGTTACTGACTTAAGCAATGTGATGGCACTATATATTATCAATATGCCTTTAACAATTGATGTAAACAGAAACATCTTAGGAAGAATCTTATCCTGCAGATCTCTTTGCTTCTCTATGATGATGTTTTCCTCTAGTTGTGGTTGAATCTATCTCAAATGATTTTTTTCTTAAGTTATGTAACACTTACCTCAAACTGATATCTTTACGTCTAGAGTCCTCCATAATGGAGCACTCCTGGTCTTCATCGGATGACTCAGCAATGGTGGAACTGTTTTCACTTTCGGTGTCAGAACCAATAAACCTGTAGAACTTGTGCTGGCTATCGTCAAATGACTTCTTGATCTCGCTATTACGGCTGCTGACAGGTGAAAACACCTGGCGATCCATTAAGGACTGGCATAACTGTAAAGAAAAATATCATTTTTTTATAATTTTTTCTATATACTGTTCAAAAGATATCAAATGTATACTTTAACATTAAAAGGCCAAGTTTAAAATTGTAGTTTGCTAAATCTAAACGTTGCAATAACATAACTGCCAGACACTTATTATTGTTGTTTTTTTTTCAATGTAACTATCACATATAAGAGACTGATGTGTTTATAGTAAATGCTTATTGTTGAAAACAATGAACAGTAATAATATGCATAAATATAAATAAGTTTCAATACTTAAAGTGTGACTCTATGCCAGATATCATTCCAATAATAAATGTCATTTTTTCCTCATGAAATTCACTTTAAAAATGTACATTGATATACATGTGTGCTTAACTTTCAACTCATTTATTTAATTAATCAATAAACTTAAGCAAACTTTAAAGTAGATCTAAATCTGTAATGACATATTTTCTCTACCATTTTTCAGAATTATTGATCATACCTTTATAGCCTTTTCTCTAGAGAGGTCAGAACTGAAGGTATTCTTCTCACTAAGGAGATAGGTAAGGACTACATCTACAGCATCTTGACCTGTAAAGCAGTTCTCATAAGTCTTCATCTTCATGCGTCGTCGTTTCAGCTCGACGCGTGATTTGAGGTGCTCGATGATCTCATTCCATATCTGGGTAGCCCGGAAAGGACCTACAAAATAAAAAATGACATATGAGTTAAGAACTAATAAAGCACTCTAATGGAAATATTCTTTACTATTGAAATTTCACAAGTGACATAAAAGAATCTAGTACAAAAAATGATCACCAAAAAATAGTTAATCTTTCCAGTGTGTATTATAACCATCATCATTTTTTTCCCAAAAAAATAAATCTTTCAATTTACTTAATTACCTCTCCAAGTAGAATTTATGAGACCTGGAACATTGAGAGACACTGTTCCCAGAGTTCTAGTCATGACTAACTAATTAAATATTCAACTGATGTGTACAAAATTCTAACTACTACTCTTTCACAAGTGAAAGTGGTTCATTGAATGTCTAGACTAAGCAAGTCACACCTATTTATACCTCAAGTGAGTAAATCTTCATAATTTCTACTTTGTGTTTATAGCAAAAACAACATCTGAACACAATATCTCTTACTCCTTGAGTAGTCTCTTCTTAGTATAAACACTTAGATGATGGGAGCTTGGGTGGGCAGACAGTTGTTTTCACAACTTTTTATTAAATGAGATTAAACCTTTTTGGAAAGTGTGCCTAAGTTGATTGGTCAAACTAGCTTTAATTAATTCTAAGTGTTTTGATAGGTAAATTGAAATACTAGCTTACTAATCAATGAAGGGAATGAGACTCAATTTCTCATAATAAATCCTCAACCTGAGCTTCAAAAAAAAAAATCTTATAAGATCAAGAAGTCATAATATAGAAATACAAAAAGAAAAGTTAATTATATTATGCTTTTTCTCAAAATAACAATTTATGTCCACTTTGTAGAAATGACATTGCTGATCTGATTTTCAACAAAACTTATTACAAGTAAAAAAACCTACGATTTTATGATTTATGAGTTCTAACAAAGTGAAATCTTTTTTATTCTTTTAATAAAGTGAAAATAATTGATGGTTTTTTCCAGAAATATTGTTTTAGTTTTGTTATATATTTAAATATTTTTCATGTTGTAGGATAAAATGACATTTATCAATTAAATTACTTCACATGATGTATATAAAACTTAGAATTCTACCTTTGAAAAAACTCACTTTTTTGTCTGTTATACATACATACTAGAAATTCAAGTTTAGATCACAGCAAAACAATTTTCAGATGGAGCTATTGATGCAAACTTCTAAAGATCTCATCGACATTTGTCAATTTATAGCAGATAATTAAACAGCAATATATGCATCATGGATTTACCTTTTTTTATTTTTAAATTATTTATATCTTATGTTAGCATTATCTCTATACCTCTGTAATTGTGGTATGTGAAAAATAAAGTCTTTTTCGTTTTCATTAAAAAAAAAACATCAACAGAAAGAATAAACATAAAGGTTTATTCTGGGCTTTCTTTTGTGTTATGTTCAATGAAACAGAATATACATAAAGAGTTACACTTAATAATTATGTTAAGCTGAACTGTGTCTCGAACACTTTTATATTTTTTGTATGAAATGTCATTATCTAATTAAATGATTTTTTATTCTTAACAATTTAAAAATTAAAATTTTGTTATTTCATTCAATGCAAGTATCAATTAGAATTTTTTTTATAATAAAACTCTGTCACAGAATAATGAAACATATAACAAAAATAAAGTTAAGATTACCTTGCAAAACTGACTGTACCATGATTAACTTCTGGTCACAAAAAACCTAATCAACATACAATTCTGGAATTTCTCTAACAAATGATACAACCTGAGTTACCCTTATATATAAATCCCCTAACACAGGAAGAATAAGTCACATGACATATAAAAATATTACAAATGTGTGAAAAGTAATGTTTATAGGGTCATTTTTGCACCTCTTAACAATAGTTGTATATTGGGACATGGATGTGCCACTGTTTTTATGACAATTAACAGTTATCTAAACAATGACCTATATCCTGTTGTAACAACAAAGACAATACCTGTGTGTATTGTACAGGTGTGAAATCCCATGCCCCTACATGATAATTACCTGCATATTGTAATTTGCAAAGGTGTCATGTAATTAAACATGTCCATATAGCTACAGAATTTCAATTAATTCCTCAGGACAAATATATTTAATGAAACAATTTGAAAAATTTCAGTTATACTAACATTTCTTTGTAAAATAAAACAAAACATAAAATAAATCAGTTTTTTCTTGCCATTAAGAAACTGGCATAATACAAAAATAGTATTACAATACCAATTCTTATTTTTTCATCATGATGTGTGAAATTATTCACTGTGGGAAGTGATATCAAAACACTCAATTCTAATTCATCATATTACATTCATAGATTTATATATATTAAAAAATCTGATCATGGCCCTGAATATAATTGTCTTAGTCTCTCATAAACTTCAGAACATTTCAGTCATTTGTAAGAACATATGTCCTGTGACTTTCTGTCCGTTTACCTACAATAAGCTATCAGTAGATTCAATATAAATTCACTGAGAAACTTGTAATTATAATACTTAAAAAAAAACAATGATTTCACTATTTACCAAAATGTAATGATTCAGTGTATCATAACTTGTCAAGCCTCTATAGGCTGATTAAAATGTCTAAAATGATTTAAAGTGTTATTTGCAAGTGAATTGAAAATATGAATGTAGGATAAAAAGTCACAGGAAAAAAAGTCACAATACATGGAAAGAAGTATTATATTCAAATCTGAATTATCATCTTAATACTTCTATTTTCTAATTTTATTAAATCTATCACATTTTGTTCACTTTTTTTTTCATGGGTATACCTTTTCAAGATACTTTATTTAATTGGAAAGAAATATATAGCAGCTGAAAAACGAGTATTCTGAACAATTATGCTCCTTACCATGAAATGCCATGAAAAAGTTTTGGAAATGAAACGATACAAATTATGCTGAATTAAACATTAAAACATGCAAGAAAATATGTTAAAAATGTCACAATAAATCAGTGTTTTACTCACATTTTATACCAGAAGTAAATCTATGTTCATAGCAAAAGTTTTGAGTAAATCATACCAAGTCAGAGTACTAATATTATTGTGACTTAATTTTCTGTGATTTTTTTTCTGAGACTTTTTTTCCGTTTACTGAAAATATCATCATGCAAGAAAGAACTTCAAGTTTTTGAGCACACTTGTACATGTATGTAAAAACATATGATACACATGTACATAATTTTTAATGGAGTTGAGCAACTAAACAAGCACTGGTTCAGCCCACAAAGTGATTTTCCTGAACCATAGAAATACCCAAGAATACCTCAAAATATACATTTAAACCTCCAAATATATTAAAATACGTTTTATTTGATGAAAGATAATTTTTTTATGCATTTTTTAATTTTCGACTAACACCCAGAATTTTTCAATGTGACCAGTAACACAATGCTAACTATGCATGATAATCGATATGTTTTCTTTGATGTATGTTGACTCAGATCATAGTTTTGTATCAATAAATAGAAGTATTCAAGATAATGTTTGCAATTAAATAAATAAAAGTTTAGCGCTGGCCATTGCGCTGTGTATCCTTTGATGTCATGGTCAGGTCTTCAATGTACGGATGAGTGGTGATAATTATGACGGTAATTTCTGTGACTGATTTTATAGTTATCTATAATTATTTTCTATTGAAAACTTCTTGTTAAAAAATAATTGTTTACACAATGATTTGTGGCAAGTTTTAGTAAGAATTAATGATTTACTCACAGCCAATACATTCTCAATGTAGAATACATGCAATACTGTTAGATCAAATATTCAGCAAAATTAACTCAAAATTAACATTAAAAAATATTGAAAATGTATAAATAAGATATACTAAATTTTGACAGCATTTGCAAAACAGGGCCCTACAAGTGGACAAATCCAGAAACCTTGGAAAAAGTAGTAAAGAAACCATGACAAGTTTATAAAGAGATGGTGACTGAAGACAAAGTAAATACGCAGAAGAACATGCAACAGCTTTGTGACCTCAAGAACTACAAGAATTACAAATCAACACCAATAGTGATCTGTCATATTGTCAATCCATATCTTGTAACTCACCAGTTTTTAATACTTAAAAAAAAATTCCATTCTAATATATCACGTTTCAATAAAAAAGTATATATTTTCTACAATCACTATGATTACTCTATAGGGTTAGGAGTATTTTTGGGTATTTCTATGGACCCTGAATTTCTCTCTTGAAACAAGTGAAAACTGAAGTTGGATTAACTCCCTTATTACACACACTTATTAACTCAATCACATAAAAGTTCGTTGAATGGTTCAAGAGTTGTGCTTACAAGCAATAGAACAGATAAACTTTTCTCTATTCTCTATTCCCTACCAGTGCACTTGGTGCATGCTCTCAATTTTCAATCATCTCAGCATTCAGGAATCTGGAATGGATTCCTCTGAAAATGCATTTATATTCATGTTCCCTATCACCTATATACAATCCAAAAACTATCAGCATCAAGTCCACCTTACAAGTGGAGTCAAAATTTTAAACAATATCAGGCGATTTTCAGAACTGCTCATTGTCTAAGCTAATAAGCATTTAATAACACTGAACAGGAAATACTTATATTTACTCTTCCAGAAAAAATTTAAACAGATGGTTTGAAAATTATGAATCATCTGCATTTTTATAAGCTTAAATATTTGATTTAAATTTGAATAAACTTCATCCATGTTAATTACTTTCTAGCCTGTTCCTACACTTAACTTCAACACCTTAACCCACTTCCTTATAAATATGGCTGATACAAATGAAAATCAAGGGAGATAATTATACATTTTAAATAATAAACCAACTGAAACTAAATACAAATGAAATACCATTAAAACACGATAAAAAAAAAAAAAAAAAAAAAATGAAGTCTGAGTATCAAATGGACTGTAGACCTTACTTCTTGTATTTACAAAAAGAAGAAAAACAGCAATGGTTTGTCTTTCTTTTAATCTTGAGTAGCGTAAACAATTAATAACAATGCTATTTCATAATCTATTACCCTCAAGTATTGCAGCGTAAACCCACCCAAAGTTGTTTTCATCCAATAATCTATCCAACAATTGAAAACAATTCTTATTTTTCAATTTAAACACATCAGAAAACTAAACAATGAAATAAAAGTAATTGTTTTTCTAATATGAAATCAATATTTTTTTTTACCAAGAATCAATTATGTCCTTTTCATCCATCGTTAGTGCATTTGTAATTTACATGCATGGTTTAAAGTGTATTAGGGATATCAGTAAAGTAGTTCCATAGAAAGAATGTGGAAAATGGACAAATTTGCTTGATAACTCTAAACTATTCAGAAATTCACAAAAATAAAAACATTTGTATATGTACTGTAAATGGTCAAACGTGAAGTTGTGACAGCAACAATTTTTATGAAATGAAAAAACTAATTATTAATTTTCTAAACTGCCAAAAATGATAGCCGCAAATATATTTTAAAGAATCCACAAAAATCAGCATGTTTAAAACAGTTAAATACATGTACATATTTGATATACATGTATTTTTTACCAATTTAATTATAGTAAACACGTCCTCTCCTCTTTTGTGGAATGAATCCCGTTAGAATCCTTAAAATTTAGAATATGGGAATATTCTCAGATCCAGTAGGATCTTGAAGGTGGTAAAAGTATTAGCCAAGCAATTCAGCTACTGAATATATTTTGACTAAGTTCTCAATAAGGTATTCACAAGGCTGAATTTCAAGCAATGGACTTTCTACTATAACAGTATCTCCACAGGTAGTCACCATGGAGATCCACAAGTTCAATACAAAAGTCATTAATGACTCCTATCATTATCTAGTTGCTATCCTTCCTTTTCCCTTGTCCAATTGATGGACTTGATTGGTGATTTCTTTTAAACTTGTTTGACCAAAACCCAAGTTACATATCTTTCTCTTCTATAGTCGTATGAAACTTGAAAGAAAATTTCTGTTAGACCAGATGTGAATTATGAGATGGTTCTATTTATTTTGCCAAGGTTGTTTTAGTTGTTATTCTTTACTAGTACATGTAGACAGAAACAATAACCAGTGATACACAATTTCCATCCCTCGCTCAGTAAAATGTGCTAAATAGCCTTATAAAGCAAGAGTTATTAACATTAAATCTTTAATCAGCCATATCCTTTTTTTTTTAATAGGAGGACATGAAGAGGTATAGAAACATAATTTTTTACATCCAGCAAAAAAGTTAACAAGTACATATACCCAAAATTTATTAAACCCATATCATGTCCGCATGTCCTAAAAGCACCCTCCTAAAGAAACAATTGCCTTTGATGAGTTACCACAAAAATCCTTGGTGAAATACCACAGGACCTTTTTCGTAATAATTTGGCCCAGGGTTAGGTGTCTCATCAGTGTCTTCTAGCTATTCCAACATTTTGAAATTACATATTCTACCTATTCCAACATGCAGAGAACAATAGATGTTGTTATAGCCTAATATGTTAGTAATTAATTAGTTTTACAGGTAAAATTTACCTGAGAATTAAATATGAAAAATTACTGTTTATAAATTTTCCTACAAAATAAATTTTGAGTGACTATGAATTAAATTCTAATAATATAAGAAAATGAGGAATATGTTTTATTAAAATAAAAATTATATTAAACTTTTTAAAACTATTTTAACTTTCTACCATTTAACATGCCAATAATTGACAATGCCAAGACTTCAAAACCAGGAACTCACACCAGTCCAGTATGCTGATGCCGCATCTTACTTGTTACACATTGACTGAAATTTACTATGTTTTATTTGTGTTTCAACAGTATATTTGTGCTTTTTGTCTTGAATTAACTTTTGCAATATTGCAGTATGATTTTAGTAATTTGTTTATATTTGTGCTTCTTTCTGATCAAAGAATTTTGTTGGTGCTAAATAATTTAGTTGTTCAATATGTTGTTTATATATAATCAAATGTACAAAATAAAAAAATGAATTTATTTAGTTTTAATTTCTTTTTCTCATGTTCAAATCATTTATTCCATGAAGATACCAGGAGGCATGATTCAGACAAAGCCATCACAAATATAACAGAATACAACAATACAATATCAGTCAAAATCAGTTTTTATAGCACAGTTTCCCAATAAACATTAAAAAAATCAAAAGTAACTGTACTGAAGTAAGCAAAGGATACATTTACAAAACATATTAATTCCAACATTCTTACAAAAAATCACCTTTTTACCTGTAATTAACATCACCAATTAAATAATGTTTTTACAAGCTAATCCGATTGTTTGTCCAATGTTTACACAATAATTCCACCTATTCCAACATGAAATTTTTGTGTTTTTAACTTAAATTTCAAAATGTAGGAATAGGTGGAATGAACTGTCTCATCAAGGAGACAACCAAGCAACTATAAAAAAAATCTCTCAAGATCGCATAGCTCTTTGGACCACATGGGCTGGAAACCTTAACAATAAACAGATATATATATATATATATATATATATGTATGTATATAAATGTACATGTAGTGTTGTGTATTAGTTTTGCAATTTTTAGAAAGTACTGTTATCAGTATTATTAAGTCAAACTTATATCATAAACAAGATGAACTTTCTCATAGTATCATGCAATTATTAACACAGGTACATAGATGTATGGCACTGACCACCAGTAGGTTTTGTTTATTTACTCATCTAACTATTAGATTAAAGAGAAGTAATTTTATAGCCATTACAAATTAGTTAAGCTGACACTACATGTTTACATCATATGAAATGTTATTACTAGATTAAGGTTTGGTTATAGGATGGGAGAATATTGTGGGAGGAGTTAGTAGTTTTGAGAATGAAAATAAGATCAGATCAAGAGAGAGTGAGAACAAGCTTTAACATCACAGCAATTAACATCTATATTGTATAAGAACATCAAAATTAATCTAATAAAAGTGAACTTTATTTTTTGAACTTAGTACTGTTGCAGCAAAAAGGGTGATGATGACAAAACATATAATACAGTACAAAAACCTCTTGTAAAGTTATTTTCATTCATGTTCATTACTTTACAGTAGCTTGTAAAATAAGGCGTTCACTATTAACATTTTTGAGGTGGGAAGCACATACATGTTTGTGTCCATTGCTGGCAGGCCATTAAACGACACATAGTCAACAGGTCGGGAAAGAAATTTGTGTCAAATTATATGAATTTGTGTTTTTTAATAAAAAATAATCATAAAATTTTGTTTTCAAAAAGCTGTTTTATACTTAGGTCAGTAATTTTTTCTGAACTTGGTGTCAATAATTGTGCAAAAATCGCAGGCCATAAATGATGTTTTCAGTCTTTTCTTGCCTAGTACTTGGGAAAATAAATGGCACAGGTAAAGCATGTAAAAAGCTATAGAGAAATACAGTGAACCTCTCCTGAACCTAATATTTGACAGGCTATATGCAACCATTGAATATAAACAAGAGAAATCCTCCTGATAGTGATTCCTTACATGTACTTCACTAGCTATATGCAGCATTTATTGATAAGAACATGAACCAGACATAGTTGCAAAGCATGATTGAAAATAGTGAGAAGACTTTGGACGACCACTGCAATGGAGGAAAGAAAAACCTGACAGACACCGGAATAGTGTAGGGATGTGAAATAATTAACTCTTTTATTCTCAAAATGCCATACGGTAAAAGTTACTGAGTGTTTCATGGACGACTGAATTTCAGAAATGCCTCATCAAACTTCTTGCCTTCCTGAATTATTTATGTGTTTAGTCATTAAACAGTGACAGACTCTCATTAATTTGATTGGTTCCTCATTTATTCACTCTTACAATGTTTGTAAGACAGCATATCTCAGAATACAGTTCCTTTTTTTAAAGACTAAATTCAAGTTACTGAGTATAATTAATTTAAAAAAAACATCACGACTCCTCTTGCACAATGTCTTCAATCAAATTTCAAGCTATCTTACAGCACTTTCATTAGAAACGGGCTGGAGCCAAATTTGCATGCTTTAAACACCAGTCTGGCCAGTTCAAGTGGAAAAAATGACATATTATTCAATTAAGAAATGATTTGTGGTTTTCAAATTTTTATTAGAAAATAACAAAAACACTGTCTTCGTTAAGTCATAGTTAAGTAAATCTGTACAATTCTACAATTAATTAAAGGTTGATAAAATCCTGTGTTTTACAATGGGCATACCTATTAACCCTACCTTTTTTGGGTCAATCTCCCTCTTTGAGAAAGTCTCCCAATTGGTAAACACAAATCTCCCTCTTCCAAAAATGTCTCCCCCCCCAAAAAAAATCTCCCTCTTTGCCGAAATATTGCACAAATTATGTTCTAAATACATGTAGCTTATTAAATTGATATTAATATAATGTTTATGTAACATAATAATCATTGAAGAACAATCAACAAATAATTAATCCTTTATGACCTAATTACTCAAATTTTGATAAGAAACCCCTGGTAGATTATCATTGATTTTAAACAATGTATCTTTGTCTTATCTTAGAACTTAGATTTGTAGCAAAATTATTGTCACACTTTATTTCCCTCTTAAAAAAGCTGAAGAGAGAGAGATCTCCTTTGAGCATTCAAAAGGTTAACTAGCTGAATGACCTGTAAATGGCGAGAAAAGCCAGATTTAGATTATTTGACGATACAGATACAGAATGGCATAATTGAAATAAACATGGTCATGCCACTGATACAAAGATTTGTATGGACATGGATTTTCATAGTAAGGAACAAGGGACTTAATATCATCATCATCATCCTCATCTTCCTGTACGGAAGTAGACTCCACAAGGAGTGTGGAACCTTTGGGAACTTGCCGCGCTATATACATAAAAATGGGGGTCGGATTTTTAACGTTAAAAGACAAGTTTGCAATTCATTACATAAGTGTTAAAATATATAACATAAAAGTAAAACATATTTACATTATGTACAGTGTTGGAGTTATTTTATTTTATTATTTAGCTAGACAACGTCCTTCAAATGTTAACGTGGATATACCACTTTTGAAGGACTCTATGGAAGGTGACATACAAATAGTTTCTTGGAGATTATTCCAATCTGTTATAGTGTTTGGGTAGAAGGAATACTTATAGAATTCTTTGTTAGTATAAACTTGCCTAAATTCATGTTGGCCTCTAGTGCACCTATCTGATTGTATGAGCATATCATTTGTAAATTCCACTAACCCTCCTTTATCTTATAAAGTAAAACAAGCCTGGCTTTTGTTCTGCGAGACTGAAGACTTAGACTCTCTTATTTGTGTAGTCATTGAAGACATACCTTGCGGCTTTTCTCGGAGTCTGCTCAAGTTGGGCAATTTGGTTTTGTTTATATGGATCCCAAACCGGCGAGTACTCTACGATCGGACGCACAAGTGATGTGTACATAAGGCTTTTAACCTTACATATGCAGTGTTTCATATTTCTACGTACAAAGCCTATGGTTTTATTGGCTTTCGCCATTATATTGTTAATATGTGGACCCCAGTTGAGTTCACTACATAAAGTGACACCTAGATATTTGCTCTCTGGTACAGTCTCAAGTATGTGGTTATGCAGTTTATATTGAAATGAATATGGTTGAGTTTTTTTAAGAAATATTTATGACATAGCATTTTTCTTGATTAAATATCATTTGCCATTCTGATTCCCACAGTTCAAGATTTGTGAGATCCTTTTGTTATTCATTAGATTCACTGATTTTATTTGTTATCCTGTATAATGAACAGTCGTCAGCAAAAAGACAAGCTTTACTGGATACATGCTCTGGCAGATTGTTAATAAATAATAAAAATAGGGTAGGGCTCAATACGGTACCCTGTGGGACACCTGAATCTACAGATAATTTAGAAGATTGAATGCCATTTAAAATGACCTGTTGTTGTCTGTTTGATAAAAAATCTTTTATCCAATTAAGATTATTTCTAATTCCATAATAGTTTAGTTTGTTTATTAATCTTTCATGTGGCACTTTGTGAAAGGTTTGAGAAATGTAAAAGAACTGCATTTACTAATACTAGGCTGCCTTCTGATAATGATTTGGCTATGTCCTGAACACAAGTTATTAGTTGCATTCGCACGAGCGTTTACTTTTATATTAATATTTCGGCAGGGGGGCTAACCCCCCCCACCACAACTCCCTAATGGGGTTTTGCTCCTCGACCCCTTGTTTGGCTTTTGGCCCTAGCTGCGAAACCTAGCTCTATTTTTTTTGTATTTTCTTTACGTTAGATTCTAGATCGCAAAATCAAAAAAAAAAGATCAAGAGCTACGATTTTGCAGCTACTTTGGCCCTTCAACTTGAAATCCCTGGAAAACCCCTAGCCCTGCTAACAGCTGCATGTAAGAACACGTCTACCCGTAGCCAACTCCTACCAATATGAGCTTTGGATGCTCTCCATGGTATAGATCTTTGGAAACCAGTGAATCGGGGACTGTCTAACAGACTGTCGTCATTTGTGGCCATGCTGTTGTTTTGAATTTCGTGCCTAAATTTCCCACAATACAAGAAAAATCAACTTCCGGTATCAACATTAACACAAAAGGCTTCATGCAAATCGAAAAACATATTTTGAGCACGAAGGTGATCCCTTCGACGTCCGCGCTGAAAACAAGAAGCCTTTCAAGTACACCAATCCGTGTACTTTGCCTAATTTACAATTTTAATCGTCTTATTAAAACAAAACAGTAAGTTAATATTTGAAAGTCAACTTTATATGGTATGACAAAATACTTTGTTCGATTTGCAGCATATTTTTGTGCTGAAATGAGGTCATATCCGTAAACAAACCTCACGCGGATATTTAATCTTCTGGATAGTTCGTGAATTTTCCTTGCAATTTTTTAATTCCCGTGAGTAACACAAGTAATCAAAAGATACAGGGGTGTTTATATTCATAGTAGAATTTATAGAGAGGTAATTATAACGTTTTTCAAGACTTGAAAAAATTATTATCAATTTGACTCAAGTAGACATATTTTGTTCTATCAAAGAACAAAGAATTAAGAAGTAAATAAATGTCAATTTACAATGTAAATACAGCAACAATCATAACTACATTTGTAATTATATACTAAACACGCACATGTAGTCCTATGACAGAAGACTTCATACTTGTAGTTGCACAACATTTTTTCTTTGGATGTGGTTTATATATATCATGTATCATACATATTGTATGTGCAAGCCGCAACTATAATTTTTTACATTGAAGGATGTGTCCAGTAGTCCTATACAACATAAGACTTCATAGTAAAACTGTATTCCGAGACATTAAGACTTAGTTGCTGGACAGTGTTTTATATTGAAGTCAAAAATAAAACGTCGCACAACTATTAAATGGATGTTCCTTCTCAAAAGTTACAGTAATTTAATAAACTTTTATGTTTAATGACAAAATAAGTAAGGCAGTGGCTATTTTGCCGTACCTAATTTAAATATTGATTAGTGATGATATGATGCTGTGATCAAAAACTATATAGGCTTCTTACTGACTTGTATAAGCCTGTATAGTTTTTGATAACAGCATTATATCATCAGTAATCAATATTTTCATTAGGTCGGACAAAATAGCCACTGCCAATAAGTAATCATATAAACATACAATTAACAGCATATCGCCAAAGACTTCAGATCTATCAAAACAATTTTTATTGCTAAAGTTCCATTCAAAATTTGCAATTGAAGCTAGCTGTTTTCACTTTATGTTTTTTAAGCAAGTTCGATTGATTTAAATCAATTAATATATATGGATAATTTTTAAAGCAGAAAAATCTGTCTTCTATAAAGAAAGTTGGACAAGTATTGTCTGTTTATTTTTTTTGGACCTTAATTTCTGCTTTTACAAAAAACTGTTGCTATATTACATATGTACAATGAGTCTCCTTGTTTTAAACAGTTGTATAAGTGTATTTTCATTTCTTTATAGAATTTACAGAACAATAACAGAAAATGGACAATCCAAATGATGATCCTCTGAACAACTCTATAGATGGAGAATTCTCTGCTGATCAAGATCCTCTTAATCAGTCTTCTGCCAGTTCTACCAGTGGGACAGAAACAGATGAAAAGAAAAGAAGGACACAAACCCCAAGTCCTCATAGATATCCACCTGCATTTGTTAATGTACCAGGTACATTATAAACATAGTTCAGATTTGGACATTGCTATTCTAATTTAAATTGTTCACTTACTCTTATTGTCATTAAGTTTTATTCCTAGTAAGAATTAGGCAGTGGGTGAATCATGGTGAAAAAAAAACATGAGTCTTTCCATGAAAACTTATTCAAAATGCTATGAAAAATGCAGGAATGGCATTCATTTCTATTTAAGTGCCAGTAATTCAAGGTATAATTACATGAAATGCATTGCAATTCATCATCAAAGAGTGATAACTGACTTTTCTGCATACTCTGACACTGTTGAGACCAATGAACTGTCCATTCATTTTCAATAGACCATAAACTATTTGCCTACATTGTCAAATTCATGTTTTTTTCTCTGAGCATGATAATTTTGCCTGATTCTTACAGATTCCAGCACTTAAAACAACTTGCCTACACTACTGATAACAAAAAAAAAATTTAAAAAGTGAAGTTAGAGTCAGAGAGTCCCAACCCATCATAGCAGATTCAATATTTCAAAATATGTTTATGGTTTTACTTCTGTCTACATATCAAAATATATTACAGCATCTTGATAGTAATGCCTTTAGATACCTTTAGAATACCTAGGCAACACATGACATAAATGGTAAAAAACTGAATGACTAGGAAGCTTATAATGATATGATGATATTTGTTGTGAAATAAATCAGGGGTTAATTTCTATGTCCATACAATTTCATGACTGAGCAATAAGCCAATGCCAAAGTCTGATTTACAGCATTGTTTTTAACTTGATATTATAACAAAAACTTTCAGCATCACCACCAAAGTTTATGAGCTTGGATGAGATAATGAAAGCAGCAGAAGGAGTTAAGAACATGGCTTTGGCACATGAAATAGCTGTGGATACTAACTTTAAGCTAGAAAAGTTAGAACCACCGGAAAATAGGTGGGTAGTCATGTTAAAGCAAAAGTTGTAAAACAATTATGATATTGAAAGCACAGAAGTTGGCATGTAGAAATCCTGATTGAAGACTTGATTTTGTTATATATCTAACAAAACTACCTAGGGGTCAAGATCATTAAGATTGCTAGAAAAATAAAATATAAACTAATTTTTTTGAAATATTTTCAAAGTTGTCTCCATTTATTAGATTGTTTGATGGTCTTTGATGAAATGATAAAATAAATGACTGTATAAAAATATTTTTTAGTGTTGAAAAGAAATTAAAGGAAGTAGTTCACAAAGCTTTTTGGGATGCCTTCCAAGAGAAACTGAATGAAGATCCCCCTGAGTATGGTCATGCTGTGGTATTGATACAGGAAGTCAAAGAGGTGAAGGATCATAAATGGAAGGATATTGAACCTCATCCTATTGTTTATTTGGCTTTTACAAAATATCTGTTTTCTGTTTCTTTTTCCATTCAGGTTTAAACAAACCTGTGCAAAAAAAAAACCATAGAAAAACTATTTCTGTCTTTATGTTCTTTGTTGTGTATGTCTGTTTTTCATGTCTGGTCTTTGTCCCTGGATTACATTCTTTTGATCACTGGTAGAACCATGGTTCCCTAGATTACTCTTTCCATCATTAGACTCTTGTCAGTTGTATATGTCATGGGAGATAACTAGTGATTTTCTTGCATATAGTACCAGAAGTCTTTCCTTATAATACTTCTCAGCACATTTTTTCTCAAATAAATAAATATGAAACTGAAAATTATACAAAACAACTTGTGCTGCATAAATCTTTTCCTATCTAAAACAGCTTAATATTAATATAAATCATGAATGTCCTCATTTTTTTTATTGAATCATACATGTACTTGTATTGTTTTGTTTCCTTTCAGATTATGTTGTCCCTGCTTTTACCACAGCATATCAGACTTAAAACACAGATATGTGAAGTCCTAGATATTGAACTTATACAGCAAAAATTAGAAAACAATGCCTTTGACATCTATTACTATTCAGATTATGTGATCAACATTATGGGAAAACTATGTTCTCCAGCGAGGGATGATGATATTGCCAAATTAAAGCAAATGAAGGAGGTTATTCCCCTTTTCAAGTAAGTTATACATGGAGAAGGTAAATCACTGTGAGTTTTGCACTTGTATTAAAAATGCACCACATTTAATAAGAAATAAGCTATAATAGTACACCCTGACACACTGATCTTACACCATTGATGTCTGACACACTGATCTTACACCATTGATGTAAGCTTTTTTTTTTTTTAGTCCTGCTCTGAAAAAATAAGAAATGACACCAATAGTTTAATATGTTCTTACAAGATTGAAGATTAAAGATAACCAGATCTTTGATCTTCAATGAGTATATGTACCTCTTTCATCGTGAAAACATATATTTCTCCTAGAGCGCGCCACCATTTCTAGAAACATAGTTTTAATGACATCAGATTTTCTCTTGTCTTTGTTTTGAATATGACTATGGTGCTACTATTTTTAAGAAGTTTCATTGGTTAAAAGAACAAGTTAAGATGAGGGCGTGTGACCTCTTCTTAAAATGGGTCATCTTAACTCACAAAGGGACATTTCCTGAAGAAGTAAAGTTTCATTTTAGGTACCTAGTAATGTACTCATGTATGTTTTCTGACATTTTGTGTTAAAATTAAACATTCTGCATATCATAAAGTCTAATTCTGTTTTCTATTTTACATATATTAACAGTAAGAGTAAGAATGAACCAGCAATATCTTATCATGTGCATGACTTTCTACAACAGTCTGCATGTAAAGATTAAAGTACTGACTTTCTATTATTTTACAGAGAGATTTTCTCCATATTGGAGCTAATGAAGATGGACATGGCCAACTTTACTATACAACAGATTAGGCCTTACTTACAACAACAGTCTATGGAATATGAGAAGGCTAAGTTCGAAGAATTCCTAAAAACTCAGAGAGGTGAGATTCTACTTATAAAAGGTGATTTAGTCACATTGATTGGTTATGCACATTAATACCTAAATCTTGTTCCTGATACCACAAACTTTTATGAACGGCATATTTTTTACAATTTAAAAGTGCATGTATGTATGATCAAATCAGACAATTACGAATATCAAAAGTTAATAAATTTAGATGTAGATAATGTACTTACTATATATTTGTTTGGAAGAAAGTGGAATAGATGGATTAGAGTTGACGAAAATATGGTTGAAGAGAAGTTTTGATGAGCTGAAGAATCAGGACTTGGATGAAGGAGCTGGAGCTTTACCTGTTCCAACACCTGCTGCCATAGTTAATGAAGCATTTATGTCGCTGTTGTCTTGGGATGAGAACCAACTTTTCCCCGAGGTGATTTAAATGAATTAATTGCAAAAACAAACAAAAGCATGAGTCTGGTAACTTTAGCTGTACATGGTTTAGAAAATTTACTTGATGCAATATTTTGTTAAAGGGAGTTAATTAAAAAAATTATATTTAGTTACATTTGAAAAAAATAATTTTTTTTTTTGTGTTTATTGAAAAATCAAATTTCGTGTTAGTATGACACTGTATAAGGAGAATTATTAATTACAGACTTTAGTAATGGACCAGGGAAGATATACTGATGTAGGTGATAAGGTCCACAGTCTCACCTTACTGTCCTCCATTCTCCTTGTTACCTATAGTACTGTTGGTGCGCCTATAGCAGGGGTACAACAACTGAAGGAGAAACTCAAGTCAGAAATAATGGTCATCTTAGATGGCACGGAACAGAAGTATGTAAAATTACCATAATAATTATATATATAGATATAATGAAACCTGAAATAAGTTAAGAATCTTTTCACATTTATAGCTTGCAAGAATTATTTGGAAAGAATAAATATAAATTTTAAAGTATAATTATTTAAAGAACAGTGTATCAAGCAACATTTAAATGAATGACAAGCACCTGCACTTTTGAATTGGTAGAAAAATTGTTTAAAAATTACATTATTTATTTGTTAAGGCTTTAACGTAGATGTGCTTAGGCCATTCTTGGATTCTTTCTATCCTGTTGTTAAATTTTGCATCATTTTAGTTAACTATATTTTGCATGGGAAAACATTTTATCAACAACTTTCTCATTTTCCATTGTTCCTACTATCCTAACTCAGGCTACTGCTTCCAAATTTAAAAATACGTTTGCAATTTCCATTGACAAGGTTACATCACATTGACTGTGACGTCACTGATAAAAAAGATTAACATTAGTAGCGAACTTCTTGACAGAACATCTTATCTCATTCTGTCAGGCTTCTCTGTAATATTTTCTGTCTTGACTTCAAAACTGCCTTAATTCTGTATTTAGAAAAAAAAATCAGTGCTTCCATATGCAGTGAAATATAGTTTAACATACCTCGAATTTTTCTTTTTGCACAGAGATTTAACAGACATGATGAGCAATGTGGCTGAACAGGTTAACAAGAATGTAAACCAGTATATGTTAGAACATGGCTTCCATGCTCGTGACATGGAAAAACAAGCATCATTGCTTGGTCAGGTCAAAAGTTTATCCAGTAGGGACCATCCTGTGTATAAACTCATGTGTAAGAATTCTTTTTTTTTATTCGGTAACAACTGTTTTCTACAGAGCTTAAAAAATTACACGTGTTGTAATTACGGTAAAAGTGTTTTTTTTGTAGAATTTTTCTCTGTTTACTAGTTGTCATCTGTCTAAAAATCCAACTTCAAATTTTAAAAGCAGATATTTTCATTTGAGTTCATGAAGATCATATGAAATCAGCAAAAAAAGTTCAAAAAATAGTTTTCCAAAAAAAAAGTCAAAAATTGCAGATTAAAGTACAGTAAAACCCATGGAAACAGAACCTCATTATTACTAAGGCCTAAAAAAAGTTCTGTGTTTCCGGTAACCCAACCGACCCAATTTCTTCCCTGCTGACCCTACTTTATGGTGACAGAAAAAACAATATATATGGATTTTCTGTGTTCTGTCATTGATTTTTAACTGGAATTGCCTTACTCTCCTATGTGGAGGCAGTGATTCTGCTGCATTTTATCAATCCTTGCCAGTTGAACATGAAAATACATATTACAGCGGTTTCATAATAGAGACAGTAAAACCGGTAGGTTTCCATGTCCTGCAAATCTATAAATTTAAAAAAAACAAAAAACAAAAAAAAGAAAAAACCCTACCTACCGACCCTAATTTTGAAGGAGATGATACCGAAAAAACAGAATTTTTTTAGGCCTAACTGTTTTTCAAAGTGGGGCCACCCTAGAGTGATCACTCTGATCAGGGCTGTAACTTTTTTTGATAACTTGCATGTTGGTAGATCACTTAAAGACAATGTGTCATATACCATGGATGTGGGCTTTGATATTTGTCATGTAGATTGATTTTCTAAAGTTGATGTGTCACATACCATGAATTTGGGCCTGACCTTTAATGTTGACCCCAAGGTCAAATTTCTGGGTTTTTTTTTTTTGTGACAAACTTTTGTCAAGGCTGTAACTTTTTTGTCTTTTGATTTGGGCTTCTGATATTTGGCATGTGGGTTGATCACCTGAATCAAATTTATATAAATGGCTTAATTGCCATGGCGGGACCCACAGAGATGGATTCCATTGCAATGATTTCTAGTTTTTGTTGTTGTTGTTGTTGCTGTTCGGGTTTGGTTATAAATTGCAAATATTCTGCTATTGTTTAAGAATACACATTTTTTTTAAACAAATATCTTCTAATGTTGTGTGTTTGTCTTTTCAACTTTATGTTTGTGATGAAATTTTCATTTTTTTCCAGATAAAAGATTAAGAGACTTTATTCTAAGCATCATTTCACAAAGACATTCTGGACCAATAAAAGTACCACCTGGATTTTCAGTTGTGGAGAGTGATCTTGGAAAAGTCTGTGGACAATTTTTACGACTTATTTCTCATAACAGAGCAACATTCAGTAGTTACTATACAGACATTGCCAATGAACTTCTCCAGATTAATATGGAGGATCTGTCTCCTAGAGGGTGAATTAGTGTAGGAAGAATGGCTTTATAGGAAAATGTCTAAGGGTTGAAACCTTACTCTGACCTCTCTGTTCTGATGTTGCAAGAACCAAATCAGATTTCCCCATGCAATGATATAAATGTAAATTGATGATGTCAAAGTAGTACCTACCAATACTGAAATATTTGGTATTGTCAATTCAAAGTAGTACCTACCGATACTGAAATATTTGGTATTGTCAATTCAAAGTAGTACCTACCGATACTGAAATATTTGGTATTGTCAATTCAAATCAGGGTGTAAACATATCTCTAAATAAAACAACCAGCAATTTGGGTTAAGTTATGTTTTTAAAATTTTATCCCCTCCTGTAGAATTATTTGTAAAGAAAATCAGGTGTTACTGCAGTAATAAATCTGAAGTTACTTTTTTTTTCTGGTTTATGAAAATTGGCATTTGTGATAGTGTAAATATGCAGAGAATTGGAGGATAATTCTGGGTTAATTGCACGTTGTAATGTAAGATACTGTTTTTTTTTTATATAGATGAATTGCGGTTAAAGTTTATGTTGTTGTTGAAAAGAACTGCTTAGGCCAAATAAAAATTGTGTGGTTCCAGTCGTGTGACTGACCCCTGTCTTTTTTTGTGTGTAAAATTGAAAAATGAAATAAAATTTAAATAAACAGACCAAATCTACCCTCTAAGGGCAAGCCAGATTTTTTTTTCTGTAACTTCTCCAGAACAGACTTCATGATAGTAAACAGCATGGCTGTGCAGTTGCTCGCATCTATGACAATAAGACAACTGAAAGCCATAAAACAGTCTGTTGATGTTTCATTCCTGTTTGTGATGATTGTCTACTGATCAGAATTAATGTTTTCATTGAACAATTTGGCGTTCGTCATTGTGAGCTGTTTAGAAAAAATTGACCTGCTGACTATTTTATTCAAACAGGTGACCGGAACCACACATTTTTTTATTTGGCCTTATTAATAAATTCATATCTTTGTAGTGGGCATTCATTATATATTGCTGGGTTTAATAATACTTATCAAGCTAATGCAAACAATACCAAACCAAAGCACTGCATTTCTCCAATTTTCAATATGCTTATTCCATGAACAATTTGGAATTTTAATACAACATCAAACAATTTTGAGAACCTATGTTGGTATCATTATGTAGTGCTTTGGTTCTGTTAAATAGTCGTAAGTTTTTATGCTGTTATGGTTAGTGCATGACATTTGATATATTGAATAATTTGTTGTGGTCAGTTATGGTGCTGATAAAATGATATTGTTTATTATTTTAAGCCTTTATCATACACCTTTTTTTTTGTTTTAGAAGGTTTAGAATGCATGTCTTGGAATCTATATCTGTTTGAATGTAATAATGTATTAGCTTTTTCTTGTAAATTGAGTGAACATGGTAGAAAACTGTTTTGTGGAATGTCTGTATGCTTAATTTATTTGTTAAGTATTTATTTTTTATGAAAATAAATTTTACAAGTTGAATGGAAACAAGTTTGAATTGTTACCAACATTTAAAGCATTTTTTGTTGATGTGGCAGCATGATCTTATATAATATTGTACTATTTTCTAAGAAAATTGGAACCAATGTCATCTATAATTTTTGATATGGTGTTTTGGACTTCATAATATGTTGTTGTGAGATGTCTCATTAATTTCTTGTTTTTAGCAAGACTGTTAGTGTAATTACAAGATTAATCGTATTTCATATTATGCTAAATTATGTGACACTTTTATGCACCATCTAAGTATTCAACATAAATTTTAGTGTGTTGGCCGTCCTGTGTTGATGTATGAATGTGATATTTTTACAAAAATATGCCTCAAAATAAAAAAAATTAGAATTGAAAAGTTGTCTTATAGTATTATAAATATTTCTCATTTTTGTAGTGGAAGTATTTACTTATCTATGAAACCAACTTGTGTTTACTCAAGTTCTCTTGAATGTCTTTAACTATGAAAATAAGTTTGTTTTTGGTGCCTATTGGAACTAGCAATATTGAGCTAGGGAAATGCACATTCATAAAAATGTCACAAACACCATATCAAGTTTCACTGGGTTGCTACATAAGGTCCTTAGGAGCAGTGATTACAGAAGAGACAAAACTCACTATGCCAAACAGGCCTTTGTTCCTTACAGCCTGTGATATAGTCAAAAGATATGGACACTTTTTTTCATGAATACTTCAAATTGCCATTTCAGTTGTGTTGAATAGTATGGGGATTATGAAAACTATTCAGTATTTAAATTTCAATTATAATCTTAAAAAATACTCGATAGGTCACACAATAAAAAAATGAATAAAAACAGATATTTTAACAGTATTCGGTATATAACCATTACTTTTAAAATTACTGAAAAACAAAAACACTTTAAAAAAAAGTTTTTTTTTAATTTTATCTATCAAAATAGATTTACTCATCATATCTAACAAAACAGAAACAAACTATAATACTGATGTGAAAGACTTTGGCAAGAGTTGTCTGCCCTTAACAACTCATGTGAGAGAGTTACATACCCTACTCATCCTATTTATTAATTTTTTTTTTACATGTCAATATCACAGTTTAAACCTTGATATTACCAAGAAGCCTGCTTATCTGATTGGTTGAATTGTGATGTGTTTCAAAGCGCGAATTTCAATCTTGTGCAACAGCCCTGACTTAGGTTAAAAGTTAATGCTGTAAATAATGATATTCCTTCAACCTTCCTGAAATTTATCATCCAATATTTTCATTTAGCAGAATCTGCAAAAATTATACATCTGCAGTATTGTAAATGTTCATCAAAATTCTTGTAAATAATAAATATGTTCTTGTTCAGTCAAACATGTTGCACATAAAAACCAAGACTAATATATAATTATCATATGTAGCACTTTTAACTGTATACAACCAAGCAAAAGAATGGAAACCAGTAACATGTTTCACAGTTCTAATAACTAAAATGATAAAGAATACAAGAACTACCAAAAACATCCAATATTATACAAGATTTTTGGCACAGCTGGAAATAAATAAAAATATAACAATACAATACATGTACAACTTAAGACACTATCACAGACATTTTATAAACTCTGTATTATGCTGATTCTCGAACATCTTCATTAAACCAGATACAGTCAAATCTGTCTCACCAATAACCTATCTTAACAGAAAATGATTAAACTGTACCAATGTAGTGCATTTATGTAAAATTAAATGAACCTGTTGACAAGCCGTCTCATGTGACCAGTTTAGTTCTCCTTTGGAACATCACTACAGACAGGTTTGACAGTACATAAAATCATGCAAAATATGTGTAATTTTCAAGTATGCTAAGATGTGTTGTACTCTAGAAATATAGCAACAATCAAATTAAGTTTACATTATGAAATAAAATATGTATAGGTAAAAAAAAGATACATAAAGGCTTAAATCAGTGACACATAAATAAAATGTATTGATAGAAATAGGCTATAACATGTATATACATGTATTTACATGGTTCTTCCATTATGACATGTTTTATGATTTGAATTTTTTTTTCTAAATAGAATACCCCCCCCCCATTAATATTTAGTTACTGTTTACCAGTAAAAGTGCTGGTATATGCAAATAGTTATAGTACAAAACATACAAGTATTCACAGTTTTAACATCACTGTACACTAATGAACATGAGGGCTGTATAGGGTTTGTAAGTCACATTCAAGTTTCATGTCCCTGTCTGGAGTTTCCAATGTAGAATGTATAAAAATCTGAAGACCAGTATTTTATCAGTATTTTTAGACAAATAGATGTTTTGCTTTTAAAACTGAAATGAACATCCTGTAAAATGGCAAAATTCCATGCATTTGAATGGTAGACAAGGACCCATTCTAATGAAACAACAATCACGTGATGAGACTTAGATACCCTATTGTACAAGTAGTATCAGACTCACAAGATAAATATCTAGTCTTTGAATCAGAGTTGGACCAGCTATCATTATACAGTGCAACCAGTAAAATGGAGTGCTAAGGAGATCAAGCCTGACATACAATACGAGCCTAAAAGAAATTTCATATTTTGTTGACATTATAAATTTGTAAACTGATGTAATCTACAAAACAACAAAAATTGTAACAAACAAAAAATTGATTTTCTACTAAAATCTCTGACAATAAGAGAGTTAGAAGAAATTCTACTTTTGTCATTCAGGTCCAAACAAAGTTGTTTCATACTTGACTTTCAATATCTATGTTCTGATGCTGTCATCAAAGTTCACTGTGATGTCATGATGAATTAGGTGCTTGGAAATCTAAGATTCTGATCCTATCTTTAAGTCCACCAATGATTCTAAGTTCATCAAATTTGATAGATTTGATAGTACCACCATCTTTCCCTAATTTAAAGGTCTGGATACTCTCTGACCTGCAAATATATTATAATTTTTAGCATACTTTAAAAAATATGAGGCTATAGGAAACAACTAAAAATATAATTTGATATATATTAAATATACTCCAACTTTCATAAAAACTCTTTGCCTCAAATGTTAGCACAAAGTAAAAAAAAATCACCTTCATAAAGTTTATATTCGATGTTTAAATACAATTAAATGAATAATTGTGGAAAATATAAATCTGTCCAGCAAATACAACATATATTGAAATATATACTTACTTTTTAGTATCCCATATTTTAACCAATCCACCCTGACCTGAGCTGATTATAGTACCTTTAGCCTTAACTGGGTCATCTATCTTCAACTGTACAGACTCAACTCTGCAGTAAAATAGAAGAAAAACACAAGTTTTATTGTAGTATTCCAAAATAATATTTGGACCACTGTGACAGAATTAATGTTTTTTACTAACATGGAATGGTCATCCCCAAGAAATGTAAATTCTTCATTGAAAACATGCATGTAAATGATAAATTTAAAATGACTAATGTTTCTAAGAACCATGACAATTGATATTTTTATTTCCATTAAACATCAACAATCATATTCAGTAGCCATGTCTATGCAATTAACATACATGAATTAACAAAACCCTGTTTTTTCAAACATATTATTGAAAGGTTTCATTCAATCAGGTTATTAAACATGCATATCACTTGTTTTATTTGTCTTTTTAGATGATAATGATTCAGATTTTCTAGAACAACATTATTGAAAAAGGCTTCCTGATATTATAAATATCATATTTTCCCAACTGTTTATAATAGAATCTAGTAATATTTATACCCTATGCAAAAAAAAATGTATCAATCTGCACCCTGTGAAGCATTTTATTTTTGTTATGCAACCCTGGCTAATTGTAGGTACCTTTTGTTATGCTCATGGAAGCTTTTGATAAGTTTCCCGGTATCTCTGTGTAAACAGACAACATTATCATATCCCGCAGCGATGAGACCTTTACTGTAACTGACAGCCATAACAGAGGTAGTACTACTGACCCAGATTGTCTTTACAACCTGACCTGTTTCTAGTTTCCAGATCTTCACACTCTACAAAGGGGAAACATTTTTAAATAATCAGTTTTAAAATCTACATCATACTACTTTCAGTGCAACAAAATAATTTTATAATCTTTTTTAAATTAAAAAAAAAAAAAAACGTACTTTGATTAAACTTAATATTCTTCCTGTTGTATTGATACATTACATTTGATACCATCAATACGCAAAGGTTTTAACTGGTAAGCAAAAAAAAGTAAAAACAAAAACAAACCACAAAAAAAAAAAACACAACTCTGGTATCTCTAACACTGAAAATGTTGCAGATACATGTAGACAGTGAACACAGTCTTAACTGGTCCTTGAGTAAATCAGAAACCTGTCTAAATCATACATCTTGTAATAATCCTGCAAGTCATTTTTAATGCATTTTGCACCTGTGTAAACCAGTTTTCTTGCCTAAACTGAACGACTTTCAGTCTAAAAAGGGGTCTGGTTTGGTAGGCTTCACTGTATTATATAAAGAATTAAAGTCTGTTTTTATTTGCAAAAACATATGTCTGGTAATATGCACAACTACATATGATGTTCCTGCAACATACCACGTTTCGTAAAATTCAGTTCAGTAGTTTGAGAGGACTTGTGCTAACAAACTTTGTGATGGACAGAGATGGACAGACAGACAGACGGACATACAGACAAGCCAAAAACAATATATCTCCCCACCAAAGTGGGAGGAGACATAATGTACCTTACCCTATCAGCAGAACCTGTGATGACTAAAGATCCATCATCACTCATATCTACTGCAAATACAGCTTTACTATGTCCTACCAGTGTCTGTAACAACAGGCAGCGAGATATGTCCCATACCTTGGCCTGAAATAGGAAAAAATGACAATTTTATAAATGTCCTATACCTTGGCCTGAAATAGGAAAAAATGACAAATTTATAAATGTCCCACACCTTGGCCTGAAATAGGAAAAAATGACAATTTTATAAATGTCCCACACCTTGGCCTGAAATAGGAAAAAATGACAATTTTATAAATGTCCCACACCTTGGCCTGAAATAGGAAAAAATGACAATTTTATAAATGTCCCACCCCATGGCTTGAAATGGGGAAGGATAAATTATTATTTTAATAAAATAATGCAGTACGTATTATACCTGCAACCATTTTAATATCAATTGAGAAAATTAAATAATTACGAAGATTTCATAATTCACAATACATGCCTTTATATTTCTTATATAATACTTACAGTTTTGTCTTGTGACACACTAACAACGGTTTTCTCATGTCTGACCATGGCCCATATTGGACCATCATGGGCTGATATAGATCTTGCCATCTTCCTTTCTTTCACATTCCATATCTGTAAAAAAAATTAGACATTTTTAATTTATTTCAGGCCTATAATATGCAATTCTTATTTTTTTGAGTATCAATTAAGTACATGGGCTGAAATTACCCCCCGTGCACCCCCCATCAACCAAAATATGATTTTCAGGTACCCTTATACCTCCCATTTACAAATCTTTTTGTAAAAAAAATAAACTAATGCATTTTTTGGTGTTTCCTGCTAATTTTTATACCTTGTTGAGGCAAAAACCCATTTTTACATTTACAGCTTTACAATGGTATCAAGAAAACTTGGAAAAATTGAAAATCTCATTTTTTGCATTTTTGATAATTTCTTACTACAAAAATCGCCAAAATTCATCAAAATTCATCAAATTCATCTGAAGTATTAATTGTGATAATACTCAGGGATAAAAAATTGCAGTTGCCCAGTAGCCCATGGTTACTAGATTTTGAGCTGGCCTACCAAACTTTTGGGTAATATTTAGTTGAACATAAAAAAAAAAATTAAACGAAAATATGGTCTGGGCTACCAGTTTGCATTTCCTAATATTTACTCCTGATTAATACTAAACAGAAAATACCAAATAAACCATTTTGCACTGAACCATAGGGGAAAACTATGTCAATTTAAGCAATTTTTCACTGGGGTAGGGGTACATTTTTTTCACTTTACCCCCAAACCCTAAATATTACTGCAACTTTCTTGGTACCATTATAAAACTAAGACATTGGGCTACATGATGATACCTAAATATGTTTAGTTTGTTCACACATACTGTCCAAGGAAGACTTAGGCGCTCAAACAATTAAATCACAAAAATCTTGTTGTTTTGACCTAGTGGGGTACAAATACATGCTTATACTGAAAGAGAATCCAAAAATATTCTTTGGCAATAAATTGATTTGGTGAAGGGAGGTATTAAGGTACATAAAAATCGACAATTGATGATTGGGAGTGCACGGTGGACCCTCCCCTCCAAATGGATTAATTAATACCGAAGTACTTCAGTAGGTTTTTTAATATTCTAAATATCAAACCAATTTACAGTTTTTCAAAAATCATGCCATGCAATCAGTATTCAATATTCCACTCACTTTAATAGTACCATCATGTGAACCACTAAGTATGAGATTTGGAGTGAAGAAACTGAGGCACCAAACCCCGCCCTGGTGACCCTCAAATGTATGAGCACATCTTCCTGTCCTAATATCCCAGATTTTTACTGTTTTGTCCTGGCTTCCACTCACTAAAATGTTCCTATCAAAGATCACAGACTCTATCCTAAAAATATAAATAAAATACCTCTTTTTTTCTCAATTTTTAAAGTTATAATACCAATTAGCAAAAAAATCACACAAAAAAAAAGAAAATGAAAAAAACATTATCTTGAACATCACAAATCATAATTAAAAGTCTAAATAATGTTTATATTTAAGGATTTTAAATTTTGTCATTAAAAGCGCTCACAATATACACTGTGATATAATTGTACTGTATTGTATTTAATAATTCAAAGCAGGAGGGTAAATGCGTTCAAACAGCATAAAGACAGGAAAATATAACATAAACAGTGCAAGAGAAAAGCTAACAGTGCACATAAAAATATCTAAAATTTAAATTCAGAAAAAGAGGGTATTATCTCCCTTTGTCTTTTTTTTTTTACAACAAAGGTACAATAGTTACAAAAATGCAGTAAGTAAAATATAAAAATGTATGTGAATATAATGATAAAAGCTCTAGGGGTGAATATTGCTCTGTAAAATGGTAAAGCTAAAAACAAGAAAAAATATTTGAAATAATAAATAACAAACATATACCAAAGTTCTTCATCTCTGGAAAGGAAGACCAAACTCTAATATAACAAATGATTTCAGAAATAAATAATACCTCATTATAAACAAACAATTTCATTAATACATTTTAACTCAATATCATAAAATGACCTTAGATGATGATATAACAAATGGTTTCAGAAATACATTATACCCCATAATTTAAGTACCATTCTATGTAAGAATCGGGCAACGAGCAGCACATCAGTTTTCTTAATTTTGTCTTTACTGCCTCAAACATATTCAATACCTCTAGAAAACAACTGAAAATTTTCCTGCCATTTTTCAATGGTACAATTCAACTAAATTTGACCTATCAGTATCTTAAAAAAGTAATTTCTTGAGGTTATGAGGTTTACATACTTGGATAATGAGATAAAATCTTTGTGTTTTTCCTTCATGTGCTACATCTTATACACATTTTACCTGATTCTTAGACAGAGAAGTACTTAGATATATTTACCTCAAACCAAACTTGAAAATATATTTTGTGATTCTAGTTTCATAATAGTTAGAAAAAATTTAAGATTTATCTGATGAATAAAGAGTTGACTATAAAAGTTTTTGTTTACTAAAAATAGTCATTACATTGTGTTAAAAAAATGGCAATAAAATATATTGGGCAGAGTGACTGGTCAGTTCAGGTAAACACATTGGAAACCAACATAATTCTACTGTTGTTTAAAGGGCTATAAATATGTGTTGTTATATAGAAAGCAGTGATTTATCGAATATTCCTTAAATTTAAAAAACTTCTATAAATCACTTTTTGAATTCACTTTTGAAGTTTCTCTACCAAAAACGCCACAGCGTAAATATCAATATGCTGAACACAAAATTTAAAATTTATATTGAAAAAAAATTTTAAATCTATATAATAAATAGGAGAATCAGTTGGTTATTATGAATAACCAAAATATTATAACTCATGCCAAGAACACTAGAAAATTTAACTCATGCCCAGAACAAGTATTGCACACTCATTAACGTTTTAAAACCGCTCTGATTTTATGGTAGCAATTTAATAAATTTTACATACGGAGCTGTATTTCCTTTCAGATCAAGAGTTCGGAATTTCCCAGCAGCCCAGTTCCTTTCCAATATGACATTATCTCTGTAGATATGTTTCCAGACTGGAGTGGCAGGGACTGTCACTTTAATTGTTACACTATCGCATTTCCATTTCCACAATGTATTGTTCGTAGCTACACTATACCAGGATTTACTGACCTGTCAACACCAATAAATTAAATGAGAAGGATTCTTTTACCTGATTTTTATTTGAGAATCAGGACCTTTGTGTTGGAGAGGCCAAAATATTTATGCTGAATTGTAGAAAATATCTGATATTATACAGTCCTCTTTTCATAATATATCTTTTAAGAAGTTCATGGACACATCACTAGATCCAATTTTGTGATAATAAAGGAGTATTCAAAACTTCAAAGAAGAGCATTTTCACATTATCATCTCCTTAAGTTGTTTGAAATATACAAGAATCAAATTCAAATCCTGGTTTCCTTGATTTCCCTTTTAAAATGAAAATGGTTATTTTTAACAAAATACACTTGTATTCAAAATTGAAAATGATTGCACGGTTACATCTTAAGTATACAAAATTTCTTGAAACTTTCTGTAAATCTTACCATTGCACATTTACACAGTTCCTTTGGGTCTAAGAAGTCTAGTATGTGTAAAACTACCTTCTCTGGTAGTAATGACAAGAAATCACGATGTTGTCTAACCTGGAATGTATTATGTTATATCATTCTGCTTTAGCATGCTTTACGTATACTTTCTATTTTTCCAAAGAAATTCATACCTGCGCATTTGTTTTATTACTTGCTTAAAAATTGTATATTAAATTAAGATATGTATAAATTATTCTATGTGTAATTCCTGATTCATGAATATTCATATAGATTCTAATGTTCCTTTCATCTTATGAAAAAGGTAGGTTAATCATGGTAAAAAGCGCACTCTATCATGTTACAGGCAAATTTGTAGGCATATCATGTAGGCATAAAAACTGATTTCAGAGAAAATTGAAAGAAAATGGCAAAACCAGACATCACGGCAGATGACATACTGAGAAAGTACTATTCTTTGTGGGGTAACAATTTTCGTGGTTTTCGTAGGCGTGCCAAACCATGAAATTTGGTTCCCAGCGAGATGGAGATTCTCACTGATGTGTAAACTGAAAATTTCATAACCACAAATTCAAGAATGAACGAATATGGATTCCTTTCCTAATCCACGAAAATTGGTATCAACAAATTAAAGTACTTTCACAGTGTACAATTTGTTCAAGTGAATAGAACTTGTATATATATAGTTTAAACTGTCTTAGCAACCACCTGTATTCTCCAATACCTTGTATTAGACAATCACTTAGATCATGTAAGCATTAATTTTTTTCATAATTGCGAATTTTTACAGATTCTATCAAGTAAACATATTTATGGGTATCAATTAATTATTATGGTTTTATAAAATGATAAACATAGTTTTAAAAAATTACACTTGCGAAAATTGACACATTTACAGCATCCCAGTTAGTGCATTCCATGATAAACCAACCTTTATGTATGGACCACCTGTACTATGTGGCCATGCTTTTGTTCATATAAGGATGTTTGCTGGTCTATTTAAGAATAATAAGGATTTCAAAGGGTTGTGAAATCTTTTAAAATCTTTCATGCTTAAACAACATAAGAAGAAAAAAATAGATCAGTGCACTTGTTTTTGAGATACATGTATACATTTGAAATTTTGGAGGGAAAAGGATTTCTCTAGATTTTCCATAGGTTTTGTCTTTGTAGGTTTTACATGTATCTATAAAAACACTGAAAAATTAACAAGGATTTCATAAAAACTTTCCAAATATCATTTTTAGGTGTGTTTAATGAAATTATGAAAAAAATGTGGAGGTCACTAGGCAAAAAATATTAATGCTATGAAATGAAGAAAACCATGGGAATCAAAATCTGCCAAAAATGACAGAAAATGAGCAGCAAACATCCTTAAGACAGATTTGATTGTACTTTAAAGCCTTTCAAGTATGACATCAACTTATAAATGCATTGTGCCTTAATAGGTCTTACCGCTAGAAAACTTGATATAAAGTGGTGTTGCCTTGGGTCCAATTTCAATATTAGTTTATGCAGGAATTCATTTCTTTTCAAATCTACAACATATGGGAAATTAGTTTTCTATTGCAAGTTAAACATACAAATTTTAATTATGGCTCTAATATAGATTAAATCACAAATAAAATATATATTGAATATTTTCTGAAATGAAATACGTGGAATGGGGTTAATACGATATCTAATAGCCCTATTCAATCTTTAAATCGTTGTCCATTCAAGTTTTGTACAAATCACACCAATACAATTAGTCCTGTCAAATTAAATGTATTTACAGATAAAAAGGTTTGTATTAGTAAATATTACAGGGGAAATGGAAAAAGTCGTGTTTATTTTTCCTGATAAATTCCTATATCTGTAAAAATTTCTTTCTAACTTCAACTCTAATCTTATTTGCTCTTGAAAGCATTTAATATACGTTTTATAAAATTCTATAAAATATTTGAACTTGATAAACTTAGAACATTCAAACTTCCCCAAACTACTTCATTATTTATGTCAATGTCACAAGAACCTTTATTCAACTTACAAACAAGGAATTAAAGTGAATAACTTTGACATGATTAAAAACTAAAAACCGTGCTTTCTTTCTAGTTACCACATAGAATCAAGTACTGCAGATAGTAAAAGAGTTTATATTCATGATAAAAAAAGGCAGTTTGTACTAAGGTTCTCTATAAAGTGTTAGTAAGAGATCCAAAGAAAATATTCTGAATCGTCGAAATGTACCTACAAATAAAATCTATGTGGAAGAATTGATTTTAAGTCATATACATTAATGTAGGAACCTTATTAAAACTGAGGAATTTTGAACTTTGTATTGTAAAGTTTCTAGCAATTTATGCATTTCAAAATTTCTATATCAATGTATGAAATGTTTTTCAAATCAATTGTAACATGAAGTTGTATGCATTGTCATGCTAGCGATATCCACATTCTTAAAGCAATCAAAACTGCTTACAACATATGCCCCATCTATATAAAGCCACACAACACCATTCATAGGGAGATAATTGTGACCAAATTTGGACAGACAGATGGACAGACAAGGGGATATCTATGTAGCACCCACTCATTGAGTGCAGTCATAAAATAGAACAGAATTTAAAATATACGCTTGTGCTACAGCATTACTGTATTACAGTACTTTATTTCACTTATAGTTTTAAAAATAAATCCAGCATCAATTAAGGTCAAAAGTTCACAATGCAAGTTTTAATTACAGTGAATTTAAGCCAGTCACAATAATTTCTGATTTTACAGTCCAGAATATCATTCTTTCAGAATAAAGAATGCTAAATTAGATTAAATTAAATCTACATTACCTGTCCATAAATCTGTATACCAATGAACAACTGTACTGGCATTGGTACTTAAATCTGATATACTCTCAGTCTCAGACTTAGATACTTTGGACTGAAAAAAGGGAGAAACATTATTGTTATTTAATTGCAAAACTAGCCAATTCTCTTCCAAACCTGATGACCTAAGAAAATATATAGAAGGTTAAATAATGTAATCTTCAAAATAAAAACTCTTCTCTGAAAAAGGTATACAAAAACAAACATTTCATATTTCATAAATGATGAGCTTAAAATGAGTAAATTTATACAGTATATAATTTGACTTTTATAGGACATTGATGGCTCACCTGTATTGATTTGGCAGTTGTAGAGGGGTCCGAAGACATTGCACTATTATCATCGCGGTTGCTAAACACAGGGAAACTCTGTGATACTCTTTCATTTTGAATGTGCCTTCTTACAGGCATGTCAACAAATCTGAAAATAAAGCAAATCTGTGATAATATTACTGGGAAAAAGGTCTTATAAAAATCAAACAACTGCACTGTGGAAAAACTTGCAAAAGGTAACCCTATTTCACACCATGCAGACTGTCAAGTTGTTCAAAGCTAATTAAGGCAATCAATACATGTATTTTCAGGGACAAGAAAGGAGCTTGAGAAAGTAAATATCAGGCATGAAATAGAAATACTGTGAGTAAAACCCACTAATTAAAAGATACCTCCTGCCACCCATACATCAAAAATGGAAAGCCTAAATCAAAAGACAAAAAAGTTGTGCCCCATACATGAAATGTGCCAAAAATGGTATGCCTATGTTGAAGAAAGAAGGAGGTGTGTGGCTCAGACACAAATCTGCACAGACAGACAGAAAGACAGACAGAGTGACTCTTATACAACCCAATAAATTTGCACTGTCTCATGGTAAAACATCCATGTGCCAAATATAGTATGCATGATAAAAACCACTGTCTAACTTGAGTGCGATGATGATGAATGTACCCTACACATGAAATAATGGGATCCATCCACACACCAAAAATGGAAAGCCTACATTAAAAGACAAAACCTATGAATTTGACCTTGAGGTCAAAAGTCAAGATCATACAGAGGTCATGAATGTATGTGACACATCATCAGAGGGTGATACACCCATGCACTAAATATGGTATGCCTATGTATAAGAACAAAGAAGTTATTGCCCAGACAAAAATCTGCACAGACAGACAGACAGACAGATAGAGTGGTTCCTATTTAGTCCCTGAACTTTGTTTGTTGGAAGTATAATAACAACAGAATTTTTTTATTTGTGAACAAATATTTCACAAGAAGATCAAGAATCTCTAAAAATAAAGAACATTCACTAGATAATTCTTATCAATTCTCCAGATACTGTAGGCTAATATTACTAGCAAAGATATGGACTCCAGAGCCTTGGGAAAAGTATATAAAGAAATAAAAAACACCAAAATTACATTTGTCTGAAAATCAGCATAATCATTTGTTCTATTAAATGCCACCACCTAGATTTGGGCACACAACTGACATTACAATGAACTTTGATAAGTAACAATCCAATATAACCTGGTCTTCTTACAGCTTATCATAAGGTACAATGGAACTTGAGTTAATTGTCTATCTTTTAGAACCCAAAGCACGACCAATTTATTGCTTTTTGTAATATTCATTATATATAAAATGCAGGGGATACACTTCATCAATACATTCATGAACGTTTCAGATTATCACAGTAATTATATCTTACATATAATGTTCAGTATACATATATCAAATGATGACAAAACAGTAAATAAAACACCATAATGACATATTTTTTTTTCAATTTCATTTCTACTTTTTCATCCTTTCATATCACTGGCTTTAAGAAAAAAACTAATCATTAAACTTTATTACCAATATCTTTGCATTTTACTGGGTTCATTTTCATATTAAATAGTATTTGCCAAACAATTGAGCATGGTTTTCAAAATGATTTTGGCATTTAAATGCAGCTTATATAAATATTGTCAAGTTAAAAATAAATGCCTTTAATACCTTGGTATAAAACATATGAAAAGAGCAACATTACAATGCAGAAATTTGAAAAAAAAAACTACCAATAAAAGTCTTGAGTATTTAAAAACACTTAAAATGCTCTTGTGATTTAAAGTCCTTAAAAGAAACACCATGAAGTTTGTGTAAAAGTTATATAAGCAAATATGAATAGAGCAACCTAAACTACACTTCCTTTTTTTCATATACAGGATCTAGGTAGGTAAAATATATATAATGTACTTTTCCATGCTTCATCTCCCAAAATTTAATTGACTAAGCTTTAGAGAGCATAGAGGTATCTACTTAGGAATAATACTTTATCAAAATGGACAATTGTCCTGCATTGTAAACCATAAAAAATAAAGCTCCTAAATGATGTGATACACATAGTAAATTGGTAAAGCATGTAATATGCAAATTTATTCTTCAACTCATCCTTTTCTCTGGGATTATTCTTTATTTCTACATGAGGTAAACCTGTACACCAGGACATGGAACTTTACTTTTGTTCCATCTATCTTTAATTCACGATTCAGGTACTTGAACTTGGATACAAGTAGTTTTTAATGCAGTCAAGTGGATATTGTGTATATTGGGTCCAATCAATCAATTTAAAGGAGAGTTCCTGAGTCATATTTTATTAAAACGGTCCAATTTAAATGCAAGAAGCTTAATATATCTAGTCATATTTTATAATTTAGACATTACTTGAAGTAGCTTTGGATAAGAAGCAAACATGGTAAAAACATAGCCCTAATTGATTGGAAAGTTTCAATGTTTTTAAAGTCATCATAAAATTTAACAAAGTTTCTCACATGTTGTTCATGTATGTTCAATTATAAAGTCCTCCACCAGCTCTAAACACATTTAAATGGCCAAAACACATGAAATTCTGTATAAAATTTTCCTTAACGAGACTCCTAAAAAACTTACCTATCAACAGCTGGGCCATTATATAGATCTTCTTTACTGGTTTGCAGCAATTTGTATTTATGTATACTTCTGTTAGAACGTCTTTTTGGAGCTGTACATAGTTTTGGCAAACTTGCCTGTGATTTGGTTCCAAGGCTGAAATATAGAATTAAAGTCTCTCATGAAAATATCTTGACATAAAATTTTTTTATAAGAATGATACTCTCTCTACAAATCAACTATCAAATGCCCTCTTGCTCATTTATAGAAAATAATTTCACTATACCAAGGTTGTTGTCTCATGGGTATCATCCCCATTTTTTTGCTTTACATATAACAGCAATTAGAAACCTGCCTAACAACATAGCAATACTAGCAGTTTGGCAATTGATTGATTGATTGTAGTTTAAGAGCATTTTAATATAAACCTGACTGATTCTATTCAGCGTTTGTCTTACACGTTATGCCATATTTTTAAGGTGCTAACACACAAAAAGCATCAATCAACAAGGAAGCTCATCACTTAGCAAAGACACATTATTCTGACTCTCAAGCCAACCAATCACAACTCCATCCCTTTTATATGTGACATACCTAGTGAAAAAGCAGTGACTACCAATTTTGAAAGTTTGGTATGACCTGAATGGCCAGAAGTAAAACCCATGACCTCTCATACTTGAGGCATGTAAGCTACCATTAGTCTAGACCACCCTAGTGGTACAATTAGACAACAAATGGTATGTTTTTGCTTGGCCAGAATTACAGATTAAGTATAATTTTGAATAACAAACCTTATATTCGTATCATTTTTCTGAATGATGAGTTGATTTTCCTTCAGTATGTCTGGCAGTCGAATGGTGCGATTGACTTTGTTTTGCTCCTTGACCTCATCGTCAAGGTGAAGGTATGCACTCTTGACCCGGAAGTAGTTGTCTTCTCTGTGAAGTTCAACTCTTTTCTATAATAAAAGAAAACTTAATTCAAGTTAATCATCAAAAAGTAAAGGCTAAGTGTAAATGTACTTTTGTTATAATAAAATTAATATCAGTTTTCATTGAATAGTAAAACTGAAGTTTGTTTTTGCCTAGTAAAATGTATGTCTCCCCTTGTTTCAAATTTCGAAGGGGTATAACTCCCACAAAATTCAGTAGAACATAACTACCTACAAAGTTTCATAACATTTGGTGCAGTAGTATCTGAGGAGTTGCTCTTATAAATGTGTGACAGGCAGACAGGGCAAAAACAATATGTCTTCCAACCAAACTGGGGGAAGACATTATTTTTGCGAGATTTCAGAATATTATCAGATTACCTTTGTTTTTTTTTTTAACCAGAAACAGAAAATTGTCAAGTTATTATCACACTTTAATCATATGATCAAAACTCATATCACCATATTTTGATAATAAGACAGCATGTGTATAAACTGTTAACACTGGAGATATCCTTTGCTCTATTGTAACAAGAGGCTCCTGCCTTAATCGTTCACCTGGTTAAATTTGCTTTCAAGGGTAATAAATTAAGCAAGAAGTTGTCCAACAATTTTGACTCAAGAAAACTTTGGTAGGACTTATCATAAGGATCATTTCAGCAATTGAAAGTTTCTTTCTAGCTATCACAGTTTCCAAGATATTGGCTGAAAACTGTAAAAAAAAAACAAAAAAAGAAAAAAAAAACATTATTTTTCACCTTTTAAGGGCAATAACTTTTACTGGAAGTCATTTGACACTTTCATCCCTGAAGGCCTTAAGATAAGGATCATTTCAACAATTGAAAGAATTTGGCTAAACCTAATGGTTTTGGAGATATAATATGCGAAGAACTACTGCCTGACCACTATGTTCTATTTTTAGTAATGACAGTCATGTTTTTCCATGGAACAAAAATCCCCAAATCAGTTCTTCACATGATATCCCAAGGAACATTCATACCAAGTTTAGTTCCAATTGGTCAAGTAGTGTCAGAGAAGATTTGGAATAGAAATAACATAAAAAAAGAGCAATAACTCCATTATGGCTTAACAGAATAAAACAAAAATTTTCTTACAGATAGATCTCATCAAGCTAAACACTTTTACCTAGTCAAAATTTGACTTAACCTAAAGATTTTGAAGATACATGCGAAAAACTAATGTCTGACCCATATGTCCTATTTTTAGTAACAGCAGCCTTGTTTTTCGACAGATCAAAAATCCCCATTACTGTTCTATGCAGGATACCCTAAGGAAAAATCATATCAAGTTTGGTTCCAATTGATCAAGTAATGTCATAGAAGAATTTTGAATGAAATAATATTGAAAATAGCCAAAAAACTTCTAAAAAGGGCAATAACTCCAACAAGCCTCAATGGATTAAAACGAAAATTTGACTACAGATAGATCTAATCATGCTAAACAGTTTTCTTTTTGCAGAATTTGGTTTGATCTAATGATTTTGGAGATATATGTAAAAAACTACAGTCTGACTCCCTTTGTTCTATTTTTAGTAATGGTGGCAATGTTTTTTGACAGATCAAAAATCTCCAAATCAGTTCTATGCAGGATACCCCAAAGAACAATCTTCCTAAGTTTGGTTCCAATTGGTTCAGTAGTGTCACAGGAGAAGAGTTTTGAAAAATTGTTAATGACAATGACGAACGCCTTCCGCCAGGTGAGCTAAAAATGGATTGAATATTGTAGTTCATTGATGCTAGAAAGTACATACTGAATACTTGTACTCGGAGAACTAGCATACTGCACTAAATCTAAGGGCTCACCTTGTGTTAAAAGCTACAAAGTGCAATAATTAAAACTTACTACACTGACTTTTCAATAACACCACCTAAAGTACTCCCTAAATATTTTGGCACTTCACTTTTACCTTAGAACAGCATCTTATAAGTTTATTGGCCTTTAAAGCACTACCTCAGTTGTTTTGGCTTTTTACTTGTACAATAGTACCTAATAGGTTCTTCACTGATTAGTTTTATACCTTAATAACATCAATGACAAAACAGTCAGAGAGATTTATTTACAATACATGTAATCTGTCAGAAGATTACAAGATATTTAAACATAAATTTCACAGTAGATTTAATATATTTCACTATGCACAAAAAAAATGATCAAATATAATATAATCTAAATGGAAAATGTGTTAAAATTGATGTTAAGGAATTCAGTCTAATTCTGACAATGAATAGTCTGGTATCTCAGGAAGTAATATTATCTGTGGCTAGGAAACAGTTTGTCAATATTAAGAGTTTTAAAGGGCCAAGTATGTTATTAAATTTAATCCGTCCAATTATAAATGCAAATGAGAAAGAAATTGGTCTTTATTGGAAGAGAAAATGACCAAACTATGCATTTGTATTAAGTACAACTCTGCCTTAAAACCAGGCAGAAGTTTATAATTAGTGATTCATGCATTTCTTAATTGCAAATATCTTTTTTATTGGAAATCCTTCAGTAAGCATCTTAAAAACTGTATATAAAATAAGAGTGAAAATAAAAATTGGCCAGTGGAGAAAAAAAATCACTAAAAATTTAGTATTGTTCTACAAAAGAAAAGTACGGGAAAATTCCCAGTCAAAGTTTATACACCAGAACCAGTCAAAAATATTTCATGTTATATAGCAGATCCAAGGAAATGAACATACAAGTTGTTAGGATGTAACTAATGTATTTGAATAGTTTCATTGTATGTATTAACCAATTAAATCAAGATGTAATCATTTATCAAGATGATTGTTAAAGAAACCAAAACGTCTGTTTGTCTGATTCATCTTTAGAATCAAAATACAATAACATATTTCAAAACATTGAATTAAAAAAAATAATAATACAAATAAAATAAAAATGATTAGTCTCATTTTTGGGGTTCTTCTTTTATGGGTCAAAATACCTATTTTAATAGAACAGTATTTAAAAAAAAAACTATTAAAACATTAGTTTTGAATTTGACTGTGGCTAAAAATAGGAAAAATTGTTACTTTTCCTTTTTGGTTTATTCATTTGACAATTAAATTCTTCCATGAAAAGCTTAAAAATTTACTTGAAATTAACTGTTAAACTAGAAGCCCTGTTTGTCACAGGAGCCTCCACGTCATTTGTTTGTAGTGAATTTTTTAGTAAATCAAATGTGTAAGACACTGATAATGCCCCCGCTCGCTAGATTTGCCAAATTAAGAACATGTTTATTTTTGTATGAAGACATACAAAGCAGATTAAGAAATCTCTCCAAGACTTGTGATATTCATGGTCTGTTGGTTCAGCTCAATCCTTCCAAGACTTGTGATATTCATGGTCTGTTGGTTCAGCTCAATCCTTCCAAGACTTGTGATATTCATGGTCTGTTGGTTCAGCTCAATCCTTCCAAGACTTGTGATATTCATGGTCTGTTGGTTCAGCTCAATCCTTCCAAGACTTGTGATATTCATGGTCTGTTGGTTCAGCTCAATCCTTCCAAGACTTGTGATATTCATGGTCTGTTGGTTCTGCTCAATCCTTCCAAGACTTGTGATATTCATGGTCTGTTAGTTCAGCTCAATCTTTCCAAGACTTGCATTGACAAAAAAAAATTTGGGGATCAATTTGGGAATCAGAATTTCCTAAACATATGCATATCTACATATTGTATCCTGGCCATATAGTGTCATGAAATTCTGTTTGGTAGTGTCAGACTAGTTGAGATGAGGAAAAGAGGACTGATGGACGGACTGACAGATACATAAACATGTTAATACCCCAATAACAAATCCCTAACTTTGTTGCTTGGGGTATATTTCTGACAAAAATTACTAAGTCCAACTATCAACTATCAAAACCCTTTGAACCTGCACACCTTAATCATGTTTAAATATATCCTGTAAAATATTTTAGATGTAGTTCAAAAACTGTATGAGGAGATAGCCAGACAAGCCATATAGCCTTATTTCTGATGAAAATGACTAAGTCTAACTATCACCAATTTCCGTAATACATGTATTTTACGAAAATGGAAATCTTTTGACCCTGCTAACCTTCATAATCTGTAGAAATATCCTGTAAATATTATATTTTAGATATAATTCAAAAACTGTACGAGGAGATAGCCAGACAAGCCATATAGCCCTATTTCTGATGAAAATGATTAAGTGTAACTATCACCAATTTCTGTAATATTTCACGAAAATCAAAATCCCTTGGCTCTGCACACTTTCATCATGTGTTGAAATATCCTGTAAAATATTTTAGATATAGTTTGAAAACTGTGTTAGGAGATAGCTGGACAAGCCATGATCATTTTAATCCAGACGGACAAATGGACAAACAGATGAATGGACGGAAGAATGGAGGGACAGGGATAAATTAGTATGCCCCCCTACAGTTTGTCCCGGGGGCATAAAAAAACCCTTTGATAATACAATGTACATGTACATACATGTACTCTTTTTGGAATCTACCAGAACTAACCTTAACCTCCCTGGTAGTGTGTGTACTGACAGGTGTAAACTCTGCTTCTGGAAACTGTTTCTGTGCAGTATACATGAAATCTCTGTGTTGATGTGGCTGCATAACAGTGTACAGGAACTGAAACTGCTGACGATTGCTGCGTCTTAGCAAGGCCTCTATCAAACGGCACCTCTGAAGACAACAATACAAGTATTCAGAATTAATCAATGGCAAGGATGAATTAAAGCACAAAGCAACCATATTATTAAAAATAAGGACATAGATCCGAAAGTACACAGACTACTTCAAGCATTTTCCTGCCATTCTGAATTTGAATTTTAAAAGCCAAATATGTAACCATATTGCTTGAAAAATTCCACAAATTTACATGTTTGTAAAAAAAAACAAAAAACAAAAAAAAAACCACCTTACAGTGTTCTAGAAGTTAAAACAAGGTGACCATATTAAGAACATAAAACAAGATACTAATATTCATAATCATGTGATAAAGGCTAGACCAAGAAAACACCACAACGAAAATAATACACACAAAAACTAAATAAGAATAAATGAGTGACTCAAATCTACTAAAACCTAGGAGAATGGACCAGGCACAATTGTTAGAAAATTCCACATGATAAAACTTGGTATGAGAGTTTACTTTGCAATCATTGAAATAAATATATAGGACTATCAACTTACTTGTCCTAAATTTCACTTTCCACAGGAATTCTTTAGCCCTGCCTTCACCAACATTTATAGAAGATGTTATCAGAGAAATCAAACTTTTGTAAGACATTGTGGTAACTTATAATATTACTAAAATTTCAGGCCAGAAATTTACGCTTTCAGAAAGTCAATACCTTATTCCTTTATTTTTAGGCTTTATATAGAAGTATGAAATATATAAAAGCGCCACCTCATAACCATTGTTTAGACCATCAGAAATGTAATACTAAATATTGATTTTTAAATTGGCTAACTTTTACTAAAATGCAACATCTAAAAGAATTGTGATACAATTTTAAATAAATTTTACAATACTTGTCAATAACTCAATATTTTACACTTTCCTGCTTAACAGTGTTAATATACAATTACAATGTAAAACTTCCATAAATGTCACAATATAATGACAAGTAACTAAGGAAAAATCAATCTTATCATTTCTCAGTATAAAACTACAATGGTGTCAGTTAGGAAAACATTCAATACTACTTAATTGATGTTTTTAATTACCAATTAAGTTCATCAAAAGCCTAAACAACTAGGACGAATAGTATTGACAGAAATCTGTAGTCCCATTCTATTCACTTATTAAGGGAAAACTATTTTAAACCAATACTATTGAAACCTTTCAGTGAATTAGTTTTATAATTTGATGCATATAAACCATCAGCTTACATCCAGTTTTTGTTCAGGTATAATGTGTAGATTTTAATGCACAAATCTGTAATGGTTTACATTTAAAACATCAATAGTATAGCAGTAAAGTTAGTATCCAATTTATCATACATGTACAAGTTGGCTGATGAAGTATACTAAATCTACTCCTAAACCAAGAATTGAAGACATATACAAACAACTATAGGGTTGGAATCAAAAATATAAAAAAGGCTATCATTTTCTAATCTTGCCCAAATTTGCACAAAAACTAGCAAATATATAAAAAAGGAGAGTTCCGATACCCAGATCCCTCCCTATGAACCCATCTCTAAACTGTATTAGCCCAATTCATTTGTAGAGTGTTACAGGAATCTTGCTAAAAACTGTAAAAATAACGTCCCCTAGTTGTTACATAGTTCACAATGTTATCTTTAATTAAATCAATTTGTGCACATTAGAATGAATGAATAAAGAGTCATCTCTTAATCTTTTAATTAATATGCAGAAGTCAATTTACTATATTCTTTATTGATTAAAATGCTTAGATCTAATCATAGTATCTGCCTTTCAATATTGAAGTTTACTTTTGATATAAAAATGAATTTTTCCCCTTTTTGTGGTGAATACCTCCACCCCCAAATTGCAAATCTAAGCCACATCTAAAATACTGTATTTAGTACCTTCATTTCAATGCAAGAAAAAAAAACAAAGAAAGAACACAATACAGAAAGCACAAATTTAGCTATTATTGGGACATGATTTCTTACAATAGAAATTTGCTCTGTAAGGGCATGTTTTATCAATTTAGTTCAAAGTTTATATGAAGGGACTTTGAGGCATTATATTAGTCTTCAGACTCATTCTAAGTTTATTCAGGGTCAAGTTTCGACAAGTTTCCTTGTACATAAAAGTCATCAATTAAGTCAGGAGTAGCACAGATTATTCATTTTCAAATTTGCATACCTTTCAGTGTGATTAAATAGCTTTATATTTTCTTCTCTAACACTTTTGTATTTTTATTTAGCCTTAGTCTGTGGGTACACTGAATCAATTGCATCTGGTTTGTTGAAATTGAATAGAAGCAGGTAAATAAGACATATATTTCACAGTGAGATTCTAATACTGAATTTGTGTATTGTATATAAGAAAGTTATATTGACTTTCCAAAAGTAATATATGAACAATAACTATAGAAAACAATTTGCATTTACTGAAAATAGATAAACATTTTAAATACTATCACCTATTATTCTGGATACAATAATTTCTGATCCCTCACATTCAAGTGAATGGAATTTAAATCCATTGGTTCAAATCCCCAATCCTCTTTTATACGTATTTAGACCTCATTTGCATTAATATAATTAGAGCATAGCTTATTTGGATTATAATGAACAAGTTTTGTTTGTCAAAGAAAAGCTTAAATTTCATTTAAAAACAAAAGTATCAATAATATCATAGAAAAGCTTTTAAAGTGTGTTTAGTTACCACCTCAGAAAAGTAAACAGAAAAAAATGTACATTAATTCATAAATGATTTGGCACTGTAGAAGTTAAAATATTATCTTTAATTTGAAATAAAACCTATTGACCATATTTATCATAAGAATAATATATGTGAATTTGAATACTTTTTATACTTAAATTCCTATTAGAGAGACGGTGAAAATTAGAAGTATCTTATCTTATTTGTAAACCTAAATTAAACATGTGTTAAGTTGTACAAATATGTACTTCAATATCTTTTATTTGTGAATTGGATAAAAAGAAATTTATGTTCAAATTTAAATGAAAAAAGAAGTAGAAATAGCTTGTATTAAGCTTATAGTAAAATTATTCAAGCAAATAAGTAATAAATTCATATATCATTTAGTCTGTTCAGTGGTTCTTCTATATATACATGTAGTACATTTCAATTTTGTCCTTTTTTCATTTATAGCGCCAATTTTGTATTGAAAGAAAAGTAATTTCAAGTATCAAACTTTTCAACAACAAAAAATGCCAAAAGCTAATTCTAAAATTATGATCATGTATAATTAAAACCAATTTTAATTGGTTGTATATATTTTTATTTTGGTTATAGTAATTACTAAATTTTGAAGTATTTCTTTAATTGACCAAAACAAAAAAAAGAATAAACAATAGAAAAATAAGAGGAAAAAAATGAAAAGAAGAAAAAAAAGAAAAGAAGAGAAAAGAAAACAAAATCAGACTCTATTCACCTGTTCATGGTTCCAGTCTTCTATCCATAGAGAAATTTTATCCAGTTGTCTGTCAAATTCCACACTAGAAGGGGTTGGGTGTCTACCTCCATGCCCCCTCCAATTTGGCACATAGCTATTGAAGGTAGAAATTTGCCCCTTCTTCTCATCCTTCCTTAAAATGGATAAAGAAACTGGTGCACGCTGAACAGATTGCATGATCACACAGTCCTGTCACTTTTTAATTCATTTCATGGATTTTTAAACCTTTCCCTGCAATTAATGTTATTAAATAAATTTACTACAGGTAAATTAAATAGCTTTTGATCCGATAGCTGGTGTAAAATTGATTGGAAAGAACTACCTGGTAACTACTGCTTTCTAACTATAGTCTATTTCACACTGGTTTAAATGCATGGCCTCTTCAGGGTACATTTTATTTCAATTACCTTTTTTTACCTTTATGAATGGAATTAATGTCCTAACAATTAAGGGATCAGAATAATTAAAATACAAGAATTCTTATAGTGTTATGTGTATTTTTACTAAAATAAAGTTTTCATATCAATACATTTTTTAATGAATGATGATCTGGTTCTAAACTGAGAGCAATTTAAAATTTCATTTCAAACTGTATATAAGTATGCAGAGTAGACATTAATTCTTCAACCATAGAACCTGCTTCGGCTCTTAATTTTAACATTTCTAAGCCACAGGACTGTTTAAAAACTAAGGTAGGTCTTAATCAACAAGAAGGCAATAACTGAGACTGAACACAATCAACTTTATAAAATTTATAAAAGATCTGTACGTTGAAATTTCACTTTACAATTTCAAAGTTCATTCATTCTAAAATGCTACAACCAACCTGCAAGAAAAAAAATTAAAATATTAACATACATACAAAAATATCAGAACACATTTTAAAAGGTGTATACAGCTCATAGTAAGAATTTTGAAAAGAAATTCAAATTGAACCATAAATACTTTTCAAATATTACCCAAGAGTTACAGATTTACTTTTTTTACTAAACTCTATGACAAAAGCAAGGATTGGAATCTCATACAATTTTACATAATATGATAATAAATATGTTGCATGGGGCGGTATACAGCGAGATTACCCATGATGCATTTCATTGATGCTGAGTGTGCCCTGTTAATGGCGGATGATTTCCATTGCTTCAACACTTCATCACAATAAATGTAGGTATTCTGACCCATATGGTTTGAAAAAAAAATAATAATATCCCAGCTCAAGTTGCCTCCAGACTTTTTCAATGTTTTGTTTTGATAATACCTCGATTCGAGACCTTAATCTCTTATCAAATTTTCAACCTGGTCCCACCTCCGAAGTTTGGTCTTCCCACCTCCGAAGTTTGGTCTTCCCTCCTCATTTAAAATTCAAACTCCTATTTCCAAACCCGATCAATCGTCATAAAATTCGTTTGAAATAGATCAGAAATGGCATAAGGGTGTGTATAAGGAGTTTTATCGCTGCAACTTTCCCTGCATTTGTGATATCAGTGTTTTTATATGCCTTGGTTTTGACTCCTGATAGCGTAGCCCCACCTTCAAGGGGGAGTTTCCTCCTAATTTAAAATTCAAACTCCTTCTCAAAACCAGAGGGATTGTCATAAAATTTGTTTTAAATTGAACAAAAACAGTCTGAAGGTGTATATAAGAAATTTCATAGCTGTTGCCTCCCATTCTTTTGTGATATCAACGTTTTTATTTGACCAACTGTTGATACAAAAAAATGGCGGCCTAGTCACGCCCTCGAGAAAGGTATTTCCTCCTAAATTAAAGTTCTAACTCCTTCTTCAAAACCCTAACGATCATCATAAAATTTGTTTTAAATCGATACAAAATGGTTGGTCTGAGGGTGTATTATAAAAGGATGTTTATAGCTGTAGCTTCCCCTGCTTTTGTGAGATCAGTGTTTTATATGACTTAATTTTGACTTCAATAGCAGTACAGGTGGCAAATAGCTGTGGCGAATATACTGAAATCTCGTCACACAAGATATTGCGATAAATCACTAGATGCGATTTCTTAGATATTTAATTCTTTGACAAAAGTGACAAAAATTGCATGTTGATCTACCCACTGTCAACCTCTTTTTCTATTCAGTAATATTCAAGCTACCTTAGCATATGGAGTTTTCACTTCTCAACTACCTATGACACTTTGCCAGAAATTGTCACCATATACACCCTCTAGCAGTATGACTCACATAATCTGTGGATTAAGGATATATGGCTCATAGACTGAGGTAATTACTTCAAAAGTTCGCCACTATCGTCGTCAACATGGCCTATTTGACCAATATGGAGTACCTGATCTGATAAAGGCATTCTTCCTCTTTAACCAGATTTCATTTTTCTGTCAATAGTGAGTTCACCATAGGCATAGTGCCTAAGGATTAATACTAGGTGCGTGTTGTACATGTGTTATTTGAAAGGCATAGACCGGCACTCAGTAGTGCACGTAAGAGTCAAAGTGAAAGTGAAAGTACAAGCCACGTGGTCAAACATCGATAATTTAATTCACATACAAAATTTAGAACCAATTACATTTGTATTTCAGAGACTGTAATAAGAAATTCTAGGTGGGAAATACATAAACAATATTTTTTTAAACTTAAAAAAAAGCATAAACAAAAAACTGAGCCTATAAATAGAAAACACATGGCATTCAAAATGGCGACTGTTGTGTTGGATAACGGCGCCGGTTTAGCTAAAGTGGGCTATTCAACAGATAAAACACCTAGGTAAAGGACTAATAGTTTTTTTTACATAGTTTTTATTTGAAACCAATCGTTTTTTTTTAGTTCAAGGAAAAGCACAGCCTATTTCTTCAGCGCTTGTATGTGCCAAAATTATGGCATGATGTCCTCTTATTTGTAATGACTAATGTAGCAAATAATTCATGTCAATCATCATGCTGGCGTCATATGGCACTATTTGGACTGGTTGGTCTCCTTAAATATATCGAATGAAGAGTAGCTGAGGTCCATCGTATTTTTCAGGGCAATTCTTAAATCTTCAGTCAGTGCCCTTATCGACAGGATAACTCATGTATATTGAACTCTCTGGTGTTCATTCCAGACCACGCCACTGGCGCGAATATTTTATGCATGGCAAACAAAAAGTGTGGTATGTTGGCCCAGCGGGCACATAGTATTCCGTAGGGCGATGCCTTAATTTCAGGATTTTTTTCGGTTCCATGTCCGAATGCGTATACTTCATTTAAAAGCGCCATTGTTTTGTAGTAAACATGAGAAACAAAATTTAAACTTTTCTTGAGTCATAAACGATTGAGGGAAACTGTAGGCAGTGTGCAGGGACTCTCTCATTTCCCCTGATCCTATTGATGGGATCCAGTAAATTTCAGATGAGCTGACCAACTGAAAACAAACGGACATGGCTGGCGAACCTAGAAAATTTCGAGTGAAGATGAAACAGTTCATTGCCTGTTAGTCTGGGCCGGGTTTTATACGACCCTGATAAGAACAGAAAGATTCTAACTTTAGCTGCAGCATAAAATTGAATTACTACAATTTAAATTAGCACAATGCCATGATAAAAAAAAAACAACATATACTATACTCGGCGTCACATAAATAACATACTGTTAAAATTTGAATAAAAAATATTTAGCCGTTTGGCTAAACGATTGAGCAAGTCATTTAAGACAATTTAAAGGACGGTAGGTGTTAATAAAGTCGTAGAAAATATTTTTATTCAAATTTTAACAAAAAATGGACTTGCATAGTACTGGTGTGGGGATTTTTGATTCATTGAAAAACATGGCTGCCATTAGGCCTAAAAAAATATGTGTTTCTGGTTACCCGACCGACCCTAACTTTGTTATGGTGTCGGCAAAAAAAAAAAAAAATCTGGAATTTCGGCGTTTTCCGTGGCCGATTTGCATTTTATTGTATTTTAATTGCTCTCTCTTTAATCTTGATTCACTTATGACCACTAGGGCTTATCCGTGTTGACGATCTGCACCCCCCCCCCCCCCCCCAAAAAAAAAAAAAAACCTACCCACCTACCCTTATTTTGAAATGGGTGTTACCGGAAACACATATTTTTTTTAGGCCTTAATATAGAACATAGGGGTCTGACAACAGTTTTTCTCATATTCAAAACACGTTATGTGTAGCCAATTCTGACATTGGATAAATGTATTCAGCATGATGAGATCTGTCAGTGGTCAAATTTTCGTTTTAATCTGATAAGCCATGCTGGAGTAATTGCCTCTTTTCAACGTTTATTTGCTATTTTTAATGAAAAATCTTCTCCTCTGACACTACTTGACCAATTAGAATTAAACATCTTTCTTTTTTTTTTTATTTGTTTTTTAGTAGTAAGGATTTTACACATTCCCTTACATCACCACCTGACTATGGTGTACAATTCACGTCATTCACCTACCATTGTAATATATAAGTTTGGATAGCAATGTATCTAAAGAATAGAAGTTCAGTTGGAATAAAAATCAAGAAAGAAAGAAAGAAAAGAGAAATTGACTAATAATATAAAAAAAATTCCTGTTTAGTAAAATTATGATGGAAAAATAGCTTGTAAAGGAGCCCAATATTTTTTAAATTTGTCTGATGTGCAATTTTTATTTTGCAACATAACTTTCAAGAGATTGGTACTGTCTAATACAGTTGAGGTGGCCAACCATATTTGGTATGATTTCCTTTAATTTACATCTATATAGATAGTTTTTTGCAATTATAGACAACAAATTAGAAAATAAATCTTCTGAAGGAAACCCTAATAGTACTTGCTGCTTAGTAAATACAAAATCTTTGTTGTACAAATGTATTTGATGTGCAAATTATGACCAGAAATGCTTTGTGATATGACAATCATAAAATAAATGTTCGATGGTTTCTTCATCTAGTTTACAAAAAGAACACAGATTGCTTGGCTTTAGCTTGATCCTGTATAATCAAAGGACCAAAATTAAAACTTTTTAATGCTGCAACTAGAAATTCCCATTAAATGGAATCAAAAGCTTTTTCAAAATCAATGAATAACAGTATTCCTGACATATCATGATGTTCTAAATAATGCATCAGATCATATACAATGTCTAGTATTTTCTCCTATAAATCTATCTTTAATAAAATCCTTTTGTGTATCACTTACGATATTTGGTAATATGGTTTTTAATCAATTTGCAATTGCCGCAGAGGCTATCTTCATGTCTGTATTTAACAAGCTAATAGGGCGCCAGCTTTTAATGTATCTCCTGTCCTTACCATCTTTAGGAATACAAGTAATGACACTCTGATACAGGAAAGCAGAAAAATTTCCTGTTTCATAACCAAAATGTAAGGATCGAAACACAAATGGTACAAAATCTTTCCAGAAAAATTTATAGAAATCAATAGTAAATCCATCTGACCCAGGACTTTCACCATTTGTCATATGTTTTAGTGCAAAAGAACACTCATTAAATGTTATGTTACCCTCACAAAGTTCACTTTGATCTTGTGTAAGTTTAACACCATGCTTGAAAAATAAATCATTTCCACAACCTGAATGTATGCTTGAATACAAAGATTTATAAAAATTCTCTTGTTCAAGAAGAATTTTTGACTGTTCTGAAATATGTATTCCCTGATCATCAATCAACTCTGTTAATGTCTTTTTTATAAATTTTTTTTTTCTAGCTTGCAAAAATATTGAGAGCATTTTTCCCGATTTTCTTGCCAGTTTGCATGTGATGGTAAAAGTTGCTGTAGTGCATCCCTACAAATTACCTTTGCAAGGTTTTGAAAGAAATAATTTTAGAGAATTTTCTTTTCAATACAGTGAAACAATGGGAACATTTTTTTAGGCTTAGACAATTGCCTTACTTTTTTGCAAGTAATTTACTGGGTGTTAAAATTGCTGTATCAGAGAAATCGATTGATTGTAATGAAAAGTTAGATGTTGTACTAACTTCAGACAAAAAGGCCTCTTTTTCTTCAGTCTACAAGACAATTAACTATTGTGATAGAGTAAGGCCCCAGTATACAGTATTTACAATTTACTCTGGATCATTCGTGTGGTCGAAAAAAGAAAACTTACACAACTACTTCCATTAATATGGAGTAGGCATTTCTTATAAAAGTGAGCACTGTTTCACTTTACTTGAAATATCCGTTTACCCTCATGAGCAGCTTCAGCAATTCCTTTTTTTTTCAAGTTTTTCTAGAACAATGTCAGTTTCCAATGAATATTTTACTTATAACCTATGACATAAACAAGTGCACATCGAAGATTTTGATGCTTTCAAGAAGATTATGAATGAGTAATCATTTGAACCAAGGTTATAGCGGTAATCAAAAGAATGTAATCCAGGGACAAAGACCAGACATGGAAAACAGACATAGAAAGAACATAAAGTAACTAAAATCATACATACAAAGTAACAAAAGCAAATGAGCAACTCGGACTCTACTAAAAACTGGGAGCCGACAGCCAGCAGAACTTTACAGCCTAGAAAGAGATATTCCTACTTTTCTTGAACTTTTCAAACCATATTCATTTTTTTTAGTTAAAAAAAGATAGAAAAGGCCTCAAGACTTACTGAAAAGATTAACTTACTTTTTGTATGTGATCTTTAATCAAACATTTTTATTTGTTTGGCTGAAGAAAGTGTTAAATTTTCTCTGTAAGGACAGTCACTTTTTGTTACTTCCGGGACCTCACTTTTTTTCATTAGTATATGGGGAACCTTAAGGGAAATTAAGGTATGTGTAATAACGGTAGACCTCACATCACTTCATGGTGCTGGCTATGATTTTACTTCTTAATTTGAAAGCAAGACGGTCCATATAATTTCCTGCCAGTTCATATGATGTAAAATGGACTGGCTGTTTTATCTAAGAAAGTATACTAATAAAAACCTAAAAGAATAATATTTTGATATACTACCCCTGATATGGTGGTGGGTTTTTACCTATTATGAAAAAGGAACTATGAAAAAGTCTATTTTAGTTAAAAGTGGAAATATTTATTGTATTTGAAATATCTTTTCTGAAGAATGTACCCTCTCAAGATTCATCATTACCTCCAACAAATATGGGCTCAATTTCACCACAAATTTCCCTCTTTCTTAAGACAAATATGTGTATCTAGAAAAAAAATGAAGCATTCCCTAGGTATGAGAAAGGTAAATTAAATCGAACACTGATCTGACTTTTGCTGTGTTGTTTTTATCAATTTTATCAAATTAAGGACTTGTTCTTAACCTATTGAGTTTAAATTTACACATGAAATACAAGGCAGTCAAGCTTCTTTTAAGATGCAAGTGCATGAGATTTGGTAAAAGTTTGAAAGATCAAAGGAAAATGCCACCAAATCAGCTTCAAAATGTGTAATAATCTTCTTCTCAGAAAATATGGGACAGAATTTAATGAAAGTAGGTCTATTTGTTCTTTAGGGTATCCTGCACTAAAGAGCCATTTGGATTTTTTAACTGTTGAAAAACATGGACAGCTGTAATGTTCTTTTTTTTAAATAAAACATAGAGATCAGACAGCAATTTTTTGCATATATCTCTAAAATTGTTGGGTTTAGCAAAATTCTTGCAATGGGTAGAAGTGTTTTCAGCATCATGGGATCTATCTCTGGACAAATTTTCATGAAAATCTGTTATTATTGCCTTTTTTGTATGTATCTTTTTGCTATTTTTGTTTGCTGCTTTAAAATAAATCTTGACAGGAACTACTAGATAGAATTCAGTGAAAGTTGATTTGATTATTCCTTAGGTGTCCTACACAAAATGATTTGTGATTTTTTTATTCACAAAAAAAAACCAAAAAAACATGGCCGCTTTTACACAAAAAAAATGTAGCTAATATCAAGCCAGGTGAGCAATTTAGGCTCTTTAGAGCCTCTAGTTTAATAAGTTTATATCCATGCAATGGTGCAATGGTAATACATATATGTCTGTATGAAAAGAAAAGCTCTTAAAATTGGTATCATGAGGCATTGAATCAAAACTTTCTAAAAATGAAAATTTTTTTTTAGAAATTCAAGATACAGTGTACAAGTATACTTACATATCACCTGTGAAGTTACATGTTCAAATCACTATCTCCCTTTTGTACATAAATGAAAGTAATCAAATTTATGTTATATCCATCTAAATTTAATTAAATGAAATTATTTAATCCATTGTTCATGTAATATACTGCCAAGATTCAAATTATTTATTTGGGTTAGGTTTGATCCACGCTTCAGATAACTATCTAGGTTTTAATCACAAAAAACTGTTGGCACAATTGTACATAGAACAATAAGATCTTGTCACAATTAAAGACTTGGATATGTTTTTGATTTATTTACTTTATCTGTCCATCCAGTGTCTTTAAAAATGAAAAAGAAAATCACCTTGATAAACAGAAGTATTCAACCTTAGTTTATTTTTCTAACCTTTGTGTAGTGAAGATATCATGAATTTGTGCTTGCTGTTTTTTCCACTTTTTTCTAATATTGCTCTACTTCATTATGTTCCTTTAACTTGTTTGTTTTTGTTTTGTATTTTTTATTGAGTATTGTGGAATTAAGTCTACTTTTAGCATTAGTTTTTATATGACCAGAAGAAAATATATATTTCGGTAGTATGATACCATATAGCGGGTTAATTTTGCTGAGCTAAATTTTCATGATTTCGAAGGCCAAACGTCTGGAAGATATTTTCGTGGTTTTTTTTTTTCCCGGTCTGAAGAGGTGTGACAAAATATTTTTGTGGGTGAAATCCTATGTATGCATAATTTTCGTTATATTAATTGAACCTCCATTTTCACTTAATAAGGTTTTATCAGTCCCCGTTACAAGGCCTTTACCGGCAGCTACAACTATTTGAGTGTTTATGACAACTCCATTATCCCTCAGAACATTGATGTACCTCTCAACTTTAGCATCAAGTTCAGCACCTATTAGCAAAGGTCTACCATGCTTTGTGGGCACAAGTTCAGTAATCTCACCATCAAAATCTAATTTCCGTTTCTTTGAATTGAAGGAAGCTTCATAAGATTTTTTCATGCTACGTACGGTACTTTCTACCAGTTTGGTAAACGTTCTTGAAAACTTCCTAATGGTAGCAGCCGGACAATTCTGCAAACAATATTTTCCAATTTCAGCACGATCTTGAGGTGTATAAGTCAGATAAGTGCCATGTTTTGTTGAGACTGGAGTTTCAGACAAACTTTTACTTGCATTATTTGGTGGACTTCCAATTATTTCACTGACTAGTTCATTTGCGTTCTTTAAAGCATTTGAAAAAATTCAGAATACTCATTTTCAATTACTGGTATCCTTTACACATAACAATCGTTTGAAAACAAATTTGTGATTAAAATTTACAAAAGTATAATGGATTAGGTCGAATGAACAAATAAAGTATCGAAGTATCGTATTAAGAAATAACCGTTACGTTGGCATAAAATTTTTTGCAGGTTTTATTTTCGTGGTTGTTGCCAATCTGCGAAAATAAGCGAAAATTAAACCCTCGCAAAAATAACCCGCTATATGGTAGTATGGCACTGCCAGTGTCATTGTTTGTAGACACATGGTTTTCATGCCGTAACTAAAATACTACCAGTAGTTGATCTTTATAAATTTTTAAACAAGGTTCTAAACCACAAAAGGAAGGTTGGTATTGAGATTAGGGTTTATTTAGAATTAGGGGCCATAGAGGGGCCAAAAACAGGAATTTTCCTTATGTTCAGACATTAACTTGAGTAAAAATGAATGGATTTCATATAAATTTTACTGCAAGGTACCATACCACCAAAGAAAGACAGGAAATGATTTGTGCGGTTGTGACTTGAGCAAAGTAAGAGTAAAGAGCCACTAAGGAGCCAGATACAAGTATTTTTTTTTTATTTTAATTTCTAAATAACATTTTAAGAAAAGGGGAATGCATTGCATTGAAAGTGTACCGCAAGTGCCATACACCCTAAGGAAGGTTTGGATTGATTTTGGAGCTTTTGACTTCAACCATCGAGGAATAAAGGGCCAAAAAGTGACCTCTTCAATTCTGGTCAAATTCTTTTCCTGTGTTAAAATCTTATCATAATAAAAATTAACAGCTGTATCAAGTTTGAATGGTGTGTCCATACTTGCCCCAGCAATCCTGGTTCAACCTCTGTATTTGTTCAGTTTGTGATGTCATAACTTTCAATCTCCTATAGATGTGCAGAACTAATGACTACAAACCTACTGTAAAGTAGTGTTGATTAAGGTATGGCACTACAGCTTTATTTGTGAAACTATAACTGTGAAAGTACTTTTGTTCGTGGGGTACAGATTTTTGTGGTTTTCATGGGTAAGTCAAACCTCAAAATTTGTTTCCTAACGAATATGTATACTGAAAACTTCAAAACCATGAATTCAAGAATCTACAAACTTGTTTCTTCCCTGATCCACGAAAATTGGTGTCCATGAATTAAATTACTTTCACAGTACTAAGGTGATGTCTATATAATATCAGTATAGATTCCCAAGTTATGGACACCAGTTCCTGACTGAATAACAGAATTGTGTTAAACAACAATTAACCAGTGATTTTCCTACTGAAAACTAGTGAAATCTTTATTAATGTTATAATTGATGGTTATTTTTAAGGTTGATGCCAAACTGTGTAACTAAAGCTAAAAGTGTGAGAACAAGAACATTTATAGGAGACCAGATAGATGACTGTAAAGATTTATCGGGATTATATTACTTACTACCATTCCAAAAGGTTTGTTATAAGTGTACTTTTATTTTTGAAGATTGATGATGAATACATAGTTACTCTTTAACTTGTTAAAAGGAGAACATCACAGATTTGTATTGAGATCATTTGTTTTTGCTTATATGTATAGTAAATATTCACTGAGTTATGCTTAGTGAATTTAGTTTCACTTTTTAAAATTGATAAAAAACTTGCTATAACTATAATGTGAATATATCAAAAGGAGTTACTGTATAAAGGTTGAATGACATGCAGTTACTGTAACCTTTACTTTATTTTAGGGCTACTTAATTAATTGGGAGATACAGAGACAAATATGGGACTTCATGTTTGGCAAAGATGGTTTGAAGGTTTGCATATTTACTTCTGATTTTCCCCATGGTCATTGCTTTGAAAATGTAACATATAAATGTTTTAGCTATAGCTTGCTTCTTGTCAAGTACTCATGTAACACAGCTGGACTTAGCTGCAGCTAGTCCCCATGGCCTAATACAGGTATCGTTTCAGATACCTGGACTTAGCAGGAGCTAGTCCCCATGTCCTAATACAGGTATTGTTTAGTGGTAAGGGTAAATAATGAGTAATTTTGAAAAAGTGAAAATGTCTATCTAGTTCAATAATTGTATTTCAAAAGCTGCCATTGTGTGTAAAGCTCTAACACAGTTACAATAAAGTGCTCTATACTATGAACTATGTGCAATATGACAAATTCCTGAAACAAGCTCATCTGCTCTTAAAAAATACTCCTTTTATTCAAATCATGACTTGGATGATCTTGGGAAACAAGTAAGGAAGTACAGCTATTTGAACAGGGCATTCTTGTTATTCAATATTCCATATATTACTGCAGGTAGATTTCCAGGATACCAACATCATTGTAACAGAGCCGTACTTCAACTTCAGTTCTGTACAGGAGGCCATGAACGAAATCTTCTTTGAGGAATACCAGTTTAGTTCAGTATTTAGATGTAACCGTAAGTAAATCTTCTTTTAGGAATAAACGTACTAGTTTGTTCAATGTTTAGATTTAACTGTAAGTAAATCACTGCAGTTAAAGGGTCAAGTATGGAATGTAACAAAAGTGACTTGATTGCTTATTTGTAAATTTCAATGTTCTGAAAAATGTTTGGTGCCAAACTTTGTATTTTCAAGTTTCAGTAGAAAGTAGAACAGTACTTATTGAAGTTGAAAATATTGATAAAAATCATAGCACCACATCTTAACCACCAACATATACACAAATGTTCATATTTTCAGCCTCTTATTTATCCCAGTACAAGTACAGTAAGGAGAAAGACCAGAAAACACTGTGTTCAATAGTGGTAGATGCTGGGTATTCGTTCACACATATCATACCATACTGTAAAGGAAAAAAACTCACAGAGTGTACGAAAAGGTTGGTTCAAAGGGAGGTAATTCATTCACACATATTATCAATCTTTCATACAGAGTAAGAGGGGTTTCAAGGACCAACAGCTCGAGAGATTGACATATTATACCATACACTCACAGTGTATGAAAAGGGTTCCAAGGGGGATAATTTACTCACGCATATTATCAATCTTTCATACAGTGAGAGGGAGAGCAAGGACCAACAACTCTGTTGACATATAATACCATGCAGTAAATGCAAAAAACTCACAGTGTAAAAAAAGATTTGTTGAAAGGGAGATAATTCATTCAATTTTAGTTTTTATGAATGTTAATTTAATTTCTGCCTTAATGTACCAAAACAATGTATGTCCTAAATAGATTGATCCAGTATCATTGATAATTGATACTTATGATTTGTAGGTGATAATTGCGTACATTTTACACTTATTGAAGACCTTTTGGTGATCTCTAGATGTATTACTATCTTGGATTAAGGTAATACGCAGATGCATGCATTGGGTTTCACCCTATCTGTTTTTCTTCCATGATTGACATCCGTAGGTTTTGTACAGAATTAGATTTACTCATATGTTAAATAAGACAATGTAGTTTAAAAGATTTTTTCAGGAAAGTATATTTATAATTTCAGGATAGATATTGGTGGGAAAGTGTTGACAAATCATCTGAAGGAAGTTATCTCTTATAGGTTAGTTTTTGTTATAAAATAAAATTTTTAAGTACTTTGAATGGAATATATGTGTCAAAACTTGTAATTCATTGACACAATAAAATGGTCTGATTTTTTTATTGCTGATACTTAGGTTTCATAATTAGTGGTGTACATGGTATTGTGGATTTCATTAGAGCAACAAAGTTTTTATAGAAACATAACATTTTATTTGAAATTCATATTTGTTGTTAGACTGTCCACAAAATTCCCATCCAGCAACAAAAGTTCTTCAACATGCAGTAAGTAAATTATCCAAGTTCTTCACTCATAAGGTTTTATTTTCTATCATGTTTGGCGTGGATGTTAATTTTATTAGATAAATAAGATGAAAAACTCCTTTAATTGTTGGTTGATTATCTCCCCTTTCAGACAACTTATGGTGATGGATGAAACTTATGTGATTAACCAGTTGAAGGAAGATGTTTGTTATGTTTCACAGAATTTCATGAAAGACATGGAAACAGCAAGGTATGGAAATTCACTCTTTTATTTAGAAAGGGAATAGCTGCCATCTTTCTTAGATATTCTTCCTATTTCACTGGTCATGTTAACAAGCAGCATGATAGGTATCGAACAAGAAGCTGGAATTCTTCAAGTCTCTGGAGGGAACCAAGTTTATGATGATGCTCCTGATTTCTGTGTGTTCTTTTTAACTTTTCTTTTTGATGCTTCTATGATTGTTTCATCCACAGATTTCACTTGTCTGTGATTGTTTCATCCACAGATTTCACTTGTTATACACTTTGTTACTGCTATTTTATTCTTCCATACAGCAGTATAAATACATTTTTCTTCTTGAGCAGTTTTTTCACTAATTTCACAACCAAGAAAAAACTATGGAAATATGATATTACTTGTACAAAATATGTGTTCAGGTCTGTAAAATATTCTTGTTTTGGAGTATTACCTTGAGTTACAAGGAAAAAAATAATTTTTTGCATGACATGTGATAAGATTAGTACCATTACTTAGTCATGATGGCTTCATCAAAATGTAGTTCAATTTGTTGCAGAAAGAGAGGTAAAGAAAACACTATAGCCAGAGACTATGTCTTACCTGATTATACACATATAAAAAGGGGTTTTGTTAGGCCAATGGAGGAGACCACAGGTAGAGCTAAAGATGGGGAACAGGTGAGAATTAAATTACTAGAGGAGAAATTATATCCAGTTACCAAGTTGGGATTTATATCTATCTGTCCATATGTCTGAAATTAATGAAATTGTATGCATTAGTTTACATTATATGCACATTTTTTTGGAGCAAGGATTGTTTCGAGCATGTAAGGGGAGATAATTAAAGTTAAATTTTCTAAGATTGCAATTGTAATAGCAATAAATCAAATCATTCAACTAAATTTAATAAAGCTTCATACAAATTCTTTGTACCATCTGTAAACATTGATGATGCAGGGTTTCCAATGCTTATTCTTTGTATTAGGGGAATTTTAAATTACTGAAGAGTTTAAGAATTCAGTCACTTTCAAATTTATTTCAATAGTTAATGGATGAAGTACATTACATTGTATTATCAAAAGACTTATCATCATGTAAAGATCTGCAGGAATCGAAGTAATTATAATCATAATCTTTGCCGAGGAAAATTATAGAATTACAGCAGAACAGGACTTTGTGTTTTTTTCTTTCAGATAATAAGAATGAGTAATGAAAGGTTTGCCATTCCTGAGTTGTTGTTTCACCCATCAGATGTAGGTATCCATGAAATGGGTGTGGCTGAAGCCCTTGTCCATGCTGTTCAGTCACTTCCTGAAGGTAATTAAGCCAACAACAACGCTGTACTCACACATTGCCATGCTATAAAAACTCTTGTTAGATTATAAAAACTATTTAGCAAATGGTTCATGATGCTGAAGGTCATATGACAATACAATGAAATCTATCTAACCCTGAATCTGAATGCCTGTCTAAACCAAACGCTTTTATAAAGTCCTTTTATATCAATTTACATGTATTTTGAAACTTGAACTAAACTGATCAAATTTTAAAGGGACTCAGTTTAGACAGGTTTTCATTTTGGAACCGGTTGATTGCTCAGAAATATTTTCTGAACTGAAGCATACTTGAAGTACATTGTAGTTTTAACCGGGAGACAAACATGTCCATGTATTGCAATTTGACCCAAAGTGTCATGAATTATTTGATATATCATACATTTGAGATGTTATTCCTATGCAGTATATGTGTGAAAAAAAAACAGAGTAAACATACATGACTTATAATTCCCTAACAGTCTATATAATGTTATATAATTTAATTCTTGTAAAATTCTGAATGATTCAACGTTGTCCAGCAATAATGTCCACTTTGTATAAACTGACTTGGTATTTTAGCCAGGCCCTCTGACTACAGAACTACATCAGTGTGGTATCCTAATACACTAAAAACATGCATGTAAATTACAAATGGCGTAATCAATTGACAGTTGACGGTATTGATCAGCATGAAAAAAATGTTGACTTTTTATTATGAAAACAATATATCGTTACATGTTTTGTGATTTTATTTTTGTTTTCTGGTGTTTTTGAATTAGAATATATAAATTGTTTTCAGTTGTTGGTTAGATTATGGGATATAAATGAATTTTGGTAGGTGTAAGCTGCAACAGTAAATGTAAACTGACCCAAAGTTGTTTATTTCCCATAATATAACAAGCATTTTAAACAATCCTTAAGTGAACTAGTAAATACATCTACCATAATCAAATAAAGAAATAAAAATCTTAAAGTTGAAAATATTGTAATAATTGTTATGAAAGTAGGAACTAAAATTTATCGTTTTCATTTTACTTCAAAGTTTAGGGGTTAAAAAGTATTTCTGTGCTGTTGTCGTCATAGTTGGTAGTTGTGTTGTCATCTGATTTGTCTTGCTTAAACATTTGGTATTGATAGGACAAATTAAGCATAAATGAATGGATCTATATATAAAATTTTACATTAAAGTTTTTTGTTGCAAATAAATGGAAGGGATTGGTTTTGGGATTATGGTCTAAACTGGGATCAAAAACATACATTTATAAAGTTTACCATGAAATACCTATTTCTTGAGTAAGTTTAACAGGTCTTGATCTGAAGTCTTTTGTTTTGTTTTGTTTTTAATTTTTTTGTATAAATGTAAATGTAGTTTTTTGTAGATTTTTGTAATGAAGACTCCTTTACAACTTATTATACGTTTGGTATTTCAAAATAACACATTGACTGGGAATGCTTGAAATTTATGTACAAGGTACCTTGTACCAATTGAAAGGTTTTGACTGATTTTGGAGGTTGTTGCCTTCTCTATACAGAAATTAGGGGTCAAGAAACAAGCATATAAGCATATTGTATACAAACTGCTTATTAATGTGCAAAGAGGAATAACTCTATTTTATCAAAGTGTATGTGATTGTCCAGTTTTTCTTTTATCATCACTCCTACTGGTGTATGTAAATGGAAACAGTTTCCTGAAATTAATCCTGATTATGCCATAAAAGGGGGTCCCAGAGTGGGGAATAACCTCATTATTAATAAGTATATTTATCTTCCTGAATTTAAACACTTAGACCAGTAATTTTTTTCTTATTTCAGTTCTTTTTAGTGTGACACCATTTTAACTTACTACTGTACTGTTAAGTAAATCATTCAAGTACTATAAGGTCTATTATCACATTCATTTCATTGTCAGCAATGTCACATATTAATCAAAATCAAAATTCAGAACTGTGTTAAGCAATGATTTATGGTCTATACTCCCCCCCATAATGTTCAGCGTATGACATATGTTGTTTTATCAAGCTGGGCCCGGAGAAAAATTTTATTTCTTTACCATTGTTTTGTGAAAGTTCCAGGGGTAATGTTACCAGTCTACTGAAACTAAGGTTGAATCTGAATTGGTGTATACTAGTACCGTAATCTTGTACTTCTCCAGACTTGGTTAATTACTTGTATTTTGTTCCACTATATTCAAAGGATCATATAAGTCCACAGTTTGTTTTGTAGAAATCACATTTAACTGTTTTGACTTTTGTCATCACTTCCCTACCTTCTATATAGTTGTATTTCTTCCATACATGTAAACTTTTAGGTAGTTTAGAAATGTTCCACTTATTACATGATCCTAATTTGCACAATTTTTAGGTGATCTTTTTATTAGCTTTACTTCAGTCCAAGTTTATTTTCTGGGCCTTGGTGGGTTATATTAGACTGGGTTCTTTTTTTGGTAATTTCGAAACAAATACTGTATCTTATGCCCATGAAAAGGTATATATCTAGCAATGGTATTTTCCTATCAAAACATACATTTCAATCATTTGATTGTAGTGGAGGAAACAATTCTACAGTTTTTAATATTTCTACAATGTTTTCTTTTACAGAAATGCAGCCCCACATGTACAACAATGTAATTCTAACTGGTGGTAACTGTAGAATTCCCGGTTTCTATGACCGAATGTAAGTAATATAGACAACAGATGTATTCTGGTTACATATGATGATAACTCATGTTTACCACTTCTACCAATATTTTACAATTGAATGCTTAAACATGACATTATCAATTTATTCATTTCCCATTGATATGGTAACTATTTCAAAAAAAAAAGTTTATAGTAAGACTGACAATTGAATAATTGGTAGGGGTTATCTACCTATTGTTAACAATAGTACATTGTATATTGCAATTGTTCATTTGTGGACTTAGCCATACTTAAGAGACTTTAAATTTGATGGTCACTAATTCTCTGCTTGCCAAGTGGGGTATTGCCAGAAGAAGCTAATTTACAAGTAATCAATTAAAACAATAAGAATGCAACATGTGAAATGTTACTTTTAAGCCTTTAAAAATTACTTACACTGAGAGAAAACATATTGACCCCATGACAAAAGTACCCTATATACATGTACATACAAAACTGCAATTCACAGAAATGTGAATGCACACAATGTTGGACCTTATGGACTGTGAGTTTTCTACATCACAGTATAATCATATCTGGGTCACTTTTATCTATGCTCATAATAATATGTTGACATGTACATTGTATTTTGTATACTGCTTTTTTATGTGGGGAGGTATTACATGGTTGTGGGTTAATTATCAACAATTTTGTTTTAAGGACATAATGCTACTGTAGCAAGTACAAGCAATTTTTCTAACATTGTCTGTACTCACTGTTAATGTTGGTATTGCTGTTGCTTTCATTAATAAGTCCAACTACTAATATTTTTTCAGGGAGAGGGATACAAGGAGTATGACTCCAGAAGAATATGATTTACACATGTGTAAACCAGAAAAGTAAGCCTAGATTTAGTTGAAAATTTACTTTTATTTTGATTAGTTAAACAAAACATGTGCAGTATGTTGTAATTCCTTAGGATTTATTAGAAATTTTTTTTTGCCAGAATAAATTCTCTTTTTTATGACAACAGTATATGCACCACAGCTTTTTAACTTTTTTCAGAGGATCCAAGATGTAACCCATTAATTTTGACTGACAAGACTTGCAGATTAAACATTCTAGCCTCATTATAACACGGAATTTGTCTGCTTCTTATTCCATATTTTCAACTTTCTTTCATCTGTGGCAACATCCCTTTAGCACCTGTGAATGGTGTTCTACAATTGAACTTCTGGAACTTTGTTATGTTGCTACATCATTAAAGTCATCACTACAAAAATTTTATGGTTGTCATCACGATCTCATGGATTGTTATGGTGTATCCATCTGCACCATGAGAAATGATTTGTTCACTGCACATGCTTTGTGTCATAATTTTCCTTTCTTCTGTCTTGGCAAACCTCAATATTCAAAACATGAAAATTTACCTCAATTTAAAAAATTTCATAATCAACTTGCTTTCGATATAGATTCTATATTTCACTGTCTGGTCCTTGTTTCCTTGGAAACATCTTTTGATCTTGTATCTTGGTTCCCTTGATTACTCATTCATGTACAGTCATGTACAGATCTCATTTTTTATTTTTAGTTCTTCTACTTATGCATGGGAAGGAGGAGCAATGCTGGCCAAGGATCCTCAGTTAAAGAAGCTGTACATTAGTCGAGAAGACTATGAAGAAAATGGACATAATATATGTTTTGAGAAATTTGATGTTTGATATGTGAAGTTCAGTTGGTTGAAAAATTATGATCTTTAAGGCCAAAGTTCACTTGAGAGGTCAACACTTTAAGATCAGACTTCACTGGACAAGTTCACTATGTGAATTGAAACAATGCTGACTGGTTGAGTTGACTGTAAGTTGAAAGGTCACAGAGTGACTAATGTGGAAACTGTTCATTTGTTACAGATAAATTTTGCCTTCTGAATCCTAAATATGACAATTGATGGCTATGAAATCTGGCTCAAAACTTCGGAATGATTATTACCATAAAACAGACATTCAAATTTAATTTTGTCAGTTATCTCATGCAGAAAAAAGCAAAAATTTGGTCCTCAACCATTTGTCTAGCAGTAAGAAATTACAGTTTTGCATTCTGTTCAGCTCACCAGTGATAAAAAATTCATTGTCTTGCACTACAGTATATTTAAACCTTGTAATAATGAAGAATTACTTCCTTAGACATGTTAGTTGAGTGTAATTAACAAATGTTGCAAGCAGTAGTGCAGAAAGGGAGTGAAAGAAGTCCACAGAACATTGGAAGAGGTAGAAAATAACACTGTTATAACAGAATAAGAGTGGAGGTTGGCAGAGAGTAAATATCGGAATTGTACTTCAATGATTACCTAAATGTGTTCATTTTTGTATGTGTTAACATGTATTAGTATATTAAATCAATTTATTCTACATATCAGATGTTCAGTATTTTTTAAGCTACAAATAATTTATACATACCCTTGATAAAAATTCAGTATTTTGTTATTAATTTTGATATGCTTTTGGCTTTACACTAATTTTCAGTTTTCTGTGTCAGTTAATTTGCTTATAGATTAAATTATTGAGTTGTAAGTCCACTTTTACAGATAATTCATTGTAAAATCTCATATTGGTGATTTGACCATTTACATATTGATGATTTGACTATTTACATACTGGATAGTTGTAGTTGTTTTAATGTTATAACATTTGCAATATAATGTCTAAAGAGACAGCCTTAATATCGCAGTTTTTCTGTCCTTGAAAATCACTTATACTTCTAGATATGATAGGTTTTTTTTTCTTGCCTGTGATGAATGTTGCAAAAAGCAAGACTTTCAACATCCACATAGGAGTCCATGTTAAGATTTTAATGTAAAGTTTTTTGATTAAGTCAGTGTAATATGGTCGGTCCTGTTTGGTGTACAGTTTCATTAGACTCACTGCTAGTATAGCACACATCTGTATCTGTTTCATGTATATGCCTCTGCAGTCAGGGTCTTTTTACTTCAGGTTAAGATTTTATATTAAGTTTTCTGATTAGGTCAGTTAAATATGAATTGTTCATGCTAAGTCAATTATATTTGGTATACAGTTGAATAAGCATCACTATATCTCAATTCTGTATCTTTTTCGTACATATGCCCCTGCAGTAAAGGTCTGTTGACTTCGAAATTTTAACCTTACTTAAAAATCATTTCTTCACAGTCCCATATATGTAAACAATAAACTATACCTGAGGAATTGGTCCACTTTGGTGGTGTCAAATGATTGTATGAATAGGAAAAATTATCCTAATATATATAATAAGTAACAATGTCACAACTTATGATTAAAATGTCCATTGCAACAGGCAATATATTTCTGTGATAACAGTGTATTATTACTGCACATGTTCAGAAACTGGCAACCATTGTTTCACTATCTTCATCATTTACATGCAATGGTGAAACAGGGACTTTATATTACACTCCCTAGGTAAAATAATGAAATATATAGATAATCAAAATTTTCTGATGTATAAAAAAAAATCTGTTATTACATGATTAATCAAAGGCTCCAAAATCCTCTGTAATAATGTTATCTTTATTGTTGGCAAAGAAGTGCAAGTCTAACGTTTATGATGTGGCTAATTTTATATGGAACCCACATGTGGATAAAAATTTTGAGCACGATCAATTTCAGCTTTGGGATTCAAATAGTTAGGGGTAACCCTGAGAATATTATAACTTGATATATTTAAGTTGTGTTTGTGTTTTGTCTGTGTGTTTCATGTTTGGAGAAAGAATAATCCATACGAAAATCTGTTATAGAAAATCTCAACTTTGATGTGTTGTTTAGAATACTTTCTTAACTCCCTAATTTTTTTTTTCAGTACAGCTTTTTCTTACCCACTACCCGCTAGTATATGGAATAAATAGTGTTTAAAAACTAGGCAAAGTAAGTTCTCTACGTTATGACCTGGTAGTATGGATAAGTACTTCTGTTCAGGCAGGGGTATGGGATTTATACCGACGGGTAACCAACCAATCAAAAGCCCGTATTTGCTACTAGCCAGGGATACAACAACTTGCCCAGGGGACATTTGAAATTTTAACCATAGGACTGGAGGGTTTTTAGAAATTTCGTGAGTACTCTTACATGAAGAACATTATGCAAAGGCAGGTCCTGGGGACTTGGGATCGGAACATCGGAAAGACCCCCTTTTCGTGCAGAATTTAGGCAAAACTTAACAAATAATACTCTGCGGATCCGCTCCTGTTATGTGAAATGTATTTTAAAGATGCAAGATGTACCGGTATTCTTCAGAAGTTAGAAATTTAAAAAAAAATTGAAGACAGGTCAGAAACCCTTTATGTTTTAATACATTTGATTAAGAGTATTGTGTCTACTGTCTTTCCAGTGTACTGCTTGGCACTGAAATTCTGAAGTCCATAATTTGAAGCCCATCCTTCAAATTCTTTTTTAAAATTTTGTCAGGGATTTTTATAGCACTAGACTACTTTTAAAGTCATAGCTTTTATCAGTGACTTTATCTACCTGTTAAAAATAATTTCTGCATTATGACACTGGTATGTAAACCCGAAATTTGAACTCGGACAACTTAATTTTCATTCATAATTCCACCCCCGCATTTTTTGTCATGTTTTGAATAATAACAATTGTGAAATTTTGATTCACGCATTTAAGACTACCAAAAGCCTGTAAAGAAATAAGTTAGAACAAATATTTCAGGTATTTCCTATTGCACTAAAAGAGAACAACTTAAGTAAGTCCATTACTCCTTGTACCTTATTACAGACCATGGGGTATTATTCGGGAAGGGGTTTACTCTGAAATGCTTTGACGGGATGTGCATTTTTAAAATACTCGTGTCTATTTGAACTTAAGCCTTGATCAATCAATACCCTAAGTCATACCCCTGGTCCCTATGTATACCTGAATCTAAGAGAACAATTTATTACATCAACAAATACGTTGGCTGATTCAGGGATGCAGGTGATTGATACCCTTTTTATGGGAAAATTTATCATTCACAAGTGACAAAAATGGGTAATAATGTACCGATTATATATGTCTTCCTGGTTAAAAAAGATCTGCATGCTAAAATTTCTGAAGAATGGATCCATAAAAATGCACATCCCGCGTATACTGTGTAAAGGGAGTAACCCCGGGAGTATTACACTCTTCCCAAAAGGGATTTCTGTACACATATAATGTCACAAACGGTGAAAGCAGGTCGTCGTCACGAGTAAGAGTACAGTTTTCAAGCCAGGGACGGATGCAGGAATAGAACGTGTAAAACTTTTTTTGATAGACATTTACAACTTCGAAAAAAATTAACATTGTTTGTACTCATATCCGATACCAAAATCAAAATTTCCTGTCAAAAACTTCGTCCTGTGAAGATTATGAATTTTTTCTGGACATATTTCAAAAACATACTGCACATCCAATCTGATTAAAAGCAGCTGTTATGATACGCTGCATTGCCTTATGCTCCGTATCATAGCAGCTGATTTAAATAATACATTTCTTTAGTATTGAATTAGAATGAAATTAATTTCTCCTGGGTATTTGCATCATTCTTACGGTTTTACCCGTTCTTACATTTTCCCGCTTAAAATATTTTGGGTTTTTGGCGGATTTTCGTCCAAGTCATTCATTCAGCACGACGATGTCCTATCGATCGGTTCGGTTAAATTTTTGTCTCGCCACGTCCCCTTGGATAGAGAAAGAAAAGGTGATACTATAGCGAAGTCGTTTTTCTTCGAGATTATTTGAAAGCTGTAAAACAACAAAGTAACCTTAACTCGCAGTTAAGACAAGAAGTAGCGGAACTTAAAAATAAATTGCATGGTTCCGCGGTTTTCTGTTGCATCCCAAGTTCAAAAGGTAAATCAGGAACAAGTGTACGCATGGAAATACGAAAGTAACAAGATACAATTTATTCTTGCTGACCTTAATAAGGCAGGGTTAGAAATAGTAGCCAGACCGCCAGTCCAAGACTGGCTATTTTTTGGCAGGGCTGGCTAATTTTAGCAAAAACTTATATAGCCATATAGTAAATATATTGAAAAATTGTATTCAGGACTGGCTAGAAATTGAGTCAGTTTCCTACCCTGGTACCAACAAAATAACCGAACACTATCCGATTTATAATCCAGTCAAATCCAAAATAAATCAGGCAAGATAGATATTACACAACCGGAGTTGCTGGTACCACAATGGTCCTGACTTGGTACAAGCATTTCAAACAAAATGGTGGCTTAAATCAAGGTTTTACAACGCGCTAAAACTCCCTCTTCCATTGCGGTGTACATATCAGTGGGGATTAAAAAGCATTTGCATGCTATTGTCGGTAAATCGGCGGTCACACCAGCACACAAAACAATTACAAAAAACACATTACTCATTATTTCAGAAGAAACTAGTTATTTTTCAACCAAGGACTGATATCTAAAAAGAATCTGGTAAGAGACCTTTTAAGGTGCATTTCGTCATACCCCTGATTCAGGAATCTGTTACGCAGATACTTATAGCGTTTAAGGAAGAAATCAGAGTAGTTATTACTTGCTCTATCGTAGCGAATCAATTGTGAAATATAACTACCATATGCAGAAGATGAAGGGATATTGCTGCACAGGTAAGGAAAATGTATGATATTAAAATTAAAATTGTCTCTATTATCATAAATCTTAGTGCTGAGATGACCATTGTTGATTGATGTCAAATTCGAGATGTAGGTGTAAAAAGGTGCAGAACAAGCTGTTTCTGTAGTCTCCTTTATCTCGAGCTCTGGTGGATATATTGACTAACTGTTTACCAAAAGAAGGGTTGTTGATGGACAATACATCATCTATATCTGTATGTAAAGTGAAAGGATTTAGCACCTTTGAAATGTTTATTCTTTACGAGATTTTAAGGGAAGTCAATCTCCAGTGAACAGACAAACAAATCGACTAGGGGAAGAGCACAGTTGGTGCCCATTGGAATGTCAACTTGTTGAAAAGTAGCTCCTCCAAATGTGACAAATAAGTTATCAATGAGCAAATCAAGCATATCGCATACCTGCTTTTCTGTGTAGCACATTTTCCCCTCTGCGGTGTTTCAGAAAAAATATGTGGATTTATAACCAAGAACAACATAATTTTTTGAAACAGCAAAAGCTTTACGAACAAGTCCTTTCAAACGAAATTTCAATTTATGATGTGGTAAAGTAGTGTAAAGAGTTGAGAAGTAAAAAGTTTGGCGAGAACTAATTTCCGAAAAGCTGCGGGATTTAAGGGTTTAAAGTAAATCTTTAGAAAAGTAAAGTATCCATATATGATTAACGACACTGCGAGAGCAGGTGGTATTGCGACAAGCTTTCTGTCCAACTTTCACAGCGGACAATATCTTTGTAAGATGAACTGACATCTCATACATGGAGCAAGATGAAGATCTTGCTATTTACCTTTCTTTGTATGAATTCTTATGAAGTTTGGGAATCCAATACAAGTAAGGTAAGTCCTAACATTTTGTTTCGATGTTGAGAGAAGACATGAATGATTTATAGTTGTTTAGGATTTCATCTTTATCAAAAGTAGTACTTCTGTAGGTCTCAGTATCGTATTAATTTTCCCATAGACTTCTATAGTGAAGTGCATATTTTTAGGATTTTTTAAAAATTATGTAAATTGATTCAATAAAACTTTCACTTATGTAGCATTTCTAAGGACATGTGAAAAAATAATTTCCCGCAAAGAAAATAGGGTGAGTCCACGAAGATTGGACAGAAAAGTAGTCTTGAACTATAAATAGCCATTTTCCCTACTTTCAGTTTCGTTTTGCACTCACCAAACCAACCTTTTCAGTGGAACATTTTTATGATATTATGTTAGATTTTCTTTTAAAAAAGTTCTTCATCTTACAGTGTGATGTTTGCTCTATTTTTTAAGTCATTGTTCATGTCTTTTGACAAAACATTAGTTTGTAGAAAGGCAAAAAGAAAATGCACTATATTTTTATGGCATCCATGTTTTGACGTACACCCGCTCAGGGATATGCAATACGATACTGGTACCTGTATGTGACATTACCTGGGATGTTACTATCAAAACCCAATTCCTTAATACGCAATTGAAGCAATGCGCTTTGCAAACAAATACATTCAAATACATTCTGCAATGACTTTTTATGGTTGAAAATTTCACTATTTATATTGTCTTAGTGTATCTGTAGCTTGATTTTTTAAAATATGGTGGAATTTTGGAAACTACCTCATTATGATGAATATCACCTATTCCTTTGTTGGAAAATGGAATATGTATACATTTCCTATTCTCACCGAGAAGAGGTTCAGATTTAATAGGTATGAAAAGGCGGAATTTGGCCACGTCAGATATATAATACTGGACAATCTGTATTTTATCGAAAAAGGGTCGACACCTCCTTCGAGTCCGAAATCTCTAAGATCTTTCAGAAGGGTAACAAGTAGCGAAAAAAATTGTTCCAATGTAATGAGCACCTAAAGGTTGTTGAAAACTAGACAAAAGGTTATTATATCTGTCTAAACGTGAATATGCTGTAACTAGTCCGAGATTGCTTACTCCAGCAATGCTAGAGGTTGTCTGGCAAGGTATTTTCTGACTTGGTGCCATCCTAACCTCTAGCATCTGACATGTTGAAAGCCACCTCAAATGTTAATTAGATAAACATTTCATGTCTTTTATTTACATAAAAGAAGTTTAACCTACCGGAAATCGAACGATAAAAATCCTAAATATTTGTTAAATACCTAGAAAACATTTGTAATGAAGACAGTTGTCAAAATGACCAGCAATTTTGAATTAGGTCACTAATTTTACGGAATACAATATATTTTTGACAAAACGAACTCAAAGTTGGTAAAGGCAATTCGTTGGTTATTTGATATGTTCGTTTCGCCAATTTTAAAATCCGTAATTTTACCAACCGGTCGGGAAAAAAACACTCAAAAAGCTAAAAACCAAATATGAAGTTCATTTTAACTGCTTTTACAAAGGATTTCCAGGATTGCTGGATTTTCTCATCAAGTGGGTCATTGTTTTTCTTTCGTTTAGTCACCTTCGTCCGTGTAATAGTAAAGAAACTGTATAAAACGATTTAAATGGAAAATAGTTAACTATAATTCTGTCGATTTCAAGGAACGGCGGAATGAGCGTTATGCAATATGGCGCTCGATAGTAAGAGGTTGGGGTATGGAGGAACGGAATTCCAACTTCTTACGTTGTAGGAGTAACACATACTGAAATAATTCAGCTCCCTCTGTCGGTCAAGCCTTTCTGTTTTTTAGTGTAGCGGAAATGGTCGAGTAGTTGTGATTGGGTCAATGTCCACTCGTCGCAACTTGGCCGAATCCGTGGGACAAAGGCCAGACATGGAAAAAGACATACACAACAAAGAACATAAAGTAACTAAAATCATACATACAAAGTAACAAACACCCGCCGTGTTGCTCATAAAAAGTCAAGTCCGGGGTAGAAACGAGGAAAGGAAAACTATGACCCGTTGAATAAATCCGTTTTCATGGTGCAGATGGATACACGATAACGATCCCACGAGTTCAAGATGACGAAATAAAAATAAAGTGTATCAATAAACTGCAACAATTTTTTTTCGTAAAAAAACTTAAAGCAAAAATTGTATTAAGAAAATTGTAAATTTATACGAATTATTGATAACCGGATTCTTTCTAATGTACTTTAAAAAAAAATCCACTATGTTCAGCATACATTTATGTAAAAAAGCAGGGGGTTTCTCATTTGCTTTTGTTACTTTGTATGTATGATTTTAGTTACTTTATGTTCCTTGTTGTGAATGTCTGTTTTCCATGTCTGGTCTTTGTCCCTGGATTACATTCTTTTGATTACCGGTATAACCTTGTTTCCCTTGATTACTCTTAAATATAAAGTCACTGGAAAAAGGTATAGTTTATTTCCCAATTATTTCATATCTAAATTTTCAAAATCTTCCATGTAAGTTTAAAGAATGTGACTTCTGTAAAAACATTATTATTATTTTTTAATGAATCTTGTTATTTGTAGTTTCTAGCATAGAACTATGATTAAATTTAGTTACAGCACAATGTCTCTAGTACGTTGTCTCTAGTGTTGTCCAATACAAAAGTTGTCTTTTTAGTTGATGATATTGGTTATACTTTCAGTCACAAAATTTTGTCCATTTATCGAATTTAATGGGGTTAATGATGTTTTAATCATGATGTGATACAACATTCAAATACAAAAAGAACCAAGTCTTTTCCATTTCAGCATACCAATCCATTGCTACATCTTTCTGTAGGTATTTTTGTGATGCAAAATCATCCTTAGGCAGAGATTTGCTGTTTGTATGTCATCGGCACTTATGTTATGTAATTCGTGTACTTTCTTCGAACGTCTATATTTATGCAAGGATTTATATATATGTCTATACTTAACTCTTTGTTTTAAGGAAAAACGATAATTTTTTTTACTCTAATAAAACTATTTTACGACAAAAGAAGCATATGTTGATAATGATTAATATATTAAGTGATGAGTCAACTGCAATCTTTTTTTTAACAATTAAATTACATAATTGATTGCATATTGAAAACCATGGTCGAAATGGACTACAGCCGAAAAGTGCAATGGCCGAAACGTTCTATGGCCGAGATAACACTAGAAAGCCTTTAGGTGTAAAACCACTATTAAAAGTCCCATTACTTTCTATGTTGAATTAAGCTATTTTCAATGCCCAAATCTTTTTTAAAATTTGTTAAAATGAACCTTAACAGGTTTTATCATAGAGGGGACCCTTTAAAGACTCTGTCATAAAATTTGAAGCATACAACATCCCTTCGGCTCCTGCGTATGGAGTGTTCATATCACAACTCATACGTTATGCCAGAGCTTGCCGAAACTACGCAGACTTTTTGTATCGCGCTAGAACTCTAACAAATAGGCTTCTGGAACAGGGTTATGTTGCTACAAGATTGAAGTCATCACTACAGAAGTTTTATGGTCGTCATCATGAACTCGTGGATCGTTATGATGTATCCATCAGCATCATGAAAACTGATTTATTCAACTGGTCATAGTTTACCTTTCCTCGTTTGCCTACCCCGGACTTGACTTTTTATGGGCAACTCGGCGGGTTTTTATAGAAAAGCAGAGGACGCTTACCCTACCGGAGCACCTGGTCCATGCTCCCAGTTTTTAGTGGAGTCCGAGTTGCTCATTTACTTTTGTTACTTTGTATGTATGATTTTAGTTACTTATGTTCTTTGTTGTGTGTGTCTGTTTTCCATGTCTGGTCTTTGTCCCTGGATTTTATTCTTTTGATTACCGCTATAACCTTATAACCTTGGTTCCCTTCATTACTCTTTAATGATTCAAAGAAAGAACGGTGAAGTGAAAGTAGACAGTACTAAAAATACTACTTTCCTTTTGGAAATTTGACAAATCAATGGGCTTAAGATCTAGACGCTGACAAATTATTCTCTACATCGGAGTTCAAAACTGTTGTATTCAGTGTGTACCTGACATGGTAAGCTTTAAGATGATACCCAGTTTGCATATACTGGCTAAATCACAAAAAATATACAATCCATCCTAAGGACTACTTTGTTTTTTACGGACTACTTTCTGGTTTGTGCAGGCGACTGGTTCCCCTTAATACTGTTATTATACCTATACTCCAAGTCACCTCAGATTGTTTGCTGTTTTTTGCGTTTATTTTTTTAATTACTCGACGGGTCCTTTTCAAAAACTTGCCATTTTATTCATGTCGTTCTGTAATACGATTCTTATACAATTATATCTCGTTCTTACCTCCGAGGTTGAAAAAATTCAAAATTTATTTTTCCTACGAGAATTTTGCACTGAACGTATTGTTTGTCCGCCATCTTGTTTCTATGGATATTTAGAAATGTTCCCTATTACCTCACAATTGAAGAGCTGAAATATCATGATTTCCCGCCATATTTCTGGTTCCCTGCTGATTTAATAATTTATGTGAGGTATATAAACGGACATATAACTTGCCAAAACGGAATACTCAAAACAGTGACGTATACCACAAGACATGCGCACCGAGACATTTTTTTCAAAATGACGGAAAATTTGAATGTAGATATGAATTCCCCTGTTGATCAGCCTCAGGTATATTTTATGTAATCTATTTTTACAATAACGAACTTGTATTTACAATATTTAGACTTTTTTTTCATGCAGTTTAATAAGAAAGCGGGCATGTCCTTATAAAGGGACTAATAAATATCGAAATAATAAGCTAAGGACGGTAAGGTACTAAAATGAAATTTTCATTAACGTGTTAAAATACTTTTGCTGCAACACTGAGGCAGATCTTTACACAAAATATGTATAGGTGTAGGTTCGTTGCACTGCTTTGAATGACTGATCATTGGTATTATTACTATTAAATCGTTGCTTTCCTTTTCTCATTCATAAACAAGGGAACAGAATCCTATTCAGAACTACATTTTACAGAACCCCGACTACCTGTCAATTTTGGAAATGATAGTAAAGCAATCATACACACATGTCTTATAATCAGATTAGTTTATATATCAAAAATGAAAATAGAGCGATAAAAATTTCAACAGTACAGCCGATACATGTTATTATATAATATGATGAAGGTGAAACCTTTTAACACTCCCAAAGCAGCTTTGATAATTTTTGTCAGCTCTAATTTGATATATTATACTTATAACCTTCAAATATGGTAAATTTTTTAATGATATATGTCCTAAAGCAGTATACTAATTGTTATATTTGAGAGAAACTTGTAGAACGAAAATATTGCCAGGGCTTACAGGTTACACCATACTGCAGACTATTACACCCAACCCTATCCTGGCAAAGCTATCATTCGATTTGTATTTAATTATCAAAACTAACAAATATTTTCCGAGACTGGTTTGACTCTCAATTGCATTTATACAAGTATACTCAAATGAAGGGGCCATTATGCTCTTTTTTACCTCCTGAAAATGGAGGTACAAACCTGATATTGATGCTTTTTCTTGCCATAGATATACAGAACCAAAGGGAGTGTATTTCTGCCTTTTTTACAGGCAGTTTATATCACATAAAACAGATACATGTTATACTCTATTACCCCCTGTTTTATGGACAATTTATATCACATAGAACAGATACATTTTATACTAAATTACCCCCTGTGGTATGGATAATTTATATCACATAGAACAAATACATGTGATACATGTCCCTTATTATCACCTGTTTTATGGACATTTTATATCACATAGAACAGATACACGATACTGTATTACCACCTGTTTTATGAACAATTTATTTCACATAGAACAGATACATGTGATACTGTATTACCACCTCTTGTATGGATAATTCATATCTCATAGAACAGATGCATGTAATACTGTATTACCACCTATTTCATGAATAATGCATATCACAAAGAACAGATACATGTGATACTGTATTATCACCTGTTTCATGGATAATTCATATCACAAAGAGCAGATACATGTGATACTGTATTACCACCTGTTTTATGGACATTTTATATCACATAAAACAGATACACGTTATACTGTATTACAACCTGTTTTATGAACAATTTATATCACATAGAACAGATACATGTGATATTGTATTACCACCTGTTTTATGGACATTTTATGTCACATAGAACAGATACATGTGATACTATATAACCACCTGTTTTATGAACATTTTATATCACATAAAACAGATACATGTTATACTCTATTACCCCCTGTTTTATGGACAATTTATATCACATAGAACAGATACATTTTATACTAAATTACCCCCTGTGGTATGGATAATTTATATCACATAGAACAAATACATGTGATACATGTCCCTTATTACCACCTGTTTTATGGACATTTTATATCACATAGAATAGAAACACATGATACTGTGCTACCGCCTGTTTTATGAACAATTTATGTCACATAGAACAGATACATGTGATACTGTATTACCAACTCTTGCATGGATAATTCATATCACATAGAACAGATGCATGTAATACTGTATTACCACCTGTTTCATGAATAATGCATATCACAAAGAACAGATACATGTGATACTGTATTACCACCTGTTTCATGGATAATTTATATCACAAAGAGCAGATACATGTGATTCTGTATTACCACCTGTTTTGTGGACAATTTATATCAATAGAACAGATACATGTGATACTGTATTACCACCTGTTTTATGGACATTTTATATCACATAGAACAGATACACATGATACTGTGTTACCACCTGTTTTATGAACAATTTATATCACATAGAACAGATACATGTGATATTGTATTACCACCTGTTTTATGGACATTTTATGTCACATAGAACAGATACATGTGATACTATATAACCACCTGTTTTATGAACATTTTATATCACATAGAACAGATACATGTGATACTGTATTACCACCGGTTTTACAGATATTTTATATCACATAAAACAGATACATATGATACTATTATACATCTAATGTTACATCATAATGTTGTTGCTGCTCCAAAATCTTGTATGTCAACTTTTGCAACTTTTCTGAAAAGTAAACTCTTTGACATACAATGTTTTGTAGTTTATGAGCGACTAACAATGTCTTATAAAAACTTTTTTTCAATTATTGATACTGAATTTTATTCATTTATTTATAGGATATTGAAACTGGGGAAAATGGCATTTCTCAAGTCAAAGGAAAGTTAATTTTGGCCCATTTAATTTGTTTAAGCCATGCTATCATTCATAAAATTTATGATTTACTGAATTATAAGTGTAATTCACATACATTGTGTATGTGGCCATCATTGCAATAATAATAACCTTTTTTTTTTTAGATTTAAAATTTCTGTAATGAATTTATGTTAACATCTCTCTCTCTTATTTTTCTTCTATAGTGTTTATTAGTTTTAGTGCAAATCATAGACCTGAAAGTATAGCATCACATTTATGGGGGAAATATGTATCTTATAACATTATGCTTTTACAATTACAACTAATATTATATATCCATGGTGCTTTAGGAGAAGACTGCTTCAGCTGTATTCATTTTAAATAATATCAGTATCAGATTACATCAAGAATGATAGCAATAATTTTACTGATTGTAGGATGTTCAAGCAAGGAGCACAAAAAGAATACTGGAAAGACAATATGAGCTGATTGTAAAGAGAGTATGCTGATTTTTATAGTTGCTTCCTGTATTTAAACAAGAGTTGACATGTTAGAAATGATATTCTGTTAAAAAACAAAACAAATGGCAAATACCATTGGACTTAGACTTCATTGCATAGATCTGGGGTCCGGGACCTTTCATTTCAAAAGGTGTACCTTCATGGTTTAAAACCAAAAAGTCCTGGCCTTCCATACTGATAATGAAATTTTAACACCTGACCCTTTTCTATTCCAAATAGGGACATTTGAATTGTAAATCCAAAGAGTCCTGGATCATTTATCTCTCTGAAGAATTTTGAACTCCTGCTGCTGAAAACGCTATTAAAACAGACCAGTGGTAAAATCCTAAAAGTCATGACACATATAAATTTTCTACATCAAGTATGTTTTGAACGCAAAAATGCCCATGATTGGTTGTCAATTAGATCAATGCTCATATTTATGTGAATTTTTATACAAAGTCCATGAAAAACTAACTTAAACCTATAGGTTAACCTGATTCCACACAAACAGATGGACAACGGAACCCAATTATTATACCGTGTGCCTCTTGTCTTTCAAAGGTGGCAGGTGCAGCGGGGGAGTCTGGCTGTTGTCTCGTTGACATGATTATTCCCCATTTTCTGTCTTATTCTGTTATGAAATTCATTTTTTTTTATCATATACGTCCAATGAAATTTATTTTTTTGAAGGCAAGAAATTGGTATGATGATGAGGCATCACCTCCAAATTTCTGCATGTTCTATTTGAGGAAAGGGGAAATTGTAGCAGAAGGTATGTTTTAAGTTGTTTGTTGTTTATATAAAACTCTTATTATCCCAAGCAGTTCATATCATTGCAGTGTTTTCCCAAACAATTAACATGCAGAATTGTGCAGGACATATATACAATTGACCTTGACTTTTGAGGGAATTTTTCTTTATTTTAGTACATGAACAATTTGTTTTTTAGCATTCCTTTGTTGGTTGTTCAATAATATGTACCTGAAAGATGGAACTAAAAATATTTTATGAATGTTTTGATGTATCATTTTCTATTTAATGTAAAATAATCTTATAGTAATAACTTTTAACATAAACCACAAATGATTGTATGAATTTTTTGGTTTTTTTAAAAAAGAATTGCAAATATTTTTAGGGCCAGACCATATGAAACCATTCTTTAAGGATCCTGTTGTAATCTCTAAATTTAAAAAGACAGCACTCCAAAGAGCTTTTATCCTTCAACATCAAAAAGGTATATTAAAACTATTTAGCTGGGTCACAACATGTTTACTTTTGTTAATATCCATGCTTATTTTATTTATAATTTCATGAAACTGTCAGGAAGTGGGTTTCAACAAGAATTGTAAAAGTTATTAGCCATTAACAGACTGCTTTAATTTTCACAATTTTTTAAGATTGCTTCTATTCAATTTTTTTCTCCTTGGAAATAAAACTGATATATGACTTTTTTTATTCTTGTCAGAAAGTTCCTTCATTAAATGTCTAAATTTGTATTTCTGGTGTTCAGTGCAATTATAATTTTTATTATTTATTGTAGAACCTGATATATCCATTGATCAAGAGGTACTAGAGCTACCGTATGATGATCCCTCCAAATATACCTGGGACAGTATGTTTTTTCTATTACCAGTCATGCTGGCGCGGGATGGAATTAAAGGTTATAACACAAAATTTATCTTTATGGATGTTCATTATTTGAAATTTAATGCTTCAATAGAAGAAGAGGATGATTTTGTTTACATTTTACGTGGTAAAATTTGTTAGGTCTGATGAAATTTTCTTTTGTATCATATCGAATGTCCTGAGAAAAAAAGAAACAATTTTAGGGGCACTCCACCTATGGCCAACAGAAATATTATAATGTATTGCTTCAATTATAAAGTTTACTTATCTAATCCTCAATGGTTTTATTTTAGGTAAACATGCCTATAGAGAGGAGAACCAGCCTTCCTGGTGGCCAGAAGAGGTGAGATTCTGCTCAGCAAACAGTTCAACTGCAGGTTATTATTATTGATATAACATTTCAAGGGTTAAAATCCTATTATATTACAATATTCACATTTGAAAAATTAAGCTCTTTTTGTCTTTGCTCCATAGTTAGATCAAATATTGGTGGGAAGGATCAATGAATAAATTTTCTGTATGTTATGATGACAAACACTACCACATCTTGCAAGGTATTTATTGAAAAAGAATGATCACTTATACTATTCTGGTATTGAATATAGGGTTAGAAAAGGGCATGGTAAATTTTTTTTCACATGGCACTTTTTGTCACTATTTTCAATTTTTAGGGCACATTAAATTGTTTAAAAATAGCTTTCACGACAAAATTGGGTATGGCACTGCACCAGAAATGCTTCAGATTTAACTCTATATTCAGATTAAACGTTTCCATTTCTGCTTACTGATTTCATCAGATTCATTTTGCAGTACTCCTGACAATATTCAATCAATCAATTCTGGTAAAACCCTGGTGATGTTCAGTATCACATTATTGAAAAATAATAGCTTCAATAGTAAATATATATCATAACACCTAATATGTTTTACCCTTTAGATTCTAAAAGGCTTAATGTTAAGGAGTTGAGGAAGGTTATAGGGTCCTATTTAAGGAACTGCAAAGATAGATATAGAATGTGTGTGCTGAGTATCAGGATTTATTCAGCATGCTGAATGTTATTTAATGTTTTGCATGTATATGTTAGTTTTTAATTTTTGATTGTGTTTGTTTATCAAGTAATGACTGTTCCATTAAAACATACATGACAGGTGACACCAAGGGAAGTCACTTTGCTACTGTGGCTTGGTATTTCAGCGGCCTCATTTGCATATGCAATACATGAGAATCTTATTTGCTTTTATTAAGTGTTATCCAGGAATAAAAGTGCCTTTTCGTGGTATCATGTATGTTTTAATGGAGCAACCCTAATATTCAAATTTAATGTCCCGTGCTTAAACATTGCCATGGGAAGTATTAATTTTCATTCTGTGTCTTTACTGTTTAAGTTTAAACAGGACCCTTTAAATATTGTGTCAGTCCAGATTGAATTTTTTTCAATCGCATATGACATCACATGCAACCCCATGTTTTATATTTAAATCAGAACTGTTTTAGAGTTTCCATGGATACATTTTCCTGATTTGTAAAGTTTTAACAAGCTTGGATCAGAACAAAAAGGATTCATTTACATTTTATCTTAAAGCACGCCTATTACACAGGCTTAAATGATAACAAAATTTATGATACTTTTTAGAAATATGATGTCTTTTTTAACCATCTTACTAATTGAATTTTATTGTTTCCATCCTCATAAATGTACTTTCTCATTCGATATTTATTGGTTAATAGACAAATGATGGTTTTCTTCGTTTGATTACTTTTATTTGCTGTAAATGAGCATAAATACTGTATTTTCAAGCATTGTCAATTTTGGTACGATCATAGTTGTAAAGGATATACTACTTCATGACTTTTTGTTTATTTCTATGTAGCTTTAAAGAAACAGTGGAGGAGGTGACAGGAGAAGGCGTTGCAGAGGTAATAACAAGAGAAAGAGCGTCAGGGGTGGTGGCAGAAGATAGAGAGGCAGAGCGTATAACAAGAGGAAGAGGTGATGACAGAAAGTAGTGCAGAGTTGACAGGACAGGCAGCGGAGACGACACTGGTAAATGCAGAGAACAAGACAAAACAAGCAGAGGCAGGAGCAGATGGCATACACAGCAGAGAGGCAGAGGAGATCACAGGAGGAGAAGCTGAGGTGATGACTGGGGGAGATAAAGGAGTAGATGCAAAGGTGACAACAGAGGGAAAGGCAGAGATGACGAGAGGGAGAGGTGACAACTGGAGAAGTTGCAGGGGTGACAACAGGGAGAGATGCAGAGGTAATGACAGAGGGAGAGGCAGTGGTGATTACTGGAGGAGATGCAGAAGTGGTGACAGGAGGAAATGCAGAGGTGACAACATGGGAAAAGGCAGAGATGATGACATGGAGAGAGGCAGAGGTGACAAAAGGGGAAAAGGCAAAGGTGATGACAGGAGGTACTTTGGTGACAACAGAAGAAGTAGAGGTAGAGCGGATTCCTGAGGAGACAACAGGTGTGAAATTGTTGAGATGTGAGTACCATTTCAGACTTTAAAATATAATTTGTGAGTACAGGATCATTTGCTAGTAACCATTTTTCTCCTTCTGTTCACCTTATTGTCTGCAAGATTAACAGAGCATTGTACAGTGGATTGAAATCTAATTTGGCACATAAATAGGTCACTTTATGTGGATGATTTTTTCATTACCAAAGTTTAGAAAAGCTGCCCGAGATGTAAATTAAAAAAAAATATGTAAAACTTGATATAAATGGTAAAGGTGTGTTTGGGTGGGTGTATTGTGCTTCACTCTGGAAGCAAATGATCTTGTATTTTACAGTATTTATTTTCTTCATATTTAGTTTTTTAACCATACTGTACAATTTGTATATTGTATATTTTCAATGACTGATTTTCAAACTTTCTCATTCTGTACACCTGTTGAGTCATACCTGGTTAGTCTGTATCATTTATAATGTACCTTTCCATAGTATATATACATTTTTCTGGCCTTAAATTAAGCAATTTTATTTTTCATTTTTATGGCATTTCATTTTTTGCATATAAAAAGAAAAATCCATCTTGCTGATGTTATATTTAGTTTTTAGGTAAAATTACTTGATTACATTTGCTTTTACATACATGTACATGTATAATTCCATGTTTCATTTCTCATATAGATGCTAAAGAAGTGATTTTTTTCAACCGTAAAAGAGAATCCAATTTACTCTATACAGCATGTGAGGGTATTAAGATCACCCTTTACAATCTCTATTCCATAAAAGAGAGGTTGACAGATGAGGTAAATTTTTGTTTAAAATTTGTGTCTCTCATTTCCTCTGATCTACTGAACCAAATTTTAGGAATTTGAATTTAATATTAAGCAGGAAGCACATCGTATGTCATTTTACAATAATCAGCTGAACTTCATGGGAGTCATGCCTGCCATTTCAATTGCAGGAAACGGGATTGTCTATTGTTATTGTAGGTAAAACAAATTATAATTCTTGATTCAATAAGGATTTGATGTGTTGTATAAGCAATTTACAAGTTTGCTATGTAGTTGTTAGGAGGTGGACCTGGAGCAATGCTCACATGAAATTTGATTTTAAATTTATGCAGATTATAAATAGTCACATGTACATTTAAAATTTTATTAATTGATATTTTTTGCAGATCATAGATAGTTACATGCCGTCTATTTTAAGAAGTAGTGAAGTGAGTATTACTTTTATAATCTAAAAATATAAAAATAGGGAAGATCTAACTTGGTTTTTGGACTGTAAGTTACCAAAAAAAAGGAAAGGGACCTAGAGTTTACAGAGTGCCAAGGCTGACCAGTAAGGAAAACATTTACCAGTACATCTAAACCAAATATTAATACTGCTAAATGCATAGTTGTAAAATTATGTAGAACAATCATATAAGAAAAAGACCTTAAAAAGAAACCACCAAAATTCAGGTACACTGTCAGACCAACTAATGTGAAGTAAATGAGATGTCTGTCTACTCAACTACTATAGCACTCAATATGAGCCAGGAGGGCAGTGAATGAATTCCTTGTTCTTACAAAAAAACATCATGAAAAGCAAAATTGTGAAAATCTTACTATGGTCCAAAAAGTATAAACATAATGGCCAGAAAACATAAAAATCCAAGAATATGATAAATTTGCCATACAGTTAAATATGAGATACTGGAACTGGATTCTTTGTTGGATACATGGTTTATTTGTTATTTGGTTTTTAACAAAATTTGCTTGAGTCATATATGTTAGTGAGCCTTTAGTCCTTTGTAATCTAGAATTTGATTGTTCAACCACTTGGGAATTCAATGTCACATACTGTGGATAGCTCTTCAACTTGTAACTCGGTCCACAAGCTGAAAGATAATTTTAAATAAACAAGTTTAATTCAGTAAGTGTTGAAAATTTTCATCAACTGAAATCAATATTCATTCCTCTTGAGTCGTACTAATACAAAGAGTTTCTTGTGTGTGTTTTGCTCTGTTCAGAATTGTGTACTGTTTATACTCTTTTATGTCATGTATCTATTTGGTTAATATATGTACTTTTTTTTCTCAAAACATGTATTCTTCATTTCAAAAATCACAACAAAACTGTGTACACATACTTTTTTTATATTTGTAGGTCAATGACCCATGAGAAAGCTGAATCAGACTCATTTCTGCTCTTACATTAGAGCATCTTAACACCTTGCAATAAAGCACCTACATGACCTGAAGATTTTTAAAACAAATTAAAACAATACAGCTGTGGACACCATTTCAAACACCTATAACGATTTCTCAATATATAAACATTCTTCTATGTTCCTTATATAGGTGGAGAACACAATGGCAAACAAAGATCATATAATTTACTAGGGAATGGAATGGTTGGCATCTATATTATGGATCTTTAAAAAATAAATGACCTACCATTTGCTTTTAAAATTTTGTTCATCACAAATAAACAAGTACACCTTTTTTCATCAGTTATAACAAGATCTTGATGACAAACATCTGCTTCTGGTGTTAAGGTAATAACATCCACCTCAAAAACAAATTGATTTGTTAGATCTCTCTTGTAAGTGTCTTGCACTATAGGACTAGCATGAAATGGAATCCTTTTTGAGGAGTAGCAGTGTTGGTGGTGTGATTTGCTACTGTTATCATGACTGTCATTTTCATTATGATGTCGGTAATAAACATCAAGATGATGACATCTCACTACACAGGCATTGCAGGTTAGACATTTGCCTCCCACACCTTTCCTGCTTTTAACCAAACACAAGTCAGTTTTCAATTCTGTTATTTCCTATAAATAATACATGTATTTTTTTACAAATGTTGTCTTTAACATGTAATTTTTTCTGCCAAACAATATATTAAGTATTTGCAATCATATTTAAATTTGATTCATTATTATCTTTCCACAATGGAACGAAAATATTACTGTATCACAAGTGTAATTGACAACAATATATAAAAATAATTTTTTTGGGGTATCATTTGTACATGTATGAAAACAACTCACTTCTACCCTATCTTCAATGTTCCCTTCACTAATGATGGATTCATCTTCCATTTCTTCTATAAACAATGAAAGTAAAATAAATTTTAATGTATTGGTTAGAACTCAGTTATTCATAAAATTGGATTTATCCAGGGTAACTTAAGTGTGATTATTTACAATATAATGTTATAGACATAAATTGCTACTACATTACTACATGTACTGACAGAACCTACGGTGATGTGTACACAGTAAGTTGTCTGCTGAAATATACCATGTTGGATATACATGCATCTACATTACAATAGACTACTTATTATTTGCTTGGCACTTTTTATGTCACACTTTTATTTCAAAGTATTTTAAGTCAATATAAAGTAATTAAGCAAATACTGTAGCAGTATTATTGCTCAATAGTAGATACCAATTTTCTGAGTACAATTTCTGTAAATGGAAAAAAAAATAATTTGGTGGATTCAAATGTCCTTTCCAACTAGTGAAGACATAATTTTTTTTACACAAACTTATGGGAATTTTCCAACGAAGTAATGTTACCTGTGTTAGAAGGACTAATCATATTTTGAGCATCAAATTGCGCTAATAATGTGGACACTACATCTGTGGTAAACAACCTGGTATTCTTGATTTAAAATCTAAAAAAAAATCATTAATCATATCAAAATATAAGTACAAAGACCAATTTAATGTCTAAAAAAAATCATATATTATACATATTATATAAATTATATTGAAATATAGGTAATAAGACTGAAAACTATGGGTATACTGTTTGGCCGTCTAGCTTTATTGACACCAGTACACTTTCTGATAAAATCTGTGACGTGTGTAATAAATGTTCCTCAAACAAATAAACTTTGACAAATTTAAAGGGTCTTTGCTTGTTTGTTGTTTGTTGGGGTTTAAGGTCCGAGCAGCAATATTTCAGATATTTTCAGATGATGAACATGAAATGGATGATAAAATGAACATGAAATGATGATGAAATGAAAAAATAAAGGATGGGACACAAGGACAATAGGGTCGACAAATTTTGATTGCCACTAGAAAAAGGAGGGATGAGTAAAGTCCGGCAATTTAGCTTTCTGTGGCGGAGCACAAAGGTTCCTACTCCTATCGAATACCACAGCAGGGTTCTTTAACTTGCGAGGAACGTGAAATCTTTCCCAACACAGTGCACCACTATGGTTAGCGGTTAGGTTATCTGTATTATAGCCTGACAACCCCAGCATGTAACATGACATGAAAGTGACAATTTTATTACCCCTAACTAATTACAATATGCAACAGGTGTAAGAATTTTGTGTTAACAATCACCTAATTCACCAGTTACAGTAATCATGCATGATGAGAAAATGTCGATCTCTTGACCACTAAAGCATGACTTAAATGCACACAGTAAAAGTCAGTAAAGTTCAAATGCTGGTACAAAATTTACTTTACTTGTTAACTTAGTGTCAAAATGACATAAAAACTTATTTATCAATGTGGGTAATTTGGTCAATACACAGGTGTCACTCTATTTTATAGTTGCATGATGGAAATATTAACGATCTTGAAAAATGATAAATTTAGAAAATATCATTTATGCTGTCAATGAACTCCCCAGAGACCAATGCTATATAAATATAACTGTGAAATGATAACTTAAATTTGTGAATAACTTGGTTTGGATCCTTAAAATTACAGTTGATATTGTGCTAAAAATATAATTTTATGAGCCAACACAGGGAAATACAAAAAAACTGTACATATTTGAGAAAATTTATGTCCGTCCAATGTATGTATAGCTAGTGCATGTTAAGGCAGTTATATCTATAACTACACTGTGCTAGTAATAATGTCTTACACAGTGCTGTAAATTACTGATGATACTGAAATATCTTATGTCAGAAGCAAATACTACTTTATATTATTATATAAACAAACCTGCATATGAAACTTCCATTTGTTGTCCGCAACATTCTATCAATTCCATACCAGCAACATCGCATGAGCGTACATAAACCCACTGCCAGTCACCATGGAACAACATTGATCTTGAGAAAAGCAAATTCCAATAAGTAAAAACTTGAAATTTCAAAATTGAAACTATATTTTTATCATATTGAGCAATATTGAGATGAAAATAAATCTTTCTTTTTTTTTTAAATTATCATTATACTTATGTTCTTACCATTTCTGAAATGTTTCAATTCAAATTTAAACCAATACATAGTTTCATATAGGTAATTAAACACTTCACACCTCTGATATTTGATCATTAAATGGTATGAAAATATTAGTATTAAGCTAAGCTGAATTGAGTTTTAAGAGTATTGCATGGTTTTCAATGACATGGACATTCACATCATATCCTCAAATTAGGAAAATAAATTCTTATGGATCTATTGAATAAAAAAATAGGGGAGAGCGGTTATACTGTTTTTTTTAAAGACTGGCTTAAGTGGCTTGATTGAATTTTTTGTTTGGTTTCAGCCAAAATAATGAAGTAGCACATTGTATTTTGAAAAAATAAGTAATAGTAATAAAATAGAATATGTAGGATAACATAAAACAGAAGTATCATTTTGACCTTACTTTTAGCTGTGACCTTTTACTGTCAAAGTCTTGTAATAGAAAGGTCTTATAACAATTTTCTGTACAGAAAATACCACGGTTTTCTTTTAACAAATTAAGGTATGTTTCCCCATTTTCAAGATCTGTTTGAGATTCCAAAGTAAATTCAAGATCCTCTCCATCTTCTTCACCCTGAAAAGAAAAAAAGCGTAACAGCACCCTGACCACAAGTAGATTGTCAAATTTACTGAAGTTTCTATGTACATGTATAGGATAATCTCATTGAATATCAACAAACATAAAGTGACCAAAGCATGCCTTGCCTGTGACAACATTAATCTCCTTAAGTATATTTATCCAAAAAAATATTTCAAGATCTCATTAAGTATATTTCTCCAAAAAAATATTTCAAGATCTCATTAAGTATATTCATGCAAAAAAATATTTTAAGATAAATCAAAATGCAATGCGTATGGGACATACAAAAAGTTTGAATGGCATAAAGATTGTTTCCTAGAATTTAATACATAAAGGCAAATCTGAACTAACTGCATCTTGGTCAACATCATTAGGGAAGGTTTTTAAATGTTGTGGATCCCTGTGAACACAGGAAATGCCCTCTGGTCTACCCTTTTTTGATAAATCCCTGCCATTTTCTCCTTTTAGTTATAATATCTTAGAAAAATCATACTTTGATTCCCCAACTTGAGAATATCTGCAGCCATTATTCTCTTCTGAAAATAGAATAATATGTCCAGTTTAAAGTTTGCATTCTAGATATACATGTATCTGGACCATGTGACATAATATATCCAATTAAATGTTTGTGTTCTAGGTATACACGTATCTGTTCCATGTGACATAATGTGTCCAGTTTAATGATTGTGTTCAAGATATACATATACAAATCTGTTCTATTTGAATTACTATGTCCAGTTTAATACTTGTGTCCTAGATATACATGCATCTGTTCTATATGACATAATATGTCAAGTTTCATGCCTGTGTTGTGATAAAATTTAAACAGTTAAATGTTTGTGTTCTAGATATACATGTATAAATCTGTTCTATGTGACATAATATGTCCAGTTCAATAATTGTTTTCTAGATATACATGTATCTGTTCTATAAGATTTACCCTGTCCATTTAAAAAATTGTGTTCTAGATATACATGTATCTGCTCTGTGAAGTAATGCATCCAGTTTAATGTCTGTGTTGTAACGTATGATACAATGATATAATTTAATATATGTTCTATGTGACTTACCCTGTCCATTTAAAAAAAATGTGTTTTAGACATCCATGTATCTGTTCCATGTGACAAAACATGTTGTGTTTAATGTTTGTGTACTAGATATGCATGTATAAATATGTTCTATGTGACTATTTATGTCTTGTTAAATACATGTGTTCTAGATAAACATGTATCTGTTCTATGTGACATAATAAATCCAGTTCAATGTTTGTGTTCTAAATATACATATAAATGTTCCATGGGACATCATTTGTCCAGTTTCATGTCTGTGTTCTAGATATACAGGTATTAAATTGTTCTATGTGAAATAATATGTCCAGTCCAATACTTGTGTTCTAAATGTCCATGTATCTGTTCTGTGTAACATAATATGGGCAGTTTAATGTTTGAATACTAGATACACATGTATACATCTGTTATATGTGACTATATATGTCCAGTTAAATACATGTGTTCTAGATAAACATGTATCTGTTCCATGTGACATAATATGTCCAGTTCAATACTTGTGTTCTAGATATATATGTATCTGTAATATGTGACATAATAAATCGTTTCATGCCTGTGTTGTGATATAATTTAAACAGTTAAATGTTTGTGTTCTTGATATACATGTACAGATCTGTTCTATGTGACTTACTATGTCCATTTAAATACTTGTGTTAAAGATTATGATAAAAATGTATCTGTTCTATTTGACATAATTTGTCCAATTTAATGTTTGTGTTCCAGATATACATATATATGTTCAACGTGACATAATATGTCCAGTTCGATGTTTGTATTCTAGATATAAATGAATAAATCAGTTCTATGCGACATATGTATAAATTGGTTCTATGTGATTAACTATGTTCAGTTAAATACTTGTGTTCTAGATATACATGTATCTGTTCTATATGACATAATACGTCCAGTTTTATGTTTGTGTTCTAGATATACATATTCATATTTCATATTGGCACCAGTGCAATACATGTATATACTCAAAGAGAGATATTCATTTAAGAATTGTCTAAAAAAAATTTTGTCTATTGAAAAATAAAATTAATTTTCCATGTGAATATTGTTTATTGCAATAAACAAAATATACCGATGGAAAATTCACGTTATTTCGATAGACAAAATTTTCATCATAGCCAATTTTAAAACATATTTTTATCTTTAAAAATGAGAAAAGTAGCTCTGAAATTAACTAAAAGGAGCGTGTCAATAATTTTTTATCCATTGAGATAACACAGAATTATTTTAACCAATCAGATAACATTATTTATCTCAAATTAATTCATTTCCCAATATTCATATAACAATTTTTTAACCATGTATACACAAGCTCCATAGATAGAAAATGGTCCAAATATAGTCTGTTCTATTGTGACAAATTTTATCCAGTCAAATACCACTAATACATGAGGTCCTAGATATACATACATATATGTTATATGTGACAATAGATCCAATTCAATATTTGTGTTCTAGATATATATCATTTGTCCTGTTTCATGTCTGTGTTCTAGATATAAATTTATAAATCTGCTGTATGTGAAATAACATGTATAGTTCAATGTTTGTGTCCTAGATTTAACAGGTATAAATCTGTTTTATGACTATGTCCCTATGTCAACATAATATTTCCAATTTTAATATAACTGTAAATGCAAACGAATTGGCGATTGTGCCCCTGAACAAAAAATATATTTTTGAATCATTTTTAGTGATTTCTACTACAAAATCCAACCAAAGCACTGTATAAAAATGATAGAACCGGAATTTATGCCAAGTAATTGGAGCATGCACGTAATCTGTTACCAATTTAGCTTTTTCACAGGTTCTGACATTGTAATTATTTAACTTTAGCCATTGTATTGCAAGTATTTTTCACTTTAAGCTGTACCTGAAGCTAGATGATGGGCGCCGCCATATTGTTTTGATCAGGTCCACAAATTGTGTCGACGTCACTGTTTGATGCATTCCGTTTTGGGACATATAATGTCCGCTTATATACCTCTTTATATGGTAAGTCTCATATTAATTACCAGTTGTCGCATTTTCATTCGGAACTTCTGTTTTTTTTCTTTTACTGAAGGTAAAGAGCAGAAATATAGCGGGAAATCATGGCTTTTCAGCTCTTCAATTGTGAGATAATAGGGAACATTTCAAAATATCCATAGAAACAAGATGGCGGAATATTGAATTTTTTCAATCTCGGAGGTAAGAACTAGAAATTATTGTATGAGAATCGTAGTACAGAACGACATGAATAAAATGGCAAGTTTTTGAAAGGAACCGTCGAGTAATTAAAAAAATAAACGCAAAAAAACGCAAACAATCTGAGGTATCTTGGAGTATAAAAATAAAACCGGAATTTGTGAAAATTCCCAGGGTGACGTAATATCTTTTTGTAGCTTGATATCTGTATATGCCCTTCCCGTTCCCGTGACTGTGTTCTACCACACATCAGCGTCAGGGCCAAGGGTAAATATGATTGTCTATATACCCTATTTTTTTTTTATAGTATTAGGCAAAACATCTGTTTTTTCATCTACTGCTGTAATACTTTATTTTTTTCCAAATTAAAGGACCCATTTTAAGCATAACAATGTTATTAACATGAACAACGACATAACCAAGAATCCTAACAGAGTCGGTTAAAGAAATGTAATTATAAAATAACGCTTGTGGTCCAAATCCACAAGGAAAGGGCCAGTAATTAAGGGGAGATAATTTTTACTAAAGTATTTCATTTTCTTCTAATGTGGAACAGAAACAAGGAAGTTCAAATAAATTTATAATGCTGTCATTGGAGGCTAAGGCATGTTCATCAATTTATGGCAGAACGTTGTCTGTCCATCCACCATCAACACTCCGTGCAATAATTCCAAAACACTTGAAGCCATTTGTATGATTGAATAAAACTTTGATCAATCAGATTATTAACCAAATGTATCCATTCAAAATGCTGAAAACGAAATGTGAAATTCATTTAAACAGCTTTTACAAAGGATTTCCAGATTGCTGGATTTTCTCATCAGGTAGGTCATTTGTTTTTCTTCTGTTTAGTCACCTTCTCCCATGTTAGGGTTAAGAAACAGTATGAAATGTTTTCAATGGTACATTGTTAATATTTTACTATAATTCTGCCGATTTCAAAGAATGTTTGAACAAATTGTTTGCAACATGGTGCTTAAAAGTAAGAGGTTGGTTGATGGAGGAAGGGCTTACAACCACTAACATTGTAGGAGTATATATGGTATACATGTATGATTTCGGTACTACAGATTTTCCTGTGCATGTTCATGAAAATACCTTAATCCATGGTGTACACTTTGGAAGAAGAAAAAGTATGTTGTTGGAAATTCAAAATTGTCTGATTAAGATGAACATTTATCTAGGTTTTCTAACCCGTCCCAATTAATAATTTGCATCTCAATTGACAATGTGAACTTGAAATTGCCATGAACAAGGTTGTATACTCAACATTGTCAGAATTTGATTAATTGATGTATAACATATTAGACTGTCTGATGAATGTGCTGTTCAATTGACAATATCTATCTCAAATGAAATGATACTGGAACAGAAGATATGTCAAGCTGTTGTGGAAATTCCCACATTTAATGATATTAATAAATATTTAATAACATGTTAATAAATATTTATCAACATGTGCATGAATAATTTATTGATATCAATAAAAAGATAAAATTTGTAACATGTTGATGATTATTTATTAAACTACCTACATGTAATTCTCTTCGTGCTGGAGTGCACATAAGGCCGTCACCAGAGTCTTCTAATATTTCCTGTCTTGGGACCAATGCTGTACTTGTCCCAGTGTCCAACCTCTGTCCATCTCCTTTTCAGTGGATTGTCTCCATGTTCCTTTTGATCTGCCCCTCTTCCTCTTGCCTGGTGGTGTCCATCCCATAGCCACTCTTGGGACGGAATCAGGGTACATCCTAAAAACATGTCCTAATCATCTCTATTTCTTCTTTTGTATTGCCTTAGATAAAGGTACGGTGTTAGTTCTCTCATGAAGTTTTTTGTTTGAATATGTGCAGGATCTGTCGAAGACATGGCATCTGGAAGACATCCAGTTGGTTAATGATGGTGTTTGTGGTCTTCCATGTATCTGCCCCATAAAATAATACTTCAAAGAGATTGCTTTTGAAGATTTTTAATTTGGTGCTGATTCTGATTTTGGTGGATTTCCAGATGTTTTTTAGGATAGCAGACATCCCTCTCGCTTTTTGTATTCTGGCTTGTACATCTTTCCCAGAGTGTCTATCAGCAGTGAAATTGCTCCTGAGGTACACAAATTCACTCATTTCCTCAATGCCTGCAGCGTTCAGGATGACGGTCTCTTCAGCCTTTGGGTTGACTTACATGATCTTAGTTTTTATAGGTACTAATCTTCAATCCAATTTGTTTAGCTGTGGTATTCATGTCTTCTGTTTTGTCTCGGATGTTTCGATGGTGATGAGATGACAACGCAATATCATCCATGAAGTCCAGATCTTCCAGCATTTCTGTCATCATCCATGTGATGCCCCTTTTCTTGTTCTTTACTGTTTCGCTCATGATCCAGTCAATACAGAAAGTAAATAGCAGACATCCTTGTTTCACTCCAGTCTTCAGTTCAAATTCCTCGGTCAAGGTTGATTCAAAATATAACTTGAGCACCGAAGTCTACATAGAGCATTCTGATGATGGCTATGAGTCTGTCTGGAATTCCATAGTGACTTAGTATTTTCCATAGTGCTGGTCGGTTTACACTATCAAAAGCCTTGGTAAAGTCTATGAAATTGATTTAGACTGTTGAATTGCACTTGTTACTCTGTTCAGTTATTTGTCTCAGACAACAATATGGTCCCTCGCCAGTTGTTACAGTTTGTCAAGTCTCCTTTCTTAGGTAAATTTACAATCAACCCCTTCCTCCAAAAAAATGGTATTTTTTCTGTTGACCATATGTTCTGTAATATCTTGGAAAGAATTTGAGTTGTTTGAAGTTCATATACCTTTATAAGCTGTGCATTTATTTGATCTATCCCTGCAGCTTTCCCATACTTTAGAACAGACAGTGCCTTTTTGACTTTGTTGATGTCAGGTGGTTCTGTGTTGATATCAAGCATGTTTTCAGCTGGTGTTTTAGCTGCCTCTGTTTCTGGGTCATTCATGTTGAAGACTCACTGAAAATGATCTTTCTAGCATTTCAAAACTTCTTCTTCCTTTGACAGGGTGTTACCTTGCCGATCTTTGATAGGTACATTTGTTGTTTGGAATTTCCTTGCTAATGTCTACTAACCTCTGTATGCCTTTCTGTCTGCTTTAGCACCCTTTTTCATCTCTAGTTCTTTGTACTCTTTTACCCAGCTTAATAATTCATCTATTTATTTGATATCAATAATTGATTAATAACGTGTTGACAAATATTGATTAATTGGGTTAATACATCTTTTATTGATTTCAATATTTATTAACATGGGAATAAATATGTTATATTTATTTATATCAATAAATAACAATTTATTAATATCAAGAAATAATTTATTGATATCAATAAATGATTTATTGATATTAATAAATAGATAATGAATTCCACAACGGCTTAAATTTTAATTTTAATGATATATGAATTTCAGTATTATTGTAACCTAGATGAAAGGTATAACGAGTCCTCTATGCCAACAAATAATCCAAGAATCTGGCACGTCTGTTAAAAAATTTTCTTTCAAGTTTATGTGTAATTTAACATATTATTTAGTCAAGCTTCGTAACATTGTAAATTTTCGGATACACTTCAGTTTAGGTTTCTATTGATGATAATATTCTTATACTTATTACAAAAAGCAGTTACAATATTATGTCTTTATAGTACTACTTTTTCGGCTGACTGAGTTTAAAAGTCATTAGAATTTGGGCCAATTGGTTGATGTCTCATGAATTTCAGCACAGGAAATACAGCCCCTTATCAAACCCGAATTCAGCAAAGCTAAAACTGCTGAGATGTTGGTCTACATATGCTATACTTTTATGTGACAATAATCCTTTCAGCATTTAGATCTGTACTTAATCCCTGCCACATTTTTTTGTCCCAGTCTGAGTCAAGAATTTCCGGCCTGTGTATGTCTTTTTTCGTTTTCATCTTTAGTTTATTTTTTTTATGTTACTTGAGTATATAGGGGCAACTCTTTCACTGGAAGCTTAAAAGACAATTACTGGCGTTCAAAAGTTCAGATATTTTTGTAGTTTATTAACAGTAGGAAAGTATAATGTTGTTTCAATATTTTTATTAGGTGAACCTTTGGGTCAGAAATGGTTTCCATCATGAGTAATAGGGTAGGACATCGTGGATATGACGTTATACCAGAACATCCACTTGAACGATTACGACCTCTAAGAGTCGAATCCAACAGACGTAAAACATTTAATGATTGGTCAGGAAATTTTCCTATCAAACCAGAAGACTTAATTCGTGATGGGTTTTATTACATGGGAATGAGTGACAAGGTGCAGTGTGCATATTGTGGTGGTGTGTTAAGTGGATTTGAACATGGTGATAAAGTACACGAAGAACATGCTAGACATTTTCCAAAATGTCCCCATCTAAATGATATTGAATCAGATGATGCTAAACCACAAGACGTATTTAATGATATTGAAGAAGATGCTGCTCCCAGATCTGACCCAGGAGATGATGCTGCACCTCAAGACCCAAATCAGCCTGATTGTTCACAACCATTCTTGTTTGGAAATACAGTAAGATCAAATGCTAGTCCACAAAGGGTCCCTGAATTAAAACACCCCAAATATTCAACTTACCAGTCAAGATTGGAAAGCTATGAAGGATGGCCAGAAAACCATTTTTTGAAACCCCAAGATCTTGCAGCAGCAAATCTTTTCTACAAGGGAGTAGAGGATAAATGTCAGTGTTATATTTGTGGAGGAATCTTAGAGGCATGGGAGGAGGGTGATGTACCTGCAGATGAACATAAACGGTGGTTCATCAAGTGTGGTAAAAACTGAATATTATTACATTTTTTTTCAGCATGCCTTTCTTAACTACGAAATTTTAGTTATCCCTAAGCAAACTAAGTTTCAGAGAAGTCTGGAACTACATGTTTTCATATAACAAAACTCCAAATCTATAAAGTGGTAAGAGTGTTGTATTTTTTATACCAGACAAAGGCACCAAGTCATTTTTGTGGAAGTACAAGTACATGTAGTAATAATGTAAGAAATAATTTCTCTCACATGGAAGGCTTTTGAAAAAAAAGTACAATGGTCAAAACTAATTGGTGACTGGAGCTTTCACAGCATTTTCATAATGAAACAAATCTCGTGTTCTATAGAAATGTTTTCAACTTAGTCATGATGTATCCAGTTAGTAGAAGAGAGAGTTGTGTCTTTTATTGTGCCAATTTGCTGGATATTAACATGTAGACAATCCAGTAGGCAGACTTGTTTGACCCTGATTTATATCAAATTTCATTTATCATATTTATGAAAAAAAATGATTACAAATTTCAAAACACCCAAAAACTCTTGAGGTTTCATTCCTTGTTGTGCACATGGTAGAACCACTTGGTGATGGATTTGGCTTTCTATTTTTCAGTACTTCTTATTAGCTCACCTTGCCTTACGACCAGGTGAGCTATTGCCATTACTATGTGTCCGACGTCCATAAACTTTTTCAAACATCTTCTCCTCTGAAACTACTCAATAGATTGTAACCAAACTTTGCATGAATGTTCCTCGGGTATTTTTAACATTCCTTATGTTGGATTTTTTTATCTGGCAAAAAAACATGGCTGCCGTCACTAAAAATAGACCATAGGAGTCAAATTGTAGAATTATGCAAATAACTCAAAAACTCTTCTCCTCTAAAACTACTGGATGGATTAAGACAAAACTTTGTATGAATATAATGTAGAATATGTTAAGCAATCTATGCATGTGGATTTTTGATCTTGTGAAAAACGTGGCCGCAGTATCTAAAAATAGACCATGGGAGGCAAATTGAAGAATTGTGCAAAGAACTCAAAAACAGCTGGGTGTAGCTAAAATTTGGTAGGGATTAAAATTTGTTCAGCATGATGGAATTACCTACATGTAAGTGAATTCCGAAATTTTCAGAAAGATCCGTTGACAAATGAATTAGTTATGGGTCCTCAAATGGATTTTTTTTTAAATCTCCCCTTAGACAATTTGTAGGATGGATTTTAACCAAAAATTGCATGAATGCTTGTTAGGATAATAATCATCCAAAGAATATCATATTCTTAACAGTTTTTTATCTGTCGAAAACCTGACCACCACTAATAAAAATTGACAACTTGTCGAAATAAATTGAAAACCGAAGGGTTTAGCCTAATTTTCTAGAGGGAAATTGATCAGCATGGTTAGACCGACCTATGCTGAAATTTTCATAATTAAAAGATCAGTTGCGCAATGTTGCAGTTAATGCCCTTGAAGAGAAAAAATGACAATTAGATTTATTTTATAATATGAAAACGGGGTGGATAACTAAGATGTTCTGTATTGATTAAATGATTTTTGTGACAACAGTATGGTTTTTAAAGGTCAAGAGGCCAGCTTTAGAAAGCTATAAAGACTATTTTTGACCAGGTGAGCGATTCAGGCTGTTTAGAGTCTCTAGTGTACAATAACTGTTTGGATTAAATCTTCCTACATGTATGCATTTGATTCTTATATCTCTGAAGAGAGGTTACTCCTTGAAACACGTGTACAGCATATCGAAATTGCAATATATATGATAGTATTTTTGTATTTAATATTGCTGTTGGACCAAAGGCCCTAAGGGTATTCACTGACACAGTAGTCAGACTTGTCTGACTCCTGAATTATATCAGATATATATTTATGAAAATTTGCAGTATTACAAATTTCAAATTCCCCGAAGAACTGAGACTTCATTTCTTGTATTGCACATGGTAGAACCTTTCGGTGATGGATTCAGCTTCTTATTTCTGTAGTTCTGGTTTTGAGTATTGAGTGTATATAATTAATGTTTGCATTAAGATCATCTTTTATATTTGATTCTAATGCTGTTGAAAAACGTGTACATCATATTGAAATATGCAATATATATGATTGATATTTTTGCATATAACATATAGTAAGTCATATGTTGGTACACTCAACTGTCCATGCAAGACCCAAAAAGGTAGTCAGGGATGTTAAAAAGTTGCAAAGTCAGCAAGTATACTCCTACGAGTTGTCGTAAGATGTTGGAATTCCATTTTCCCATACTCCAATGGCACCAAGTCTGAAGTAGATTGTCAGACAACCTATAGCATTGCTCAAGTAATGTTATTATAGAAAGTGTATAGTGGCAGATCCAAGGGGAGGTGCAGAGGGTTAGCACCCCTTATTTTTATGGGAAAATTTGTCATTTTCATGTGTAAACAAAAAATTTACAAAAAAAGCAAATAATGTCCTAGCATTCCCTTTTTTCTGAGGAACCTTGGCTCGCACCTCTCCTTTTCAAAGTGTCTGGATCCACCCCACTTGTACTACTTTTTTTCCTTTGGGTCAGAATGATTGAGGAGCTCTGGAGTAATGGTCTGCATGGATCACAATTATTTTGAGTCCTGATGCAACCGTTCGGACACGTACATGTATGAGACATTAGTTCATTTTGAATTATGTAAGATTGCTGTCTCAATATGAAGGTATTTATGGTATTATTGCCTATTTTGCTTAACTAGACAAATTGTTCGGGAGGACTAAGATGTACCTGTAGGTGCATTTGACATTACAAGCAGCAGGATACATGTGCCAACAGATTATCATACTAACAGTAAACTATGTACATTTGTATACCTTTATGGAAATGGCATGAAGCCTTAGGTAAAGTTATGGATTTTGTATTCCACTTTACATTTTTCTGGTAGAAACTTAGATTTCAGAAAGTTTATGTTAAGTCTTAAAAGCCGTCATGTCATGTAAAACTATGTTGTATTTATCATGAAATTTACTTTGGGGTTTTTTTGGTGTATTGAATTGATGGTTACCCACACACTGTCGTTTTAGCGCCTACTTTGTAGTATATTATCCTAGTATTTTTATTTTGTTATTAATAAGAACATTATATCATTATTATAAAACTAAAAAGGTAAATATTGCTTAATCAACATTGATAATTATATAGTTTTGTATTCTTTTTTTTCAAATTTAGAAGGTTAAGCATGATACAATGTACCCAGGAGAAATTGCTACATATATTTTTCATGTGTTTCAAACATGTTTAGGACCACCATGAAAACATATGAAAAACATGTTTTCCATTAAAATATAAATATATGTTAATCTTTCATTAAAAGATCAATAGGTAAACAAATGTTTCTCCTATGATTTCAACCATTAAATGTCTATATTTTCACTTGGATTTTGGCAAAATATAGAAATTATGAGCTTTGATGTGCAAAAATAGATATATGTCTATAGTGGTTCTTAACATATGTTTCCATGTGTTTTGAAACATGAAAACATGTTGCATTTTTTCCTGTGTATGTAAAAGCAAGGGGAGAAAGTTTGGGATGAAAAAGATTCCTCCTAAACTGCTTGGTTGATTTTAATGAAACCTTTAATTCATACATTTTTATATTTCATTGATTTATTAACAAGGAACAAGCTTTTTTTAATATCCCTAAATTGCCCCTCAAATGTTAGTTTTAAGGGCTTAAGCCTACTTTCCCAGAGAAGTAGTCACAATTTGATTCAACAATTATGCCTATTGGTAACACACAATAGATATTGTCAGCTATTCTGTATGTTATTCTGTCCGGACTGAAAGCTTATTCCTTGTATATGTCTATATTGTTTTGATTACCTTTGATGAACCAAGTTCATGATTTATTAGTCTTGCTAGTAACTTAGCCATTATTATTGTTGATTATAAACTTCTAAAGTTCTTTTGTTTTGAAATGCTGTTGTATTAAAATAACACATTAGTTACATTAAACACTAATGCATTAAAATGGTGTTTAAATGAATAACCAGTTGCCAAGATACAATGAACACCTGTGACTGGGGAAACATATGATCAGCAAATACAAAGAAGAAATATCAACAATGCATGCTGAAGGAAGAAAATATAGAGCTTGATACACAATAGGCTACTTATGTGAAGAAAATATAGAGCTAGATACACAATAAATGTCTACACAACAAAGGCTAAATGACTACAAATTAACAAAACGTTGTGAGAGATAATTATTTAGACAAATTAAGTGTTTTGAGTCAGTGTGAACATCTCTTACAAATTTACATGTATACACAGGACAATTTGGAAAACCAATCTTCAAATAGCATGTTTAACATTTGTTTCACTCAAGGACTTTATATTCTAATATACACTCCCTGTTTCACTTTTATACTAGGGGTGTTTTTTCATGCACCATAACCTTGTTTAAAAAACTGTGTGCCATTTGAAGACAATTCCTAATTGCGTTATTAGTACAGTGTAGCAGTGGACTGAAAGTAGTCAATTGATGTTAATAAAAAAAAAACCGTTACTGTAATTAAAGGACCTTGTTCATTGACCACATGTAGGGCCAATTTCAAAGATATGTACAAATGTCTGAAATTTTCATTAGAAACTGCAGAAAAAAAACATTGTTCCCCAAAAGATGCATATTTTTGAAAAATCTGATGGATGAATAGTGCAAAAGTTCGCAACAAAAGTCGTTGAAAATACATTTTGACATTTTTTTGACAGCTATTACGACACAACTTTTGTGTAGTGTTCGTAACCCAACCGACTATTTTCACTACTCAGTAATTCAATGGTAGTGTAAAGGTTTTTGGGTCGAGCCTGGTTAAATTTATATATTTTTTATTATTATTATTATTATTTATTTTTTTGTTTGTTAAAATGTTATGATCATAATGTCATTTAGTTTCAATATAATTTAGTCTCATTTTGTCAGAGAACAGCTATAATATAATCGCCCAATATAAAAATCTTAATAAGAGTATGTAAGTCTCGTCGTGTGACTCCGTGATTTCACGAGAATAGGTCCTAGTCTACCATTCTAAAGCATGGAGATTTGTCATTTAGAGAGCGTTGAGTTCAACATCTTTTTGTGTAAAAAACACCGACAAAAATGACAAATATCTATTTCTACATGATAAAAGTGTTAAGAAAAAACATATAATAGAAGATTTTGCACTGTTATACAGCGTTTCGAGGACCCAGAAGTAAACAATAAAATACAGGTCGGTCTTCGGTTTTCAATACGTTCTACATTCGGAAATTCCGGTAGAGAAAATGAAACTAGAACGAGACTTACATAACCTGCTACAATGAAGAAAAAACTGGGAAAGTTAGCAAAAGCCCTTTTACATAGACTGGAATAAAAACGTTCGACATGAGTCGTTTGTAACTCACAAATATTTCAACAGTGTTATTTCACGATTAGAAAGAAATGCATTGTAGTTACGGCAATGTATTGTTCCAGAATTTGTAACACTTTGTTCATGTATTTTGTGCATCAAGAGTTAATCCGACGTCTGTCGTCAATTCTATCGTAGGGTCCATGTTTCTCCCCCCTACAGATGGTGAGTCTGAGACAAGAACTGATGAATGCTAGGATTAAGGAGATAATCTCACAGTAAAATGCCACATAATACGACGTTGAATCTGACTTGGATCCATATATCACAAGAACTATTAAGATCAACCACACTGAAAAATATAAAATATTAACCAAATTGTAAAGCAACATCATATTCATTATTCTCAATGTGTCTGGCTATACGCTTAATCTTGTCTTTACTTTTAAATATGAGGTTTTATGCATAGTCTTATGTAAGGCACGGACCATTTTCTTCTCGAGTGGAGACCTAGGATTTCATGTTGACATAGAAAATTTGTTTTCGTGCAAGCGCGAAAATGTTTTTTTAAGCAGCAGCAGCCTTAATATCACGTGTCGGAGAAGCAGTGACTACCAATTTTAAAGCGCCGCGGTCGAACTCACAACCTCCCTAGTCGAGGCGAACACGCTACCACCAAGGCGGTTAGGCAGTCGGACACTCCCAATTTACAATCATTAAAAGATGCAGATTCAACGCTGCGTACGCTACTCCTACTCTAGTCTCAGACTGCTCTGACGTCCAACGGCTGGCGACAGTTTCACAAAAAGTCGTAAGTGTAAAATTGATCGTAAGTAATGACGTCATAACAGAAAATAGCATTGTTACGTCATAACTTACACGATCAATATTACACTTCACTTTTTGTGAAACTGACGTCTGGTAAGTTATTTTATGACTTGATGCCACTCTAACGTTGGAGTATGGAGAAACGAAGTTCCAACTTCTTAAGTTGTAGGGGTAATGCTACCCTCTGATTAGATGAATATGCCTTGCATATGAAAGCTGGAGTACCGTAAATTGTGATATTTTGGTCGTATAGTTTTATTTTGGTTTATTAGTTATTTGGTGGATACAGATCCACGGTTTATTTTCTTCATTGTTTTTTTAATTGCGATGTTCAGATAAGCTTACCCGATAACAGACAGCTAGCACTCGCCATATGTTTTGTTCTGAGTAAACCCAGAGTAACCAGAATGTCCATTACAAATGCAAACACCAAACAACCCATGGCAAATCCAACTAGATACCGTTCTGGTATTATCCAATCTTTATGTGGTGCATTCAGTAACCAGTTACGATTTGGTGCTGAAAAAACCTCAGAGGAATTACATAAGCCCCACAATAGGAAATCGAATCAGAGCATATGTTAATAACATATCTACTATAGAGGTATTAGCTGAAGGGAAAAACACACGATTTGGCCAAGCACATACCTACAATGCTATGCTTAAAATTTAAAAAAAATTGGCATATGACCGCAAAAATGCGGTCATATAGAATTGTAGCATTGTCTTCGTCCATAGATATTTGGTGTCCATGTAATAACATGAGTAAATAAGGATATAGATCTTTAAGAATTGTACCACACTTAAGGTGCAATACCACTAAAGGAAGGCTTGCAAATAAGTAAATAGGGACCAGAATCAATCACAAATTCTCTCTTTGTCCTGACCTAAACCGTTTAAGTTTTAGGGACCAAAAAAGAGACACTTCGATTCTGTGAGAATCTTTTCCTGAGTCAAACATTGCAAACAAAATTCATAGCAGTATCTGGCTTGACTGGTGTTTCCATACTTCTCTCAAGTGTTCAGGGTTTGACTCTTGTGGCTATACCAACCTGTACCCAAGTGAAATTCCTATAATACGGTATGTTCTTTTGATTTTTTTGCATTTGATTGACACCAAAGTAATTGAATTTTGAATACTTTGAATTGAAGATGATAGTCTTTAAACAGAAGTCATCAATTGTCATCATTGTTCCATGCAAGATTGAAGCAACCGTTTAACAAAAACCTTCCAGTACTTGACAGGTGTGTGATAACGATGTAAACAATCTCACAAAGTTGACATACGTACACAAAAATAAAATTAAAAAAATAACTCCCTGACTACTCACTGTTTATGCATTGTTTTATATGCTTGACCACAACATCGTCGTACTCAATGCAAGCTTTAAACAGTCCTTCATATGCCAGAACATCAGCTGTCTTGTTCCTATGCTTCACTCCGGGAATCATACGGTAGATCCAATATGGTAGACCGGTGGCAAGCCCATGGGTCAATATTGCCGATACTGTCAAGATTGAAGCGCAGATGAACAAATTTCGATAAAGCTGCATCGCCAAATTTCGGCTACCCCTTCATCTGTTTTGTGTGAACGATAAAGTTAATGGACATGTGTAATATGCATTGAATTTTTAACCTCATTTATTTACATGTAATTGTATATAGGGGTTATAAGATCTCATTATTACAGTACAGTTATGAATCATATATGTTCCGACTTAGATATTATATCACTGTTTATCAGTCTGTGCCAATATTATTATTATTTAATGTAGATAAAGTCGTCCCGAGTTGTGTTACCCAGAAAAAGTCACCTGAAGTATACAGTTCAGGAAATTCAAACACAAACCGGTGCACAGACGAGGTGGTACCCTATAGAAAGGTTGTTTTTTTTTGTGGATATGATTTTATTTGTTATTATACATTATACAAGAAAAGGGAACGAGGGTAACCAAAAATGACAGCAATCGAAACCCAAATACCATAGTCCATGATCGAGATAGATATTTTGGTAAGAAAATAACTGAAAAAAAGACAGAAAAACAATATACAGACCAAATATGGAAAGTATTAACCCCCGGAAGAGAAAAAAAATAGCTCAGAATTTTATATATTGACAAAAGATTTATATATTTAACGCCTTGGTTGTACAAATATAAAATGCAGGGCGGATCTATAGTTTCTGAAAGGGGGTCAAGAAAAAGATGATTCCAGGCTTATTATTAATGCTCTTTTTTGACAAAAAAATCACACTTTTTACAATAAAAGGGGGATTACTACCCATGGTTCCTTATTTAAAATGTAACAGTAAACTGTTCTCACGGTGACACACAGAATTTGAGTACTGTTATATTTGAGTAATGGAAAAAAGAAATAAACAATTGAAAAAATGATGAATTCACTTGCAGATGAACGTCGCAGGACAATATGCATATATTTATGCAGTATTTACATTAAATAATGTCATTCAAACTTGATACCAATGTTGTATTTGACATGAACTAATGGAAATAGAAGTGCACTATAAACCCGGGACTCATACCCATGACAACATACCCCCAATACGGGATGCCGACTGGGACCTGTGGTCCTTTTCACAAAAAATCGTAAGAGTAAAATTAGTCGTAAGTTATGATGTCACAATACTTTGATTTACTATGACGTCATAACTTACGACTAATTTTACACTTACGATTTTTTGTGAAAAGGACCACTGATCTTTTTGTAATCAAAATCAATTTTGTGTACACAGAATTGAATTCCATCATAACAAAATCATTTTTGTCGTACAAAACTGTTATACAGACTTGTTTAATGACCACTTCAAGTTTGAAAAGACAAAATTCATTTTTGTCACGAAAAAATTAAATTTTCTCAAATAGGTATACAAATATTAACTTATTTGCATAGAAAATTTACATTTGTTACCTGATATGGAAATTAAATAACCGAAGTCAATTTTGTGAGGCAAAATTCAATTTTGTGAGATAAAATTCAATTTTGTGTCACAAAAATCAATATTGTGTCACAACAATCAATTTTGTGTCACAAAAGTCAATTTTGTGTCACAAAAGTCAATTTTGTACGCAAATTAGTTTACAGAATCCTTTGGATATGCAAATGAATGCTCTCTCATTACGACTTTGAAAGGCCTCTCATTGGATATAGTAACAGCGGGTCTCGCAGGTTTTCGATTACTTCGAGCAAGGGCATATCATATGGTTGATGCGCTATTCTGCAAAAGTAGGTAATACTTTATTAGGTATTACTTATTTTTGCAGCTAAGCTCATCACCTTTATGATATATCGAAGTAAGCAATATAGAACTCGCGGTTACTATATCAAATGAGAAACCGTACAAAATCGTGATGAGAGTAGTCATTTGCATATCCAAAGGATTCTGTAAGCTAATTTGCATACAAAATTGGCTTTTGTGACACAAAATAGACTTTTGTCTCATAAAAATTATTTTTATTTTTGTGACTTTTGTGAATTTTGAGTTAAATTGCATGCAAAAGTGATTTTGTAATGACAGAATTCGATTTTGTAAACACAAAGTTGAATTTTGTGACATAATTTAATTTGCCATGATATTTCTCAGTTTTGTATGCAAATTAGTTCACTAATTTACATATAAAATTGACTTTTGTTACTCAATAAACAAATTAGATAACAGAAGTAAAGTATGTGATACAAAAATGAATTTTGTCATGACAAAAGTAACTTTTGTCCACTGAAAGATTACTTTGTATGACAAAATTTAAATTTGTAGTAAAAACTGTCATAACCTTTGTTAATCTGAACTCATTTTTGTTGAATTCTGAGTACAAAACCACAAGAGTCCCATTCGGCGCCCCATACCCAGTCCCCTCTGGAACCAAAAAGTGTTAAATAAGCTTTTAAGAATGATTAAGCACTACGAAAGTCGGGAAAATTTGTCATGGCTCAATGATTTCCTTTATATAATCAACCTAATTTTTTCTGACCTGGTGGGGCGGCCCCTTGAGGCCGCCTTGGATCCGCCTATGTAGGGGCCTGCTGTTGGCTTTTGTCTATCAATATGGCTACTAAATTTGCATAGTCTATATTATACACATAATTCTTCATTAAATAGTTTTTGTGTTAAACTTTGTGTTTCCCACAATGATTTATGTTGACATACATCCAGTTATTTACTCGTATCACAAAATCGATCATGTTCTTGTGAGCATTGGTCTTAAAATTGAAACCATGTTCAAATTATGTGTTTGTACCGCATAATATCTATATATGGTTGTCAAAGATAGGCTTTCTGTCATAGATTATTTGGGAAGAAAGTTTACAACGACAAACGGTAGGCTAAACGACTTATAAATGTTTCCTCCATCCGGTTATCTGTTCTTCTACGAAACGCTCCACTTCGATGTACTTGTGACTAACCTTATAATTGTAAAACATGATTTAATCATCTTCCTGTTGCTTTATTATTGGAAATCCTTCCCCAATTAAGTTCATCGAGATAACAAAGGAACCATAAACGAAAAGTTTGAGATCACATCAAGTTGGACTTGATATATTAGTTTTTACACAACAGTCCTTTGTTGAAATGTCAAGAGCATTTATCCTGGATTTTACTATAAATAGTTTGGTGAAGTCCTAATTGTCCTTTTATAACACGTATGGTGGTACAGTGAAACCTGTCTAAACCGAACTTGTTTCGTTCGTTTAAGTTTCGGTTTATACAGCTTCAAAACAAACTGATACTGATATAAACGGACTTCATAAGTTCTTCGCAGGTTCTCAGTTTAAAAAGGTTTTGCTGTAATGGGAACCAAGAATCTTGTGGAAATCAAAAGAATGTAATCCAGGGACAAAGACTAGACATGGAAAACAGACAACCACAACGAAGAACATAAAATAACCAAAATAAAACGTACAAAAGCAACTCAGACTCCACTAAAACTGGAAGCATGGACCAGGTGCACTGGTAGGGTAAGCGTCCTCTGCTTTTCTTGAAAAAAGTCAAGTTCGGAGTATACGAAAGAGGAAAGGAAAACTGATACGTTAAATAAATCGGTTCTCATGGTGCCGATAAGTACACCGTAACGATCCACGAGTTCATGATGACGACCTTGTAGCAACATAACCCTGTTCCAGAAGTCTAGCGCGGTACAAAGAGTCTACATAATAACGGCAAGCTCTGAAATAACGTATGAGTTTGATTTGAAAGCTCCATACGCAGGTGCTGAATAGATGTTGCCACAGACGAAAGGAAAGTTGGCAATACGGGATGAAAAGTCAACGCGTTTGTCATAGAGTTTTTCGTTACCACTTATTTCTAAATGTAGGTCAAGATATAAGGCTGACTTCACAGTTCATCTCTACTCCTTTGGGATAGATGCAATGTATCAAATCCGCGAAACTAGGATTGTTTGACGATACTACGTTATCTATATAACAGAAACTGAGATCAAAGGAATTGCCTAAACGATATTCCTTCCTTTGGATAAGATTATATATAGTCAGCCTAATAAGAGTGAAGGAATAGGTCATCGAGTAGAGGAGCACAATTTATTTCCATTGGAATGCCGATCTTTTGTTGAAAAACGCGTCCACCACGCCGGACAAATATGTTGTCAAAAAAAATTCCAGCATTTTGAAAACATCTTCGGTATATTTGGAAGATGATTTGGAATAGTTTTTTTTTTCAAAGTATGAAGAATCTCTACCAAGTACTACATATCTATATCTAGTTCTACCCTCTTTGTTGGAGGAACAACGATGAATAATGTTCTTGAGTCGGGATTTTAACTGAGTATAAGGAATAGAAGTATACAGTGTTGAAAAATTATAGGTTTTAATGCTATTGTATTCTGATAATTATCTTGAATTGAGGATTTCCCTTCAGAAGATCTTTCGAATTTTTCAGGATCCACATTGAATTAATACCACTACGGGACAAACAAGTGTCGTGGTAGGACTGAAAACCATCTTTTACAGCTGTGCATATAGATAAAGGTTAAACGTCTTGAAAGCGGTTTGGTAGTACATTTTGCAGATCAGGCTATGTTGTGTTGTTTGTATGGATTCTTGTGGAGGTTAGGAATCCAGTACAAAGACCATAATCATCGTCTGGTAGTGAGACTGAAAGAGGATAGTACAGATTTATGGTTTTCAACTATATTTTCTTTAGAGAGTGTGGTAGCAGTATTGATCTTATTACTGCTATTATGTACTACGTCTGATAATAGACTTGGATGTAATATATTTGCAGAAAAAAACAATATTGTTTTGGGCTTTGTCTGCTGATACGACAACGCACTTGTCATGTATAGTAGACAATGTTTTTGGAACATCAGGGTCCTTGAAAACTGATGTAGCATTGACACTTTTTGACATACTTAAAACTTTCATACGTTTCAAAATTAAAGACCTCACAGCCTTTACACACTCAGACAGTGAATCAGTATATCTTCTAGTCCTCGTTTTATCCATTTTCTTGCATAGACCTCTACGGCATCCATTAGAATTGTAAAGTTATACTTGTAATTCCAATTTATGGAGCTTACTTGTGATCTCCAGAAAGGACCTTAGGAGAGATTCGTTTTCTGTGATGTTTAAATCTCCCGTAATGACGTGACCGGAAGGACCATATTTGAATGGAGAGTTTTTTTGCAAGAACAGTCTGATGGTTTAGCCTTGAAGTCCTCAACCTCGAGGTCTTGCAATAACCTTTTATAATTAAACATTTTGGATGCAATAGGTGAAGTATAGGAATACGAAATAATCGGTATTGATTTGTCTTTGAAATATTGGAAATTGTCAAGTAATTTGTGTTTGTGGAGTTCCTCAACAAAACAAGTTTGTGCCCCTCCCCCAAATATGAAGTCCTTGATCCGCCTCTGCTGTTAGACCACGCGCATAAGAGTTGATTTACACAATTATTTATTAAACAAATTATTTCCACAATTAATTTACTTTCTCACGATTCATTATTGATTGTTTTCCAACACTTCATGACTTATTATCGGCAGAAGTGTGTCCTTACAATTCATGACCAATTATACTGTGAGAAAATATTTGACCAGTTACTATCAGAAGTGTGTCCTGACAATTCATAACCAATAACTGTCAAAATTGCGTCCTTAAATTTCATGACCAATTGCTATCAAAAGTGTGTCCTACAAATGCACGACTTGTTACTATCAGAAGTATGTCATAACAATCCATTACCAATTAGTCAAAAGTGTGTCCTAAAAATTCATGACCAATTACTGTAAGGAATGTGTCTTAAAAATGTATGAATAATTACAATCAGAAGTGTTTTCTTAAAATGCAAAACCAATAACTGACAAAAGTGTGTCCTAAAAATTCATAAACACAATTACTGTCAAAAGTGTGTCCTAACAATTCATGACCAATTACTATTTGATGTGTGTACTAAAAATTAATAATCAATTACTGTCAAAAGTATGTTCTTACAATTCATAACCATGCGAAAAGTGTCCTAAAAATGCATGACATGTATGTACTACTGTCAGAAAATTTTTTAACCCATTACTGACAAAAGTGTGTTCTCAACATTTATGACAAATTACTACCAGAAGTATGTCCTAAAAAGTCATAACCAAACAAAAATAGTGTTCTAAACATTTATGACCAATAAATGTTAGAATTGTTTCCTCTAAGTTCATGGTCATAAACTGTCCGAAATGTGTCCTCACAGTTAATTATCAATAAATGCCAGAAGTGTGTCCTCATAATTTATGATCAATTATTGCCAAAAGTGTGTCTTCATAAATTTGACCAATAATTGCCAGAAGTGCGTTTTAAAAATGCATGACCAATTAATATCAGAAATATGTCCTAAAATTCACCACCAATTACTGTTAAAGAGTAATCAAGGGAACCAAGGTTATAGCGGTAATCAAAAGAATGTTATCCAGGGAAAAGTGTGTCTTAAAAAATGCATGTCCAATTACTATCAGAGGTATATCCTTACAATTAATAACCAATTACTATGAGAAGTATGTCCTAAAATGCATGACTAATTACTGTCAGAAGTGTGTCATGAAATTTTATAACCAATTACTGTCAAAAGTGTGTTCTCACCATTCATGACCAATTACTGTTAGAATTGTGTCCTCTCAGTTCATGATCATAATTAAACTGTCCGAAATGTGTCCTTTACTCAATTACTGCCAGAAGTGTGTCCTAATAATTTTGTGATCAATTACTGTCAGAAATGTCTTCATAATTGTGACCAATTATTAGCAGAAGTGCGTCCTCAATATTTATTTTCAATTATATACTGTCAGAAGTGTGTCCTCACAGTTCATGGTCAATTATACAGTTCAATCTTTAGAAAAAGCTTCTTCTAGAATCTTGATTCCCTTGATTACACTTTCATATTTGTACTATATCAATACGTTTGTCATAATTGTACAATTTAACTACTTCCAGAAGCTGCTCTGTAGTTCAACTAATTTTTGAAGGGTCCCAACTACTATTGATTTTATGGACATAGTATGTATGTGTTGTATTTTGTCATCAAATCCTCCATTTTATTTTACACCAATGTTGACAACAGTCTTCCATATTTAGTAAATGCTTAATTAACTACAATGGGTAGTATAATATGCTGTTTTTTTAGAATGAGATACCAAATCAATGAATGTAGTGAATCATTTGAAGAAGAATACAGCAAATCAAAAGACATTTTAGGCGATGTAGGAGCAAGTGGAAAGCGGGAGCTCCTCCTCAAGTTACTCCAAGATGATGAAAGTTAAATCAACTCTACTCGTCTTCCCTCAAAGAAAGAAGCACCTACATGTTCATCATTAATGACACCTTTACACCACGCAGCAAACAAAAAGGCACCCTAACACGTCATTCAAGACTTGCTAGCAATGGGTGCTTCCAAAACATTACGGACAGCAAGGAGCAAAACATCATTTGATATTAGTAATAGGAACGAATTAGATAGCGAGATTCTCGAACTTCTAAAAATATCACAAAGCATAACGGACACTGCTCAAGAGATTTTTAAAATGGAAGCTGCATTACATGACGTCATTCTAAGTCGAGTTGAAGACATTGTCACATCCTCCTTACCTCAGTTGACGTCCTATCTTTACGAAAAGGGGGAGTTTTATTTTCCTGTGCCTGGTATGTACGGAGGATTTACGGTCAAACCTCACCCTGATAGGCTCGAAGTGTACAGTGAAGTTCGTATAATGAGAGGAAGTGAAATGACCCATCTTATAAGGAGAAATGGGGATGTGACGTTGAAATAAGCATTAATCACCAGTACTTGTTCATCATTGCAATAAATCGTAGTTATTCCAGGGATCAAATTTACTTACACGGCATATATTACTTGTACAAATCATCAGTTACGAATTGAAATGTTTTGTTACAAACTTTAACTATCAAATGTCTTTGGTAGATGTGTTCTCCATGTTGTGATTGGAAATTGAACATCAGTGTTCACTTCCCACTCATAGTGACGCTTCCTCCTTAAATCAATGACTTTCTGTTACGATTATTTGTCATTAGATACAGCTAGATTCACCATTTCACCACAAGTATTAAACCACAGGAACTTGCTCCCAATATCAAATATGCAGCCCCACTGGTTGATATAGTGGGAGCAAGCTCCTGTGATTAAACTTGGTAAGCTATGCCTAGGCATTTTATAGTCTATTATAAAAATCCTTGACTAGTTGAGCTAAATATATGTCCATCTTACACTAAGAAACGATCAACAAGACCATTTTAAGATGTCGATTGGAAAGATTTTCATAAATCATAATATTAAAAAACACATAAAATCATAATTTATAAATAATTTATTTTTTGACAATGCAAAAACAATCCTCACAGAATATATACTTTCTAGAGGGTGCTTAGTTGAAAGATGACACATTTCACATGTTTTCATAATATTTTTTGGTACGGACATGAAAATATATATTATTCAGTTAAATAATTTCTGGTATAGTAAACATGTAGAAACCAAGCCCTTCAACATGCGATATGATAAGACAGGTATCTATTTTTCTACAATTTTTTTTATTTCCTTTCATTGTATCATAAGCCTTGGAATTAAAGATTACAGTCCAGGACCATTGTCAATGTAAGGATATTTCATATTATTGACTACCGTTCATTACCTTAATTATGATAAAAACTGCCACTACAAAACTAAATACAAAGTGCGCCAATACGGGATCTAGCCGTCCAATACGGTTTTCCCCGTTCAATACATCATAATGACCTGGTTAAAATCCACATTGGCCATAATTTCCATATTGGCAGAGTTATTGGTCTTCGGCTACGCTTCAGTCCAATATGGACAACCTCAGACCAATATGGAAAACCTTACGCAATAATACTATAGCATTTATGTCTTCCAGCATATTATAAATAAAGCGAATGAATATTATATCTGAATGTATTCTCTCTGTCTGTCCAAACATGGCACATACATAAATAAACAAATACTTGAGGGAAATTTAGTAACTTTTTAGAACAATGGAAAATGCTTAATCCAGTAGTGCTGAAGGGTGGTTGGAAATCTATTTTCTGACTTGGTGCAAAGTTGAATATGGACGAATGGAATCCCAACTTCATATGTTTTAGGAGTAGAAGTAAATAATTGTTTATCATGTTTTTGACAGGATTCAAGACAAATACAAAGTTCTATTCAACACCATTAAATAAATCATTTCTTTTTCTAATAAGCACTATGGTAAAAGACAGAAACAAATTCAAATTTCTGGTGACAATGCACACAAGGACCAATGGGAGCTGGAAAATGGTATTTAGTCTAGGCCTAGTACTCCTGTACTTCCTGTTATTAGCTAATGGACAAAACTGCACATCTCAGGACTATAAAATACAATAAATTGAATAATATATTATGGTATATTATACAATACTATACTATATTATATTATATTAAAGGATAATATAGTCCACTATTAAAATTAAAACATTGTTCCTTGTCAAGTCAACTAATGTTGTGGTTTTATGTTTAAAAAAAAAAAAGGTTAGGTCGATTTTCGTCATTTGTTAATAGTTTCACTTTTTTTTTCTTTTTTTTTTTGGGGGGGGGGCAGGGGGGGGGGTGGCTTTTTACATCTTGTTATATGGTATGGGTTTTGCCCATCATTGAAGACCGTGTGTGACCTGTTTGACTGTCTCATTGGCAATCATACAACATCTCCTATTTTTACAAGTAAATATGTAAGTTAACAGGAGTTAACACCTTGAAAGAGTGGAATTTACTTTGCAGATAATTTAACATATATCTTTTGTCAATCTTTTAATTTGATACAAATATAATTTCATGGAAATATCTGTGATAAATATTATTCAAGATAATTCATATCTTCTATATTTATTACAACAATATTTCCAAGTCAACTATTTATCTGCAATTAATAAACAAATCAATATACAAACATAAACACAAACATTAATAAAACATAAATTAATGAAATATGAAGTGAAGAACTATCATATTCAACAATACTTAATGCATAGGTAGATCATTTCTATTTTTCACAACAAAAATGATTTTCTCATTTTTTATCCTGTGGAATGGTGAAAGAAGAAAAACATTTGAATCAGTAAGAATCAATGAATAATCTATTTATATCTATTTTGAGAATTATTAATTAAATTAATAAATATATTGTAACAATAAATATAACAAACTCTTTCAATAATGATGCGTTAAATTTCATCTACAATTCATTCTTTAAGGCCATAATAGAAAAATTCCTAGATTTTCTTGAAAGAAATTGACATAAATTGGGCAAAACATCATTATTTTGGGGAGGGTGAAAAAATCAGGCTGAAGGGGATCAGAATCTTGGATATTTTTTATTTTGGCTTAATGTACTGTAAACCAACATATTTTCACATTACAGAAAAGAAAACTCTGCAAATGAGTCCTTTTATATTGTGCAAGAAATGTTTGAGGGAGTGATAGCCAGGATATTAACTGAATGAAGCAGTGGATGAAGCATGTTATGACAAAACCCACCATTTTGAAAGTTTAATTTGACTATTTGCACCATCAGAATAAAGAAAAAAAGGCACAATTTTCAAGATCATTTTGGTATTCACTGAAATGCACTGACAATGAACATTTCAGGGGCAGATAACTCTGTGAAAAACCACATTATTCTAACATTTTATTGAAAAATTTTTGAGAAAATCCACTGATGCAGAGATCAAATAATGGTCTTTTCAATTAGAATTAGAAAAAGCATCTTTTAGGGAACTTATATTGTCAGATCGGTGGGGTTTTACATGCATGTTTCCCATTTTGCCTGATTACAATAAAATGTTGACATCCTCAGGACCAAAATAAAGTCTCCACAAAATCAGTAGGTTTTCAGTACATTGACTTGTTTCTAGAGATAAATCTAACTCTTTTATGCTGAGAAAGGAAATCTTCAGTCTGAACAATAAATGGACAAAAATGAAAAACAGTGATAATGATCTTTTATAACAGAATAAGCCCAATAATACCAGGTCTGGTCCTGTGTTACCATCATATGTTTGTCAAGGGTGGATGAACAGACAAGGTCAAGCAGCTACAAGACCTGCTTTCACATTTGGTGACACAAGTAAAAATAAGAAAAGTATGGCAAGATATAAAAGAACTAACATCTTGTGTATAGATCAAAGTATACCAATAAAACACTGAAATATTTATACACTTCAATAATTGAATCTGGCTTGTTCTTCTTCCTCTTAAAAGTATCACAAAGTTTAAAATATTGTTTCTTCTATCATACAGATGCATTTTCATACTTGTAAGAATGTCTCAGAAACATGATTTTAAGTACATTTTATTTGCAGGTGTAGCATTGCATTAATAATCCATACAGAACTACAAGCTAAAAAAATCTGTAAAAAAATTATTTCCTTTTTGAAAGTAAATTATTTATTAGTTAACATCCAATGACATTAACCTCTTTTTGTTTGCATTAGGTTTCAATTAAAATTATTCTTTAGGGAGTTTGAACCCTAAATTCAACTTACAATTAAGACCTATATTTTCAGCAGAAACCAGTATAAAGATGTTCAAGCTATATTCATTGATTAAAAATACTTGCTAACAGAATCATTTTTTTTCCAAAACAAATAAAATTTATACCAGTCAACAAATTACATTTATACTCCAACAGAATACACACGTAATAAAAGTCTATGCAAAGTATAAAGGTTGCATGCCCTTTATCTTTGATCTACAGATAGGACATTCCTTGACCTTTAACTTGTTACAACAACTCTGGCAGCAGCAGACATGCCTGCATGGTAGGAAAATCACCTCTACGTGATTCTCATAACAAATTTTACATTGAAAACGATCATCAGTGCTCCATTGTGTCTGGATTGTCTTACATCTTTTTAACTTAAGTCCTTCCCTCTTCTGACTTGAACTTGGAGCAGTTTGTTCTACCGGAGTTTCTGTAAAATAGAAAATAAAATGAATATACACATGAGATAATATGTTAGCCTTAATTTCTTTTAGCACATATATATAAATGTTCCTGATCATACGAGTATTTGGACTGTATGTATACTATGCATATTTTTCATATATACCTATATGATTTGACCCTAAAAATATTGTCTGCAATCATTTGATAATTGGAAATCAATGTAAAATCTAAATTTCCTTTAATATTTAAGAACAACTATCTATTTACCATTACACTTTTATTAAACACAAAATAATATGTTGTATAAATGGTTTTCCAAATATCTAACTTTAAAAAAAAACAAAAGGTTTTTAGTTAATGCAATCAACAGCAATCTGTTAACAATATATGCTTTTATGCATCTTAACTTTTCATCATGTGTCAAAATTAAAAATAAAAATTAATAGGCTGCACCTTGATAAAACCACCAAGTTTGAACCTGAATCTCTGTATTAATGAATATACATCCCTGGGATGTGTATGGATTGATACAAAGACATCTTTTAACTTTGATTGCAAGTAGATAATTAATTTATATAGGATAAGAATTTGACCAGAAATCGAAGTATTCTTTTTTTTGCCCTGATTCCTAATTGGTTAAAGTCATAACCACCAAATTGATGTCAGCCTTCCTTACGGGTTATGGCCACTTGAGACACAATATCAGAGAGATCCATTTACTTGTAATCAAGTTAATCTCTAGTCTACATGCATATTCTTGTTTCTGGTTCATTTTTGGTCCTTAATTGGTAAAAATGATCCTTAAATGGTTAAAGTCAATTTCAGTCTGACCTTTGTGGTCTTGTAGTATCAGAGAAGATTTTTGAAAGTAACAACATTTAAAATAGCAAAAAACATCAAACTAGAGGCTCAAGAGAGCCTGAATTGCTCACCTGGTCAACCATTTGCTTATTTGAAAAACTTGAGAAATGAGACAGGCTAAATTAAAATCAACTAAATTGTCAAATGCAGGAAATGCTTTTCATAGCATTTTGATTACCTGAACCAGAATTTTGCCAAATTTTTGAAATTTTTTTCAAAAACCTGTCTTATGACCCCTAAGTTCCATTTTTAGTATAGGCAGCCATATCCATTCACAGATTAAAAATCACAACAGTAATTTTGAGCACAATACACTAAAGAACTATCATGTTTATTTTCATTCAATGATCTTAAATGGTTTTAGAGAAGAAGATTTTCAAAGTTGTACATAAGAAAAAAAATAACAAAAAGACTTTTTCAGGGGTTGTAACTCCTACATTAGTCAATGAATGTTTTTGAAAATTTCGGCATAGATCCATCTCATGATGCTTAACAATTTAACCCCAGCCAGAGATTTGCTAAAGGCAACGGTCTTTGAGTTTTTTGCAAAAAACTTCCATCTGACCTGTATGTTCTATCTTTAGTAAAGGCACCGATGTTTTTTCATGAATCAACAATCCCAATGGTCAATTTGTGTGGGATACCCTAAGGAACATATGTGCCAACTTTCATTGAATTCTGTGCAATGGATTTTGAGAAGAAGATTTTCAAAAAATGCAAAAAAAAAAAACTGTTTCAGGGGCCACAACTCCTACATCAGTTGACAAATCGTTTTGAAAATTTTGGCATAGGTCCATCTCATGATGCTGAACAATTTTTCCTATGCCAGAAATTTGCTAAAGGCAATGGTTTTTGAGTTATTTGCAAAAAACTGCTATCTGACCCCTATGTTCTATTTTTAGTATCAGTGGCCATGTTTTTTTCATGGATCATAAATCCCAACAGTCACTTTGTGCAAAACACCCTAACAAACAATCACGCCAAGTTTAAAACCTGTCAGTCCAGTAGTTTCAGAGGAGAAGATTTTTAAAAATTTGTCCACGTCGATGACGACAGACGCCAAGTGATGGCATACGCTCTCTTAGCCTTTGGCCAGGTGAGTTAAAAAGAGTAACAACTCCAACAGGGCAGAACAGATTTGGAGGAAAATTAAATCATCAATTGATCTCGATATGCTGAACACTTTCATTCAATCAGAATTTGGATAAACCTCATAGTATTGGAGCTGCTGTCTGACCCCTTTGTTCTGTACTTAGCAACAACGTCCATGTATTTCAATGGACCAAAATTCCCACATCAGTTCTAGGCAGAATACCTTAAGGAACATTCATACCAAGTTTAAAAACTTGAATCTACTACAACTGATTGTGCACAAATTTAAACAGATTTTGTTCAGACATATGGTCTAGATACTCATATTGAGCTTATATGATCTTACACATCCGGTCTTAATACAAATTTGAACTGGAATATATTATATTCAAAACCTTCTGATTTCTATTTTTGTCCACTTTTTTGTAAACTACAGGTATTGACTTCTTTTCATGAAAAAAATCCCTTTACAACATTAGGCCATAAAACCTTACAGTGAAATTGTATAGAAGTTAGCGTGTTGGCAAAATGAGGGCACTATCCAGTCTTCAAATATTCATAAAATATCCTTAAGCGTTAACTTATAAATATTTAAGGCATATTCAAAACCTTCTGATTTCTATTTTTGTCCACTTTCTTGTAAACTACAGGTATTGACTTCTTTTCATGAAAAAAATCCCTTTACAACATTAGGCCATAAAACCTTACAGTGAAATTGTATAGAAGTTAGCGTTTTGGCAAAATGAGGGCACTATCCAGTCTTCAAATATTCATAAAATATCCTTAAGTGTTAACTTATAAATATTTAAGGCATATTCAAAACCTTCTGATTTCTATTTTTGTCCACTTTTTTGTAAACTACAGGTATTGACTTCTTTTCATGAAAAAAATCCCTTTACAACATTAGGCCATAAAACCTTACAGTGAAATTGTATAGAAGTTAGCGTTTTGGCAAAATGAGGGCACTATCCAGTCTTCAAATATTCATAAAATATCCTTAAGCGTTAACTTATAAATATTTAGGGCATATCAGGTTGGCTAAAACATGACTATATCAACACTTTAACAAACAAAATTCACCAATCACATTTCAATACGATGTATACTGTCTCTTGGAGTGCTTTAATCTCATTTCCATGAGGTGGAGCACTTATAGAAGTAGACATGAAGGATACATATTAAGATCAAATGAATATTTGACTCATTTTTTTGCCTCACTGATAGGAAAATGCTACATACAGGGATGGAAATTAGCAGGGACCCACTCATCAATGGCCCCAAAAATTTGATGTGGGTCAACTGTGATTGCAAAGAACTATACATATTGGCTACCAAAATTTAAGTTGTGGGGTACCAAGCCAAAAGTTTGGTTCAAACCCTGACATATTTTGAGAGTCAAGCTAAGTATGTACCAGCAAAAACCTCATCAGTAAATCCTGTGGCAGCTTGTTGCCCAGTTTGTTGAGTTACTCGCAGCTGCTCTAACTGGTCAACTAATTCATTATAACTCTCAGGATATGGAACTAAAACAAAAATATATAATTACTAGTACATTTACCATGCAATTCATTAAGATGGATAATCACCATTAGAAATGATATTTCATAGGTCGATTAAACACATTTCTAGCTATTTTAATCCCACATTTAACAGACTACTGCTACTGAAAGGTCACTAACTCAAAGATGGAGTCACCCTATAACTTTGACCTAAAGAAGACTTGTGTAGGCCTTATCAGGATCAATTTGTTTGCTGAGTTTATCTATTATGTTTCTCATAATATTGGCTAATAAAAGCTTCATCAAGTGCAGCATGATACAACCATAGCAAGTTGAACTCTATTCATTTGAAGCAATTGTGGACACAAAATTAGTTTTTGACACAATAAACATAGGGACTTACAGATCATTATGGACAAAAAACAACCCATTGGGATACAATATTGCAAAATATTTTGAAATTCAGTTTTACTATAAAGGTCTGCTTCAGGGTGCATTCATGGATCACTTTGTACCTCATTATCTCAAAAACAGTAAATGATAAGATTTATTTGGTAAGCATACTTCTTAAAGCTCTTGAACTTTGGCTAGGATTTTCATATGGAATCAAAAAAAAAAAATTCAAAATTTCACCAACTTATTGGGATGTGGTCCCCTTTTCCCCCTATAACAAAAAAACCTTACGAGATATCTGAAATCTGATTGAAAAATATAGGCAGGGATTAGAAAAAAATACTTGTTTCTGGCCCCTTTTTATTACTTGGCTCAAGTTACAGCCCAAAATTCAATCCCGGTCTTCCTTTTGTGGAATGGCATGTTGTAATATAATTTCAAAGATATTCATTCATTAATAGCCAAGTTATTGCCTGGACATCAGGAAAATGCAAGTTTCTGGTCCACCTTTTTGCCCCTAATTTCTGAAAAGTTCGAGTCTTTACCCCAAAAATTGATCTAAGTTGACCATTGTGGAACAATATTTAGACATTTCTATATACTTTTATTGGAGTTAAAATTCCATAAAATGCTTGTTTTAGTCCCCTTTTCAACTCTAAAATGGTTGGGGCCCTAACCCCCAAAATCTTTACCAACCTTACTTTTGTGGTTTTGAACCTTGTAATAAATTTTTATAAAGATCAACCAACTAATACTCAAGATATTTCATGAAAACCAAGTGTCTACAGATGATGACAATAACGATGACAGTGTCATACCAATATACGACCACAAATTTTTGGTGGTCTTATAAAAACTGCAAACTACATTATTTTTTGCATAGCCAGGGTCATAACTCTCATCAGGAGTCATCCAACAATTCAACGAAATAAAGAATACATAGGACTTATCATGAAGAACATTTCATCAACTAAAAGTTTCTGTCTATCTATTATGGTTTTAAAGATATTGCTTGAAACTGCAGAAAAACGTCATTTTTTTAACTTTCAAGGGCAATAACTCTAACAAGTAGTTGTTCTACAATTTTGATCCAAAGGAAATTTTTGTACGCTTATCATAAAGCTAATAGAGTTGAATGATAAACGTAAAACCCTTAAGTTCAATTATCTCCCTTTAGTGTCCCCAAACAGTAATTACTAGTATTTTTTTTTTAATTCAAATCTTCATATGATGCTCAACCTTCCTATAAAATTTAATAAAAATCCCTTTCAGAGTTTTTGAAGTGTTGCACTTACATGTACCTTGCTTTAACATGTAAAATCATAAGTTGGAGCCATCCAATATTGATTTAAAAATTCTTTTGAGGACGTGCCTAACCTTCCAATATAATATCATACTTCTTACAGTAGTTTAGGAGGAGTTGCGCTTACTAGAAATGTAGACAGACACATAGACAGACAGAGTGAATTCAATTTATACATGAACCATTAAAAATTGTTTGCGAGGGGTATAATTAAATAACTAAAAAATATATACAACTAAGGGAGATAGTTTATGTGCATTTTTTTCTATTTAAAGTATTAAATAAAAATTCTTCTGGGAGGTCTGTAAATTACTTACTTTGATTTTGCTCACAGTACAAATCATATATTGACAGAAGATCATCAGAATAGCCATTTTCTTTTGCTGTACAGGCAACAGAGTTCCGAAGAAATCTCTGATGTACATTAGAACTAGCCTGGCCGTTTTCTAATATAAATGGACAAGAAGGAAACCAGCGTTTATGTTCTTCCCAGGGGTTGTCTGGGTCATCCCAGCTACTTAGAATACCACCACAAGAAAAACATTTCACTGCATCTCCTGTACCTAGAAATATATAACAAAATTTCATAAATAATCACTAAAGTCAATGGATACCATGTGGATTGAAACTTCAGATTTTTTTGCTAACAAATAAGCTCTGTTACAGCAGCCATGTTTTTTGAGAGATCAAAAATCCCCACACCAGCTCTATGCTGGATACCCCAAGAAACATTCATACCAAGTTCGGTTCCAATTGAACAGGTTGTGTCAGAGGAAAAGATTGTTGAAAGAAATAACATTAAAAATTGCAAAAAAAACATTGAAAAAGGGCAATAACTCCAACATAGCTTAGGTCTCACTAACCACTTCCGGGTCAAATGGCTACCCCCCTATGTAATACCAAAAACACACTGAACCTAGACATATGTATTGTAAGTGCATTATTTGTGTGTATTATGATTAAAAGTAGTCAAAATAAAGCTGAGAATGTGTACTTTAAAATCATATATGTAATTAACTACATAAGTGTATGAATATTGTTTACATGTGTGAGTAATTCGCTCCATGCTGTCAGTTAGCAGAACAGGTAAAAATGTGGATTTTCAGTATTATTTATTCAAGTAAATTTTGTGAAGAATTTCTACTATCATCGTACCATTAGCATAATGATTTTGGAAGCCTTATTTTCCAAGCTTCGCAACGGTATGCAGCTTTAAGATGTCATTTGTCCAGGGAATTCACAGTGAGACTTTGAAAATTACTTTTTTAACATGTAAAGTAATGGAAACGTTAGAAGTGGTTAGTGAGACCTTTACTGAAAATCAATATTATAACCTTTTCTGATAACTGACAGCATGGAAGCAAATAAAATTACTCACATATGTCAACAATAATCATACACTTTTGTAGTAAATTACAAATATGATTTTAAAGTACACATTCTCTGCTTTATTTTGACTACTTTTGATCAGAATACACACAAATAATGCACTTACAATGCATATTTCTAGGTTCAGTGTGTTTTGGTACTACATATGGGGGTGGCCATTTGACTCCGAAGTGGTTAGTGATACCTTAACATATTAAAATAAAAATTTGACCCCAGATAGATCTCATTATGCTGAACACTTTAACCTGCATCATAATTTGGCTGAACCTAACAGTTTCGGAGATATATGTGAAAAACTACTGTCTAACCCCTATGTCCTATTTTTAGTAACAGTGGCCATGTTTTTCGATGGATCAAAAATCCCAACATCAGTTCTATGCAGGAATTCCCAAGAAACATTCATACCAAGTTTGGTTCCAATTGGTCCAGTAGTGTCAGAGGAGAAGAGTTTAGAAAAATTGTTAATGACAACAACAACAGTTGACGATGATGGACACCAAGTGATGGCAATAGCTCACATAGCTAAAAAGGGAAGCTCTAGTAAGTACAACATCTCCCTTTATAAGCTTCAGGCATCTATAATATTTCTACATGTATGTATTGTTTTAGTGTCCAACCTTAATTTACAGTATCATTGAACTGGAGAATTATCTCCCTTTGCAAGCTCCTTAAAAATAAGTACATGTACCATGCTTTATATTCATCCTTAAATGATAACTTACATTTGAATAAAATTTATTACAACTCTATGTATGTAACTGAACTTTCAAATATGACCACAAATAAATGCTGTTAGTCCTAAACGTAAGATTTTCATAATATTTGTCATATTGGTCTTAAACATGGTTTTCATGTGTCATATGAAACATATGAAAAACACATGTCAAACCTATGGTTTTCATGTGTCTTATGAAACAAATGAAAAACACATGACAAACCTATGGTTTTCATGTGTCTTATGAAACAAATGAAAAACATTTGTTGCAACTTTTCCTGTAGTGTATATATTAAACACTGTACTGGTTGTGTATAACAAATACATGTATTTATCATATACTAAAACCAATTTGATCTTAGATAACCTATATAGGTAAAACATACACCTAAAATTCGAATAAAATGATAGGCAGTATATTACATTGAGTTGAAAGCAGACTATACATAATTTCTATACATAACATGAAAGTGTAAATCAGCCACCATTAAAGATGTATGTCATTTTAACAAAAAAGTTGACATGTTTATAGTACAAAAATTACTACACATCAGTATACATTATACATGTATATACCAGTACATGTACCAGTACGTTAAGTTCAACACATGGGTAAATGTTTAGAATTTAGCACCTCCTACTCTAAAAACTTAATTAAACTGGTGTCATAAAACAGCTCAAGCATACATTTTCACATTAATCAAATGCAGTGTATATACAAGGGCAATATTTATTTGCTAATTATGGTTATCTGATCCTAATGATTAACTTTAATAAGTTTAAATCAAAACACCTGATTTATTTTAAGTAGCACTCCAGCTAAGAATCATGCAAAATGTAATACATGGTTGGGAAGACTACATACTTTTTGTTTTTGATATTTTGTTTAAAATGCTTCAGTAAACAGAAATTAACATTAGGTTTTTCGTATAACCCATACTCATAGAGATAAAAATTGTATAGAAAGCACTGTAGAATTCAAAATTAAGGCAGATAACTCTGTAAATGACACTCAAATACAATAGACTCTATTGGATTTTCAATGCTGATTATCTCTTAAGAACAGGTAGATTTGCATGAATAATTACACATTTCATAATATAGACCCATAAAACAACTTAATTACAAAAATAAAAATATGTAGCCTTTTCTTGGGGTGTATCACATTTTTCAGATTTCGCATGATTCTTACAAAGACAGCTACTTAAGCAACGGTATGAATAGGACTTGAAAATCAATTTATCAATGAATATCTGTAGTTACTTTTTTGATTCATTTATTTTAATGAAGAATTCAGTGCCAAAAATGTTTTCAGCCATAAGCTTAACTATTTTCAAAATTTTCTTTATAAAGTAACAATAATGATATTTCACTAAATTTCTACAAACCTAAATCAACATAGATGTAGAGTTACTTAGCGAAAGGTTTGGGAACAATATACTTACCTAAGTAGAAAAAGCCTGCAGCAGCCAGTTGTTCTGGTTGTTGCCTAACATCAGGAGGCCAATTAGTGAAAGACTGTACCCGTAATGCCCTACTCTTATATTCAGAATGTTTAGGTTGTCTGTGTCTATTTTCATGAATACTTGTGTTTTGGATTTGCTGATATGGAATGTTTCCAGAGGTGTTGGGACTTACAATCAACGAACAGCGTGGAGCATGCTTTTGATGCTCAGCTCGAATATTATCTCCCTTTTCCCACTGTAACAAAACAACATTACAAAATGCACACTTCACTTTGTCATTTTCATTTAAGTAGTAAAATCCATCTTTTGCCAATTCATTTTTGCTCACATTGGCATAATTTGGCCAGTTTGAAAAAGTATCCAATCTGTACTGTTCAAAGCAGAGAACATCATCTTGGTCAATATGCTGATGTAGCAGGTCATTGCTATGACAATGGTGGAAACCATCAACACTATCCTCATGTAGCACCTCGGGCATCTTGTTGTATACTTACATCTACAAAAAGTGAAAAAAGTTATGTGAAACTAGGTAAGTCATAAACTGCATTCACTTTCATTATCCAAGCAAAATCTAATCAGTCAGATTGAGATAACATTGATTTCTGATGCACCATAATCTTTTTCTTCCTTTCAAAAAATTATCTAACTGTTTTATGTGGTCACAGACAAGTACCAATTTATATTGTATAATTTAGATCCTGTACATATACAGTCAAACCTGTCCTGTGACTTCTATGGAGAGCAAAATCATTGTCACAAAATATGTGGTCATTAGATCTAGGTTAATTTAACACAGAATGCACTACTTAGAAATATTTCAATTATAATCTGGAAAGACAGGTTATTCCTGAATACAGGCGGTATGTAGCACAGGTTTGACAGTATGTATTAGAATTAGTTTAGTTTATCAATTTATGTACTGTAGATCTAATTGAGAAACTAAATTTTATTTTATACAACATTTTATATGTTATTTGCATTTGTAGCAATTTTATATTCAGAAAACTGAAACTTGTTTTTTTCCTTCAAAAATATAATAATGTCTCCCCATCCCAAAGTTCAAAGGATAATAAATCCCACAAAATCCAGTGGATCATAAATTCCAAGTAATATGCAACTACATATCATGTACTACCTACAAAGTTTCATAGAATTTGGTGCTGTAGTTTCTGAGGTGTTGTACTTACAAAAATGTGACAGACACACAGAATAAAAACTAAATGTCTCCCCAAAAAAGTGGGGAAGACAAAACTTTGAGAAATGTGTCCATGTGACAGAGATGCCCCTGCTATCCATAATATTCAAAAGAACATGAGGCAGGAAGTGGAAGTGGAACATGGCCAAAAGTCTGTAAAAGACTTCTTAATTGAAGCTGAGTAGCACATTTTGAACTGTGTCCCTGAAGGGTTCCTAAGATTTTTGCAACATAAAAACCCATTGAGCTGAAGCTCATTTACAAATAGGAAATTGTTTCTGTGGGTTTGTAACTTAATGAGATATTTGCAACAAACAATTCCAAAACTGTAAAAAAGAATTAAAAACCTCAAGTAACACAAGAAGATAAAGCAAATCTAAGCTGAAAAGCTTTCACACCGACAATCCACCAAGCTGAAAAGCTTACACACAGGCACAATCCGCCAAGCTGAAAAGCTTACACACTCCACAATCCACCAAGCTGGAACTGTATAGCTAATTTCAAATTGTTCTCATGAAGGGTTGCTGATAATTTTGTGACAATAAGTACCCAGCTGACAGCAGTAAAACAATGAGACTAAATTAAACTTAAAGCTGATCATGCCTACAACATAGAACATCTTTTTTTGGTCATCTTGCAAATACACATTTTCCATGAGGAATAGTGTTTGATGTGATGTAATAAATCTATCTTTAATTCATTTTGTGAAAAGATTTGATACATAATTATACACATTAAATAACAAGCATATATTCTAGAAAGCCTCTTTCAAAGGGGAGATTTTTGGTAAGAAAAGGTCCCATAGAAATGTAGTAAGAATTTAACGTATTTGGAATATTTCCATAAAAAATACAGTGACCCTTACTTGCTTTTTAAACATGCAAGAATGTGAGATAAATATTCTTTTCACAAATTGTTGAGAAACTCTAACCAGGCTTTAAATAGTTTGGAAAATAGGGATAATTCCTTACATAATCTATATAAAATATAGTGAAATTTTGCCAACCTTAAGGTTAATTATAACAAAATCAAGTTCAGTGACTCATATTTTTCTGAAGTAGGTTCATCCAAGCTTAGTGTGACCTCTATAGACTATTTTGGAACATTATTTTATCACCCATATGCTTTTACTGGAGTAAGGTAGTTAAATTTCTGAAATGCTTGTTTTGCCCCCCCCCCCCCAATTCATAATCAGTTTGGGCCATAAACCCCATATTCAATAGATACCCTCCTTTTGTGGTTTGGAACCTTGTAAAATTATTATGAACAACAACAAACTGTTTTTCAAGTTATCACACAACAAACAGGTGTCTAGGTGTCTACAGTGCCATACAATCACATGTATATGATTGCAACTTTGTTGCAGTCATATAAAAATGAATAAATAAATTGTAAAAACAACATATGTTTTAATAGTTGTTCTAAACTATTAATAGGATAATCAGATCACTTATACATAGGATCACAGTAACTTCAATAATACTATACTGTACTTGGTTTAAAATCACTGAATTCAACAAAATTCATTCAATGGTCAGACAGTAGTTGCTAGTACACTGTACCGTGATAGAGAGGCGAAACAGATTATTTTTATGTCCCTCTACTGGGCTACAGGGAAAATATGTAGCAAGCACAGTGAATAATTTTTAGTAATTAAATTTCTGATATGACCTTTAAAGTTAAGAACAATTAAGATTTATTTAAATGCAGTAGACCTGGCATATAAACAAAACAGAGACTTAAGTTCAAAACTTAACTTATAAAGTAATTTACACTGACAAAACTGAACTTACATGCACTTGCCATTTTTCTGAAAATTATCATCTTCTAGATGTTTCTTTTCCTCACAAAATAAATAAGAACATGTTTGGGTCTAGTTAATTTTACACATGTAGAAGTTTAACCATTACAGCATTGGAAGTATTATGCAGTTTTCAAATCTTTTTAAAGAGCATGGAAATAATAAGATTAAGATGCACTTAGAATAATTTGAAGGTAATGATCAAAATGTCTATCAAACAATTGATTAAAGTGACATACCTTATTTTTACAAAGTTTTTTTTTTTGTTTAAATGTCTCAACAGTGATTAAACAGTATATATACCAATAAATATTTCCTATCCTAAACAAATGACGTCTTATTATTTCCTTTGTTTACATTTGTCAGGATTGTAATACAACACATGTAGACTTCTATTGAAAAGTTTAAATGTACTTGAACTACAAATGTTTAGGGAAATAACGGAGATTTTCAGTAGTTTAAGATGAGTTGGTAAATTGTGTGGTTGTATCTTGTTGCTTGTTACAATAAGAACTCCCACGGATAACAGATATAATAATGATAAATACAATTTTAAGGAAGGACCATTTCCTAAACTCAAAACTACAATCATTATATCTTGTTCACTGATGTTTCAAGTATATGATGCTGAGACAAAAATAATTTGCAAAAACATGTTTGTACATTGCAACTTATCCAGTCAATCTAATCATAATATGACCCAAGCTACAAACTATTCGTAAAGAAATTAATGAGTTTGGGATTCAGAAACTATACTTAGTTAAGAAAAAATTCACCATAAAATGGGTGAAGCTGAAAAAAAATTTCCAATGGCATTTAGTACAGAATGAGGAAGATAACACTTTCGAAAATGGTAGATTGAATAGGGAATATAATTCTTTGGAAAATGCTAGAATTCAGATTTAAGCTGATCAACTTTCATGCAAAATACCGGATGCTTACACCAAAAGACAACAAAGTTACAGCCCAGACAGGAATCTGATGTGCAAAATCAAAGGTGAACGATCAAGATCAAGTTCACTGACCTTGTTTCCTGCCACATTGTCTTGAGCTGATCTACCCTCATGCCAAACATCAAAGGCCTACATCAAAAGAAAACTTAGTTACAGCCTAGACAATATTTGGTACATACAGACAGACTACTTTAGGGCATCCCCCACATAGTATTGGGACACAAATTATTAGATACTCTCTTCCTAAGAATCGTATGAATATAGCTGAAATATTGCTGCTAACAATCAATACTAAGAATAACTATTTCTCCCTAAAATACAGGATATCAAGAATATTAGGTCAAATTTTCACTACAAATAACTAGGAGCTCTAAAGAGTCTTAATCAGTCACCTGGCTTCAACAGCCACATTCTATTTTTTTTAAACACAGCCATGTTTTTTTTAGATTAAAACACTCACCTAACACTCACACCCAAGGAACAATCATATCAACTCTCATTGAGTTTTGTCAAGAAGTTTCAGAGGAGAAATTTTTGAAAGTAATAACATTAAAAAAGCAAACAAACTAAAGAGCAATAACTCCAACATGGCAACATATTTTCATGAAAATATGACCCAAGATAGATTTCATCCTATTCAGTCAAACTTGGCTTATCCTAATGATTTTGGAGATATATGCGAAAAACAGCTGTTTGACCCCTATGTTCTATTTTTAGTAACAACTGTCATGTTTTTCAATGGATCAAAAATATCTACATCACTTCTAGGCAAAATACCCTGATGAACATTCAGGACTGGTTCTAATTGGTTAAGAAGTGTCAAAGAAGAAGATTTTTGAAGTAATAATATCAAAAATAGCCAAAACAATTCTAAAAAAAAAGCAATGCGTCTAACATGGCTCAACAAATTTACACAAAAATTTGACCAAAAACAGATCTCATCATGCTGAACATTTTTACCCCATGTCAGAATTTGGTTAAATCTGTTTTGGAGACAATAGCTCACAATGTGATTTATAAAGGAAGCAACTTATACTATAACATCAAACTATGTCAGTCTTCTTCAGGATCTGTCTCTTAAAGCAAAGGAAGAATACTTTTAAAAATCTTGACTTAATTATTGGTTTTAGCAAAAGTTACTTACCTTGTTCAACTGAAACTCTGATAGGAAATTGGAGTCTATTTTTGAAGTATCCAACCATTAGATTTTGACGGATGTTTTTGAGGATATTTCAGATATTTTTCAACAAAAATTCAATTAAAATTGCATCTCTCAATAAACAGGAAACAAGTTTATCAGATTGTTCCAGCCAATCAGAATCAAAATATCTTCAGTCGCAATTAGTATAGAGTCAAACTTTATTTCAACAGGGCAAATGTATTTATAAATATAATTTATTTTCTGCATTTCCATTTTTTTGTGGGATTACTAGTATCCAAAATCATATTTGTATCAAATGTAAATGTCATATATAATTTAGCCTTTATTTGTAAAAATACATGTATGCTAGTTGATGCATAATGTTGTGTAATCTACATATGCAGAACAATATCATATACAGCTTCAGAAGGAATACAATATAGAACAATCCATGTCACAGCTCCTAATTATTATATACTCTGAAAGTATTTATATTCGTGAGTATCAATTTTCATGGTTTAGGGGAAAATCACAAGTTCGTGGATTCTTGAATTCGTGGTATTGATGATCCTGTCATACAATTTAAAGAAAATAATCCTTTTCGTTGGGAACCAAATTTCGTGGTTTACCTTACCCACGAAATCCACGAAAATTGGTACCCCAGGAACAATAGTACTTTCACAGTACTCTGACGTCAAATTGCTTTCAAGCTTGCTTATTTTTTTGTAGTTTTATATCTTGGACAAAGCATTTTAGATTTCTTAAACAAAGAAAACAGTATTATAAAATGAGATGACAAAAACAATTCATCAAAATATCAATTTGTCAATTAGATATTGATAAAAATACCTCATTCAAAAACAATTTGAAATGTTAATTAATGTTAAAGTCAATTATGGATTTTGTCATTCTAAAAAAATACTCTCTTTTGGTTAGATATTTTTGTAATTTGAATAAATTGCAGAAGTTTTCAGTCCTATGTTCTCAATTTTTTAAGCAAGTGAGAGCCAAAACTTTGCTCTTCTTTAGCTTTCAACATATCCAAATCATAACAAATAAGCAGTCTATAGATCATTTAAACAAAGACTACCAGTGAGTTACCAGTAACTGTATTTAATGAAAATAAATTCCAACCTAATAGGTATATAGGCATTTAATAAAGATTATGTTTTACCATGAAATGTTTTTATTTTTACGATAACTCATGTAACAGCATCAGAGAGAGATTTTGCTATTGACAGGGTATATGCAAGAATACTGTTACAATTGAAGTTGAAACATCTATGAAAATATGTCTTTTTTTTGCCACATTTTTATCCAATTGTTTATAAATGTTGTATATAAGCCGTATTTATATGAAGAACTTAAAACAATCTAAATTAAAACTTGCAGAAAAAGAAAGCATAAAATCATTGGCTTTTCTCCACTCCTTACGTGTTGGGCTATTAATTCTTCATAACAAAATTAAACAATGATTTTCCTTTTGAAGTAAAGAGTATAGTTAAAAAATTTCAAACAATTTCACAAGGCAACTTCACAGGCCACAATACCATACCAGGATTCATTACCACAACAACAGAATTGTAATTAAAATTATGAACCATTCCATACAAAAAACAGGCAGTGAGTGTCACATGCATATCAGCAACACATAATTTTTAAAGTTGTTTTATTTCAGATGTTTAATTACACTTCACAATATCAGTCTTCTTTATTACCGATGTATAACATTTTGCTATAAGGCTATGAAAAAGGATACACATGAAAAACTCAAATTTAAAGAGTTATTTCCCTTTATATAGTACTTTATGAATAATACATGACTATATATCATTTTAAAGCAAATATTATTTACAAAATGATTTATTAAGTGTTACTTAATGGGTCCTAGTGATAAAATCTGAATCACTTGCTTTGTGTGCTTCAATTAAGCATGCTACCACTACTTTAATAAGTTTATACAGATTCAGAGGCTTCAGTCAAGGATTTGGAGGCTTCAGTCAAGGCCTCACTAACCACTTCCGGGTCAAATGGCCACCCCCCTATGTAGTACCAAAAACACACTGAATCTAGACATATGCATTGTAAGTGCATTATTTGTGTGTATTATGATTAAAAGTAGTCAAAATAAAGCTGAGAATGTGTACTTTGAAATCATATATGTAATTAACTACAAAAGTTTATGAATATTGTTTACATGTGTGAGTAATTTGCCTCCATGCTGTCAGTTAGCAGAACAGGTAAAAATGTGAATTTTCAGTATTATTTATTCAAGTAAATTTTGTGAAGAATTTCTACAATCATCGTACCATTAGCATAATGATTTTGGAAGCCTTATTTTCAAAGCTTTGCAATGTTATGCAACTTTAAGATATCATTTGTCCTGGGAATTCACATTGAGACTTTGAAAATTACTTTTTTAACATGTAAAGTAATGGAAACATTAGAAGTGGTTAGTGAGACCCAAGGTTTGAGGCTGCAGTCACCAACCAATTAAGTTAATGCTGGAGTCTCATAGTCAGCAAACAGTTAAATTTGAACACTGCAACTATCAAATCAAATATTAATCAAGTATCACAGTATTAATGCACGTGCTAAATACATCTATAAATCTAGCAACTAAAACTCATTAAAATAACATCTGCACACATGTAAAAAAACTGAAATTTTGATCATGGAATAAATACCCAGAAATTTTTATGCAATCTTATGAAATCTGAGGTTAAGAAAAATTTCAATTTTGACTTTTGAAATATCTACTTCCAGTATTAGGTTAATTATGGGCCCTTGAGATGCTTATGAAGAGAGTTTTTATTTAAGATGAACATACCATAACTCTTATTTACCAAAAACAGAATACATTGGAATGAGCTTCTCATTCAGATATATTTCAGGGTTCTTTAATACAAAAATCATAAGTTAATAAAATGACTGAAAGGTTGATATTATGCAGCTATATTTTAGCATGCTGCCCATATGTCAATGTCTTAAATGAAAGCCACATAAATTTCACAACAATTTCATTCCAATTATCAGGGACTTTTAATATAAACTACCTTTTATAATATATCAGGAACTTTCAGCGTATCAACATTTCCTGTCTGTTTTGGTCATATCCTCATGTTGTCTAAATGAATTGTTAATATCCAAGATTCAAGACTTTATATGGCTTGTTCAACATGTATCATAAAAAATTCTTTACATATAACAGTAAATGATATACTGTATACATGTAGTAGCGAGCGCCGCGAAGCGGTGTGAGCTCTACAGTTATTACGTTTACTTTATAAATTTCCCTTAAGGTTCTCCAATATACTAACGAAAAAAAAAGTCATGTCCCGGAAGTAACAAAGAATGACTAATGTTTCAAGTCTTGCAGACGGTACATGTATGGTAAAGCTCATAGTACTCGCTAATTTAGGCAATGCTTAGTCCATATTAAATGAAAAATATGAAATTGCATCAACAATTATTGCAGTGTTTTTTTTTCTATAATTTTCTTTGATCTCCCCAGATAAAATCGTGGAAAAACAAAAAAAAAGAAAAACAAATCTTACCATATATTATGCACCTCCCTTCAGTAAACATAATAGTAAATTCAAATGATTTTATTAAAGAATTTATTACGATAAAAATCTATAAGAGGGGAAATACCCATAGTTTCCAGTACCTATTTTGAAAGTCATTTAATAGTACGGGGTGTAACCGGTATTAAAATAATTTAAACATGAATAGGACAGTGTTCAGATTATGTCGTTGGTTATTAGAACTGAATATATAAATTACAGTTAGGGATCCAAAATCATTGTTGCTGCTGTCACTGCCTGACAGTTCAAGTAAACAGCATTTTCTACCAGTACTGTGGAAACTTTTACTATATAATGTTAGTTGGTTTGAGATGTCTAACGACCAAAATGGTCACCCTAACGACCGTCGCCATCTAAAAACTGAAACGGGCGTATTATTGTTATCGGGAAGGAATTGTTAGATTGGATATGACTGGGACTTGCAATCTATTGGCCATGTAGCCAGATAACCACTCAGTAAAAATCCACAAGAATTCAAATAGGAGAGTGAAATATAATTGTATGTTCATCACTTACATACACACACAAAAAAACAACCTTAATTAAAATTCATTCTGCCGTAGACCTGTAATTAAAGGTCTATAAACTAAAGGACCGGATCCAGACACTTTGAAAAGGGGCCATTATTTGCCATTTTTGTCAATTTTAAACATGAATAAGGGGGTGCCAACCCCCTTACCGCCCTCTGGATCCACCGCTGTACAGATTCTGGGTTTGAAATACATTTCGTTAATAGGCGATGTTCACTACACCAATTAGATACACAAACGCAATATATATATTTATTGACTAAAGTTCAAATATCGGCCTAATTAAGATCAAAACTGCTAATGGATAACAAATTTTTAACCAACTACCCAAAATACGTTAAAATATGTCAAAAACTGATCAATTGATATGAATCAAACCGGGCATCCATACGGAGCCAATATGGATCAAACCAAGGCCAATACGGCATCATAACATCCGGTCGTTTGACACTGCCATTTTGAGTTAGAATTGGATTTCATGAACTTTAATCACCAGGACTGAAAGCTGCAGAAACCCAAAAAAAATCTTCCATTTTATACAAAAAGGATATTTAAGACTGATTAATGTAAATAAACCGAATAAATCGACATGTAATTGTTCTTGGTAAGACATGAAAACAACTGTTCTAGAAATCATCTAGTCGAGTTGGTGAATAAAATTGTCAATAAATATGTAATTTCATATTGGCCCTGTTATAGGTTTCGGTCAATCATATTGGCCATGTTATAGGTTTCGGTCAATCATATTGGCCATGTTATAGGTTTCGGTCAATCATATTGCCCTGTTATAGGTTTCGGTCAATCATATTGGCCCTGTTAAAGGTTTCGGTCAATCATATTGGCCTCGACGGCCCTTAAACCTATTAGAGGACCAATATGAAATTACATATTTATTAACACATAATATAAAAATGCGCCAATACGGGATTTACCCGCCCAATACGTCATATTGAACTGGTTAAAATCCATATTGGCCTAACGTATTTGACTAGTTAGTCAATAAAGGTATAATAGCGTAAGGTTTTTCATATTGACTGCACGAGTTATTGGTCCTCGGCAGGAAATATTGGACTCCAGCTACGACTCAGATGTGGCTAGCCTCGGACCAATAACTAAGCCAATATGGTAAACCTTACGCAATAATACTATAATACACCACCACCATAGACCTGTATTCAATTACAGGTCTATGATATCAATAATCAATCAATCAATCAATATGTGTTTTTCGTATTTAGAACAGTGGAATGAAATAAAATCATCACAAGGGACTGCCCACCTGTTATAGATGCTTAAGCAAACACACTTTTCCTATTTGTATCTTTAATTTCGTATGTGTGTACACTGAAATCAATGCCACCACAAATAAAGCGTATATATAGAACAGTTAATGCTATGGAAAGAAAATCTGAAGTCTTCCACGGATACGAGTCCTGCAGACAGGACAGTTTACAAGTTGTTCACTACATGTCTGACAACAACAAACATGTTTACACGGGTGAAACATCATTTCTAGTGGCTTTTCATAGCAAATTTTACAAAGGTAACGATCTGGAATGTCATCGGAAACTTTAGGAGAGGAGGTTTTATTAGCCTGTCCTGCTACCTGAGGTACAGAGGGATTAATCCCCACCTCTGGAACTAGAGGTGCTGAAGGTTGAGGGTGTCCTTCACCTACTAAAGAAAAAAAATAACTAAGCAGAAACCGGTACGAATTAAACCACAAAGCAAAAAAATGATCATGTAAAGGGGATGGCCTACAGCCAAAGGCAATTCCGTTTTTGAACAAAATACTGTAAGGATGTACAGCAGACAGTTCAAAATATATTTAAAAAATGGAACATCTCCGTGATTTTTACAGTTAATTAGAATGTGAAACTGCACGTGTCTGTATAAAATACGTAAAACGGTCAGTTTGTGAACATAAGATATAAATCAGTCTTAAATTGTGATGTTTTCTTTCCGTTTCTGTACTGTGAAATATTTGCAATAATTAAAGTTTTATACTTCAATAACTAGACTAATTTGAAAATTGTCCGTCCCCTTATTTGCAATTGTTTACAGTGGGCACTTTATCAATTACCTTCTGATTGTCAAAGCGTATATATATTGGTTCATACCTCCATAAGCCTGAACCGGTTGAAACCTTCCTCTATACTGTTCTAGCTGACCGATGAGTTCACTGTACTCAACTGGGTAGGGAACTGGCAAAAAACAAAATTTAATCGTAAGTAGTAAACCAATCCAAATCGGTGGACAATTAATTTCGTGAAAAAAATCAAGGTTTAATGCAAAATTACGTTAGAAAGTATTCACAGGAGCATACAACGACGGTTAAAAGCTATGAAAAGTTAAAAAGTTAAAAACCCATGGAACAAAAATAAAGCACAAACAAAGGGAAGGAAAACAAACTGGGATCGTGCAACATTTGCATCATTGAGGAAAGAGCATTCTTCACTTTTCTAGAATCATATGACGTGTGTTGATGTCACGTCGCATGAAACAAGTAAATGGAAAATCGGCTAATTGATCTTAAAAAGCGTATGAATCGGGAGATAAAAAAATACACCTAAGAGGCAAACAATCATGGCTCAGAATATAGAGTCATCTTGTTTATGACATAGTTTTATCATGCATGGGTTTAGGTATGAGATAAATGACTGACGGTTCAGCTTTGCTTCCAAATATAACATGTATGGTTTGATTATGCAATTGAAATGACAAAGCAAAAGCATGTAGCGTTGAACTATACAAAGTGTCGGACCAAAGAGAAAAGTTTTTTTTTTAGTAAAAAGTAAGCGAATAATAGCTTAGAACCCATTTTTAGATATTTTTGGATTCGCCGTTGATACAGGTATAAGTGTAAAGTAAACTTAATATAACGCTCTGTGTTAAAAAAAAAAAGGTAATCTTTAATACCTATAAAAGTTAAAATGTTTTAAGGGTTTTACATACGGCGGTTTTCTTCAGTATATTCTTTGAAGCTTTGTATTTCCTCCTCACTGTACCCATTTGCAATAGCGATTTCGCTAAGGGTCCGACGAATATGACGATGTAGTTCTGGGTGGGTTGCGGGGTCATGTTCTGCAACGAACAGACACAGCGGAAACCATTTTCTGTGCTCACCCCAAGCGTCGTCAATTTCTTTCCAGTCTCGCAACGACCCTCCACAGTAAAAACACTTGACATAATCATTATGGCCTGAAAAAAAAACAGTTCCAAAACGTCTGTCCTATGACACTTTATATGAAGCTCAAAATTGTCGTTGTTTTCTCAGCATTATGATACGTTACAACTTTACTCAACCAGAACATTTCTCCCATAAAAAATGATATTTCCTGAGAAAAAAAAACACAGGGGCTTGCGCCCACTATTAAATATGCAGCCCCTTTAGTATAAAGTGAGAGCAACCCCCCCCCCCTCCGTGGAAAAAATATACAAATGAAAATGGGATCTTCTACTACACAAACTTTATTCAATAGATTTTATTTAGATTGGAATCAGAATCAAAGTAACTGATAGTCATTATTATGTTGAACGAGTTTGTACGAGGCGCGGAATTATGGCACGTCTTATTTATATTTATTCAAATTTGCAGATATCTTATATAATTTGATAAATATCTATTATTTCTATGAGACATCTTCCGAACTATTGATGATATTTGATAAAGTTTATGAAATATCTTATCAACGATATGAGATATCTTATATAATTTTGTTTACAAGATATCTGATATAGTTTATAAGATACTTATACAGTTTATAAGACATACAACAAACTTTATAAGATATCTCATATACTGCATTAGATATCTGATTAAACTTTAATAGAATATATCCCATAAAGTTTACGAGATATCTTATAAAGGATATAAGACATCATATATATTTTAATAGATATATTCTATTTTCAATAAGATATTTTACAAATATTTTATAAGATATATCATAGAGTATATAAGGTATCTCATAAAATTTATTGGATATCTAATATACTTTATAAGATATCTTATTAAGTTTAAGAGATATCTTATAAACTTCATGTGGTATCTTGTAAACTATATAAGGTATCTGATTAACAAAATTTTATAAGATTTTGTGAGATATCTTGTATGTTTTATAAGATATCTTATAAAAAAGAAGATATCTTCTTAATTTCATGTGATATCTTATAAACTATAGAAGATATCTTATAAACAGTATAAGACACCTTACATGTATATACTTTTTACAAGATATCTTATAAACTGTACTTTATATAAGATATCTTGTAAAAAATAGAAGATATCTTCTAAATAATGTAAGATTTCTACAAATTGGAATAATATATAAATATTGCATGCCATACAAAATAAGACAATATTACCATCATTTATGGTGGTCTTTAATTATTAAGGGACTCCCACAAATCGATCTCGGGGCCTCCTCAATCATTTCTGGAAAATATTTACCTAGGTAAAAGAATCCGGCTTCAGCTAGTTCACCTGGTGTGGGTCGTCGAGTTTTGTTCGGCCAGCTTTCGAACGACATAAGTCTTATCTGCCTCTCGGCATATTCCCTGTGTTTTGGTCCTTGGTGGTGGACGTTTGAGCTGTTCAGTCTTCGGTAAGGAAGGGGGAAATTACTAGTATGAGAAGGATCATTCACAAACGGACATCGGGGAGCGTGTTTTTTGTGCTCCTCCTCTACAATGTCGTCTGTCTCCCAAGATGATAGTATGATTTTGCAGTAGACACACTGCACTCTGTCACTTGGTCCTATGTAGTAGAAGCCATTCCTGGCTAGAACGTATTTGTCAACTTTAGCTGTCGCAGGCCATAAATTATCAAATGTTTGGAGTCGGTACCGTTCATACACCAAATGATTGGAACACGCATTGTCGTCTGCTCGACAATGGTTATGTCCACAGTCATGGGTAACCCCCCGACCATCAAGGGCGTCATTATTACATTGGTTGTCTAAGTTTGGCATACCAGTTTATTATCTGAAAATGATACCAGAGCACGCATATATATACTCAAGTTACATATAAACTGATAAACTGTAATTAAGGGTCGAGTGAGGAAATATTTACAAAATGTATGTACCATCGGACATGTATGATTTTTTTTTATAGCAAATGAACTACATATGACCGCTTTAGAAATCAAATATCCTAGCAGATTTTATAGGTAAAACAAAATAAGAAACTATTTTACCTTCTCACATTTTACTTCCTGTATGAAATATGCGCTCGAATATTGACAATCATTGTAAACATGTTTTCTGACCCACTTACAGGTCATTTAAAATATCATGCACAGAAGGTATAATGGATCAACTCCATGAACGATGCCGTTGTATAAATAAGAAGTTCCGGACAAATAACTGCTTATTTTGGTTCAAAATTTTGCACAAACGTAACGTTTTTCTCAACAAAATAGTGAGGTTCTAACCCCGGATCTATGGGGCGCCGAATGGAGGGACATGATCTTTTTGTAATCAAAATCAATTTTGTGTACACAAAATTGAATTTTATCATGACAAAATCATTTTTGTCGTACAAAACTATATTATACAGACTTGTTTAATGACCACTTCAATTTCTTAATTCAATTTTGTCAAATAGGTATGCAAATATTAACTTATCTGAGTAGAATCTGAATATCACAGAAGTCATTTTTGTATACAAATTAGTTTACAGAATCCTATGGACATGCAAATGAATTCTCGCATCACGATTTTGTAAGAAGGCCTCTCGTTGGATATAGTAATAGCGGGTCTCGCAGGTTTCCGATTAGTTGGAGCGAGGGCATATCACATGCTTGATGCGCTATTCTGCAAAAGTAAGTAATACCTAATAAAGTATATATAACACTGCTCGAAGTAATCGGAAACCTGCGTCTGCGAGACCCGCGGTTACTATATACAATGAGAGACCTTCTTACAAAAGCGTGAATTCATTTGCATATCTAAAGGATTATGTAAACTAATTGGCATGCAAAATTTACTTTTGTAACTTTAAATTGACTTCTGGGACATAAAAATGACTTTTGTGACAGAAAAGTGAATTTTGTGTTAAATTGCATGCAAAATATATTTATGTGCTTTACGCGTAGTAATTTTCAGTTACGTAGTTTATATTGTCTATATTGGGAAAGAACCAGTTTGAATTTCGCGGGTAGTATGTAAAGGAGATAATCACGTTTTTTTTCAGTTACCTAGGTTGGGCGGTGACCACGTACATATATAGGTTACAGACCACCAATTCAACCAATGAGCATTTGGAACATACGCAAAAATAGTCCTACGCAGAAATTACCCCTGTTCCTCATAGTGCTGTGAAAAAAGTTCTCATCTTATTTAAAAAAAAATTAAACAGTTTCTGAAAGGAAAAACATTTCTGTACATTTTATAGGTGCATTTTGCTTCTTGTCATGTGAAGCCTAATCTCCATAATGATTTTTAAATATACCCCTATCTTGTGAAAACACTGGGATTTCCCATGCTATTTATAGACCTTTCACTTCCGGTGACCAGTACTGCACTGATTGTGAGCTGACATATGTAGAATCATGCTGATATATAGTCCTCTGCAGGTTAAAGTTAAGGTAAAGTCCAGAGAAGCCATTGAATATTGTGAAAATAGCATAGAAGCCTATGGGAAGTGGAATTAGTGGTTTTTAGCCTATAGTGTAGACATATTTACAGTATTATGAATTATGTAATAAAGAGGTCAATTTCATTTTTATTGTCCCCTTTCGGCAAATGCCGAAAGGGACTTAGGTTTGAACTCCGTCCGTCCGTCAGTCTGTCAGTCAGTCTGTCAGTCCGTCAGTCACACTTGGTTTTCCGGACTTTTTTTATAATGCCTCATCAAATTGATTTCATATTTGGGATATAGTCTTATCATGACAAGTTACAAGTTCACTTCGAATGACATTATGGTTGAACGATTTTTACAGAAGTTATGGCCCTTGGACATAGAAAATTTCATGAAATTTTATGTTTTCCAGACTTTTCTTTGTAATGCCTCATCCAATTGATTTCATATTTGTTAGCTAGTCTTATCATGACAAGTTACAAATTAAATTTAAATATTATTGCGGCAAAATGATTTATATGGAATTTATGGCCCTTTGACATAGAAAATTACATAAAATCATTTTGATGGAAATTGCTGCTATTTTTTTTATTATTATTAGTTATTTACTCTTTAATTCATAATAACGAAGTTTTTTTTCAATTTTCCAGGTGATAGAAAGAGAATGTCTTTAGTAGCTTTCTGTAATGCAAAAATGTTATTATCTGCTGTAAAATGAAGCTCAGGTTTGATTTTAATGGAATTTGCTTTTGCTGTTGAAGAGTTATTTTCTCTTGATTGTTGAAAAATAACACTATCCATTGTTAGTTCACATATATAAAAAAAAATCTCATAAAGGCAATGAGTTCAAAGGCCGAAAGGGGGCACTGTATTGCATCAACAACAGTGTCAGAATTCTTGTCAATCATGATATTTGTTTATTTTTAGGTATACTGTAATGCCAGTGTATTTATTGGGCAGGACGTTTTGTGGATATATTCCGATGTTTCAGTGATGTAGTTATGGACATTAATTCTATTTTCAATATGTTTTGTTTATGTAATTAAATATTAAATCGACATGGTCACCGTGCCTGACGAAATCAGAAATGTGTTTTATTATTTTATTAAAAGTGATAGAGACGTAGCTTGGGTTTGAATAGTAGTTGCAGAAAATTAGCAGAGTTTTGCACATAAATAATTTATGTTCGGTTGAACAAGTGAATTTAGAACATAAAATGATTTTGTTATGAAAGAATCCAATTTCGTAAACACAAAATTCAATTTTGTAACAAAATTTGATTTTGTCATAATATTTCTCAGTTTTGTTTGCATATTAGTTCACAGAATCCAAACTAAACTAATTTGCATACAGAATTGACATTTGTTACCCAATATCAAAATTAGATAACAAAAGTAAATTCTGTGATACAAAAATGAATTTTGTCATGACAAAAGTAATTTTTGTCCACTGAAAGATTATACTTTGTATGACAAAATTTAAATTTGAATGAATTTGGTTAATCTGAACTCATTTTTGTTGAACATAACTCACATTTGTCTGTACAAAATTGAATTTTGAGCACAAAGCCACAAGAGTCCCATTCGAAGTACCGTACGGATCCGCCACTGTTAATTGATGAATCAAATAGATAGTATTACTTCGAACATTTTGGTGTATTAGGTCTAGAAACTTATGACATGATGCAAGCCCCCCCCCCCCCCCATCCCACCAAAAAGCAAAACAAAAACAAACAAACAAAACAAAAACAAACCAAAAACAAAAACAAAAACAAGACAAATCAAAACAAAACAAAAAGACCTCCAAAGTATAAAAAAACAAACAATCAAATCAGTACATCCAATGAATTTAAGTATTTTAATATTTTAAACCTAGAACATGCATTGACAATACAGAATACCATATATACAGAAGAAAAAAAAGAATAACATTACATATATACTAGAAGTTTGCCGGCGATTTATACATGGACAAGGAAACTACATGTGTATAGCATTGGAGGAAGAGTTTGTAATGCTTAATGACCATTCCCTCGGGAAATGTGTAGAAACATGTTTGTACTCCAGGAAGTTTCCACTTTAATGTGAAAGGACAGGATATCATAAAATTTCAGACCTCTTAGCTGAAAGGAAAAAAAACGAAAGTGAGTACATCTGGGTAAGTTTAGGTCTTTTCCGTTTGTTATTACTACACTTTTCCGTATGTAGTTAATATACATAATGATATGCATTGGCTTACCAATCACTATGTTACTAATTAATCTAAGCAATTTTTAGAAATTGTGTAATTGAATGCGCGTTTTAACAGTTTCTAGAAGACCAGATCAAGTGATATAAATTAAGTGGAATCACATTATACAAGTACTTGTGATTAAAACTGTTTTGGTCAGAAAAAAAGAGATTTTTGAAGTCCGTGTTTGTAAATTGGAGATAAAATAGTAAATGATTAAAGAACAACTAAAAATAATAAAAAGCTGCATTGACATTATACAAAATAAATTATGTGATTGGGTCAGTGATATTGTTCGCATTTTTTCAAACCGCCTCATCCTCTTTTAATAGGAAAAATGTGCATCATTTTTGTCAAATTGGGAAATTTTGATACTTTAAATTTGAAGTTAAAAGTTAATTTCATAGAAGATAAAAATAAGAAGACAAGTCAGAACCAAATATTCAGTGTAACTACGAAAACTGTTTTCTTCACTATTGTGAAATAAATTATTTTTTAACTTTGACAGGTTGGGTTACTTTCATTAGAGGTAACATCCTTCCGGTTGTAATTTAAGGCAAACTATAAACTGGGGGTTTTAGCCAGGGGCGGGTCCAGGTAAGGGCGTAATGGGCGTACGCCCCCCTTTAAAAAAAAAAAAAAAAAAAAAAAAAAACTATCGTTATAATCTGCTAGTATTGTATTGAATGATGGCAATTTATCATATTCATTAATTAAACACATACTCTGATTTCTTTTTATACTGATTCCCCAATTTGATGGGTCATCATCAACCGTAAAATTTCGTTTCTCGGAGTCCGGCGTGTTCGACTCTGCGATTAGTATCCAGATGTCGATGTCAAAAACAAAACGTCAAAAGACCTTAAAATCGTATCAAGGTGTCTTGGACACCTTTTTTAAACAACCAAAACGGTAAGTAAATCAGTATAATACATGAATTTTGGTTGTTTTGTGTGACACTAACTTCGATTCCCCATAGCCATTCTAAATATACCGGGGGGGGGGGGGGGTATATTACTATATATACAATACTGGGTATATTCTGACAAAAGGGGTTGTATTTTCAGCTAAATTGTCTAAAATGGGGTTATTTTATGTTTTTAAGCCAAAAAAGGTCCAAAAATTTTTTTATTCTACGCCCCCCCTTTCAAATATCCTGGACACGCCCCTGGTTTTAGCAATGCTAAGACACGTGCATAGACGGACAGATATACAGGTTTACACGAGTATATATATATATATATATCCAGAATTTGGTATAAAACGTTTTCAAAATGGAATTAAGCATTTGGACCATATTTGACAATATACATTTCTGTTTATAAAGCCGATCAATGCGCCTTTTAATTGGAATAAAGATGTTTCTTAAGATACACTTTTATTTCAGGAAATTATAGGTACTGTCGGCTTAATTCAGTCTCTATATTTTTCGTACCTTAAAATCACGGTCGAAATTTGATGTGGACCACCACTCATCAATTTGATTAAAATACTGCATCAGACATGCATGTGCCAAATTAAATTTTAAGTAGATTGCATCACTCAGTTTCAATGGTTTTACAAAGTACTTAGATGTTTCTGCTAAAAGCTTTAATATTTTTTTTGTCTAGATGCTTTTAAGTTATATCTAGGTGAAAACTAAATGCATGATATTGATTTCGTGATTTATCCAGATGTTTGATAAATAAGAGCAAAACTTTCTACATGACTTATTTATCTAGAGGGAAAAAGTACAAAACCATTGAAATTTTTATTTGAACCGCCACTTTCAACTGTGTTGGCGTATAATGATTTTGGATTCCTTTCCTCCCTGTGTCAAGTTACTCAAACAACGTAAGAGGTTGGATTTCCGTTCCTCTATACCTATACCCCAACGATGGCACAAAGTCAGAAAATAGCTTGCCAGACAACCTCTAGCATTGCTGGAGTAGCACCAAGTTAAAAAAAAATCCACATGCAAAACCTTTTACTCCTATAATGCAAGAGGTGGATCTAGAGGGGCGGCAGGGGGTGGTACCCCTTTCTTATTAGAAAAAATGTCATTTCCATGGGTAAAATTGATATAAAATGGTCAATAATGTGATAGCACCCCTTTTTCGTAGGAAACTGGCTGGCACCCCTCATTTCAAAGTGTCTGGATCCACCCCTGAGCAATTAGTAAAACAAAGGACATACAAACCTAAAACTAAGTTCAATATTCCAACTTTTATTAGCATGACTGATAGATGATTAATATAAAACTACTATTGGTGAAGAAAACAGAGATTTGTTTCATTAAAATACAGGTCTCTTCCATACATAATGTAAATTAATTTAGTGGATTTTAGCATACTTATTATTCTTGATGTCATGTAAACATTGAAATGCTTTTACAAATTTCATGTCATCCTAGTTTCCTTTCACTATGCACAATACTTATTAAAGATAAAATAATTACTTTCAGGATCAAGATGAGGAACACATTAGAAAGATTGGCTTTATATAGTGTATCTACCATGCTGTTTGTAGATTCGTTAATCAAGATATTCCCAAAGATGATCCCTGAATCAACCATTGCTTTAGTGAGTCTATTTAACTGTTACATTAGGAACCTTCATACATGTAAACTTAACAGGCATTGCATACATAAAGTGAAATGCTAACTTATTGAATCTTTTCTTTACAATATGATTAATGCTTCAAATCATTGAAATTGAACAATAAAATATTCCTCTAAGAAAAAAAAAAAAGTCAATGGACTCGTTTTTTTTTAAATAAAGGGGGATAACCAATATTTAGCCAACACATTTTATGATAAATAAAAACCAAATTTCATGGTTTACCAAACCCACAAAAACCATGAACAATAATACTTTCACAGAATATGCATTTACTTCACACAAAAAAAATCATCTGAAAAAGACTTATAGCCAAAATGTTTTTTTTTCTACAAGCAAACACCTGATATAATGGTATCTTTTTTTGACATTACTACTAAACTATCAATGTTGACTATTCATGTTAACACTGATGAAATAAATTGTTTTTTTTCCATTTTTAGGACAGAAGATTTGCAGAGTACAGCACAGTATGCATAACATCGATGTTTGGATATGTACCAGATCCCATCATATATAAAATTATTGTTGGATCATGGCAAATCTGTTCTGCTGTTGGACTTATCTTCAAGGAGGTACGCCAGACTGCCTGTATCATTCTTGGAATTCTGATGTTGGGCGCTGTACAAACTTTTATCAACCTCAAAGATTATAGCCAGATATTCTTTCCTGTCATAATATTTCTAACATTGTGTTATTTTTATGGAATGGGAAATAGAAAGTCAGAATTTGAAAAAGATAAAGAGGACTAAGATGACTTTGTTTATAAGAAATTATTTAATTGTTTGCAATGTTTCAGATTATTTTGATACATGTATTGATAAATAAAAAATAAAATACATTACAAAGAATAACATTTGGATTTTGATATACATCTGTATATAAACATCAAAACTAAAATTTATAACATTCAAAACCTTCTTATCAGAAATTGCTATTATGTCATAGGTGTGTTTTGTGCAATACATATAGAAATAACTACATTTACTCTGCATATCATTTAAATGTGCTAATCTCATTTGATAATCGGCTTTACACATGAATTTTTTATGAGTCAATAACACATTTTTGAGATATTTATATCGGCCACATCCACAATTAAGTGGACTATTGTTTTATAACCCTGTATTGCCTTTTTTCTATATAAATTTGTTACATAAAATTGAAATAAAATGAGAGAAACATACGGAAGTAATTATAAGAATTAAATGTTTATTTTTTTATGATTCAACGACGTGTAAAAGCATTGAGTGTTTGCACATTTCGGACATGAAATGCGGTGATGAGCATCAAAAATGAAACATTCAATTCTTAAGTAAAACTTTGTTAAGATATTGATAAACTATCATTGATAATTGTCATCACTAATTCAAGTTCAAAATTAAAAAAAAAATTCTGTTAAAAAATTAACTTTTATCTATGAAACAAAATGTTTTAAAACCTCAACATTTTTTAAGGAATAGATCTACATGTACTTTAACAGTACAGAGGATTCTTGTTAATCACATAACCTATTTATCTGATAAAAAATGCAATTGACAGAAAATGTCATTTCAAGTCCAGATACCTTATGTTTTCATGTTTAAGTCCGGTATATACTTTCCGAATGTCTACCTAGCTTCCTGCTTTAGTGTCTAGTCAAAAGAAAGTACTTAAATGAAAATTCAATCATAAAAAAACACATATATTAAGATACAATATCCTTAGAAGACAATTACCTGAAGTTAAACTGATACAACACTTCTAAAAACTTAATTAAACTAGAATTTTCTGCAGTACTCTTGCAGCTAGAAATGACTGATTGTTGAATTAAGCTGTGGTAGAAAATCCTCATTTTTTTCAAAATTATAGTTCTCAGTAAAATGATGCATGAGGTGCACCTTGATATGACTGCATAGGTTGCCCTTGAATAACACATTGAAGGGTGATACAGATTAGAATTAAGATTGTGATATTATAATTGACTACTTGATTGTGTTTAAAAATGAACTTCAATACATGCATTTGAAATCTGACATTTACTTTGTCTGAAGATATACCCTTAAATACAGCTTATAAAAGAACCCTAAAAATTTATTTTATTAAGTCAAATGAAATAAAATCTTAGACCCTGCTTTGGCACAACCTGAAAATCCTTTCCTCCAAAGTCCTGTGCAGTTCAGAGCACAACCCCTCAAAATCAATGCCAAACTTCCTTATGACCTATAATAACATCTAACTAATACAATTTCATGGAGTTTCATCCATCACTCAATTTATTGTCCAGAAACAAGGTTCCTATAAATGAGGATTATAACATTGACAAATCACAATGTTATACATGTAGTCCACTAATTTTATTTGCTCATAATTAAAAGTCAACAGACCATAATTTCAGATTTGACAATATTGCATATAACTTACATGTATCATGAAATGAAAAGCTTAATAAAGTATAAAATTGTGCATGTGATACAATTAAGACACATATTAATGGGACATCAGTTGGTAGCCCCTCCATAAATAAATCTAACCAAACAAGAAACAAAAAAAAATAAGTTTAAACAGAAATGGAGCAACCTTTGCACAAATTATCTTTGACATGTATTTTTTGTATATATGTTTGGTAAGTTGAAAAAGTTTTAATTAAAAAAGCATTCAAAATATAAATGTTTAAAAGCAGTCTTGGATCCTATGTTTACCCTCTGTTGTGAGATCACATTTGTTTGTAAATGGAGAAAAAGATCCTTCAATCCATTTTCAAGTTATCATCTGGGTATAGGAAGTTTAAAAACAAACATTGTTTGTGCATTTAAATGGAATGTGTAGGAATCAAACCAAACCAATACAAACTTGATAGTTCTGCAAAATTGAACAAAATCCTTACAATTTGCTCATACACAACAGGCAAGCACCTAAAGTTAGCTGAAAACAGAGGGTAGCACATACCGGTAATGTGTACATTGCAACATGTGTAACAGGGTATAAAAAATTGTATTGCAAGAAATGTTAATAACACAGATTCAGTTAAGACTAATTCAAGTCCTTCCATTCTAATAACTTATGCAATGAAGATTTTACCAAATACATCCACAAATTACACTTTTTCAACAGTTTTTTGTGAAAATAGATTACTACAATTATTTACTGAAATTACAAAAAAAAATTGGTGCAATAAGACAGACAAAAGTTGTAAAACAATTACACATTTTCTCTGTGACTATCAAAGTATTAGGCAGATCTCCATTCCCAAATAAGATAATAATATTGTGAATTGCACTGGTGCCCTGGATTTCCTCAAGTCTCCAGTTTGAAAATGTCTCATGGACTGTGATAACTATTTACACAGAAGTAAGTAAAGACCTAAATTAAAGCTAATATCAGCTGCAGGAAATTTCAGTTAGTCCATAACTACTTAATAACTGTACTGTACTTTTCAAAGCACTACAAATGAAAGAAAACATATCATGTAGTTAGATTTTGTATGGTGCCATACTGTACAACAACCCTAAATAAATAGATGGACTGAGGCACATTAATGTTAATAACACAGTCCATCTATCACTGTACCTCAAGCTTTGCTCTCAAAGCTCCTCCCAGGACCAGTAAGAGTTGTATTAAACAGGACACCAGATTTGAAGTCAGAACTAAAGCTAAAGGTTCTTGGCAACTTTCTGTGAAAGATGGACTGAGGCACATTAATTGCATATATATTTGTGTGGTTAGGTAATGACGAGTTATTTCAAATTTGTGTTTCAGATGACATGGAGCTGCATTCTAAAGTTTGGTGTACACAATTTTTGTCACTCAAATTGTTATCATAATTCATTCAACTAATATTAATTGAATAGGATTTTACTGGTTTTGTAGGTTTCAATCAATTCAAAGTAAATTCAGGTCTTATGAGGAGTTCCTCAAACATATAAACCAATATGGGGTCATGTCTCACTTCAATATATTGTACATAACTATTTACCAATTAATTAGGGTTTTATCCTAATATACCATTTAATTGATGTTTTTTTATTTGTTCTGAATTTTTAAAATCTTGTATTGATTGTCACCAAACAAGATAACTTCGGCATGATCTAATAAGGTTGATTCAGATGTTAGAGAGAGCTTATTATCATATTGACAGCAATGATTTACTGAATGTTCCTGTGTAATACATTTTGATAATTTACATTGTGAAAATGAGTTCAGTAATTTCATTCTTGGACTTTCTTTGCCAAAATGTTACAACATATCAATCTGCTGATCACAAAATTCAAAATTAATGTCAAAAATAGGAATAAATACTGGAGTAAATCTATCTAATTGATTGGTAATTGTTAATAATTTGAATTTAAAATATGTTGCTAAGAACACAAGAAGAATTAACTTATATGCAGAACTTGTTTCACGCACTTGTTAAATTTTTGCATTCTTCGGCACTCACGATCATATATTGGTTACTGGTATTCACTCTTTTCAATTAATTACTTTATTATTATTGGAGTTTGGGTTAGTTTATTTTATCACAACAGATGACTGTATGTAAAGTTTTTGTTTACCTTCCATCTCTAATGATTTTATAGTACCCTTTCTGTGATAGATTGACAACTGTTGATCCCTGTCTAGAGTGGAATGTGTCTCCTAACATACCATCATCAAATATTCTGTCTAATTTCGGCCACAGTTCTTCAAATTCCTGGAATCAATATAAAACTAAACTAAATTATAAAAACTAGAGTTTAGTTTTCTGTCTAAAATCTTCAAGGGCTACTGGGTATGTTTGTCAAATTTTATAAAAAAAAAAATTAAAAATGAAATTATTATCCCATTAAATGATTTTAGTATAATTTCATTTATTTATATCATTAAATGCCATTGTGTATTATGTAGTTTAATAAAAAAATTACAGGACTCATTCTCACTTGATTACCTGTACACGTAGAGTACTTTGTGCAGAGCTAATGTTAGCACTAGTCAAAGCTAAAGGTTCTTGGCAACTTCGAGCAACCTCTCTGATAAACTGATGATCTGGGATCCTTATACCAACAAGAGATGTTTTCGGATTCAGTTCTGAGTTCAGATCTGGTGTCCTGTTTAATACAACTGTTACTGGTCCTGGGAGGAGCTTTGAGAGCAAAGCTTGAGGTACTGTGACTTGGCCCCATCTGTTAAGCAATAAATCATCACATTGCAAGTTACCAAGGAGTATAAATAGTGGTACTAAATAGTAATTACATCATTATTCTAAATTACTACTTCTTATATGTATAGATATTATAATGAAAAATTTTCAAAGACAGTAAAAGTCCTCCTTGAGCAACCCAACTAATTGTTCTTACGTGTGCCTTTGTCAAACCAGGGATACATATTTTATTTATTAAATTAAATATATTTTCCACTAACTGTTGTATTCTTACAAAGCATATTGTAAATGTTTGTTCTATTCTAAACAGACAATACTAGATGAGAATCACACTTGAGAGGATATCTATCTTTTCTTCATTCACCATAGAAAAGAACAAAACAAGTTTGTCCCAAAATATTGGTCTTAACTCACTAATTTAAATTATAGAACTATCATGTAAAATGAAAGAAAACTTTACACATTCAATAATGCCTTTGCACTAGGAAATTTTTAAAGGGAGTTTTCAAAATTATCAAGGTAAGTTATTAAATGTCACATATTCACCAAGGGTGACTGTAATAACTTTTATCTTAACCATATTAACATTTGTACATTTACGAGGCTCTATGATATGGATGGCACCAGATGAATTTTATCCCACTAATTTGTTTTGTTGGAATGTAATGGATATATCATATGTATGTCAAACAGTACAAAGATTTTTTGTTTAAATAGACAAGGGATGGCTCAGAAGATGATTTTAAACTTTCCTAAGAAAGCAACCAAATTTTGCACAAAATGAAAGAGTTATCTCCCTTTTTCAATGAATTTCAATGCTTTCTATGTCATTTATTTCTCTCTAAACATTGCAATCAATAAAAAAAAACTAACATTCAACTTTGAAAAAGGATGCATATATGATATGAAATGGAAGAACTTTTTTGGAAAACAAAATTTGTCATGTGTGACCCATTGCTGGATTTTGCATGGACTCCATCTTAAGACAAATCAATACTGATTTGTTTAAGTTTTAGTAAAACATCAAAAAACATTTTGCCAGCACGAAAAGTATCCAATTAAACCCATTACACTGTTGTTTACCTGTAAACATCAGAAATGTCAGCCACACTGATAGCAACAGGCTTACTGTAGTCTCTATTCTTTATTTGGTACAGTTTATCAACAGCTTCAGAATTCTGAGCAAGACCTGCTACTCCATATATTGTGTCAGTTGGAACAGCAATTACATTTCCAGCTTTCAAACTTTTTACTGCAATGGACACCAAGTCCTCAAATTCTACAAATAAGGAAATACATTTTATTAAGTCAAGATAAGAAGAATATACATGTACATATACATCTGAAATAAGGCCAAAATGGTGTGTATCCTGTTTTCCAACCCTACATGTACCTCCATTTCCAAATTTTTTTTTGGAGGAGACAGAAATAGAAAATACACAATAAATCTATTTTTCTTAACCTACAATGTACTAATAATTTTTTAAAGCAAAACCAGTTCAAACCGTCCATGCTCCCAGATTTTAGTGGAGTCCAAAGTGCTCATTTACTTTTGTTGCTTTGTACATGTTATTCTATTTATTTTATGTCCTTTGTAGTATGTGTCTGTTTTCCCTGTCTAGTCTATGATTGCATTCTTTTGATTTCCTCTTGATTCTTGGTTCTCTGATTACTTTTTCCATGTTTTCAGGAAAGTCTAGACAAGCAATGAAAAGACTAGCCACCCCATGTTAAAAATAAGTCTGAATATCCTCTGACACCGGAACCAGGCCACCTCTATTTATTAATTGATATGCCCAGTTGGCCTCTAGTTAATCCAACCTGTACAAGCCTACAAGGCCACAGTTTAGAAGTTATACAATTTTAAAAAAGACAACACAGAATACAGAATATAGTCTTAAGAAGACCTGCATTTTTTAAATATAGGAGAGTTTGCCAATCTCATTTGTGATGTCATATTCACTAATTTGCATATCATTAAGTGTCAAATTGGTTGGCAAATAAACAAATAAATAAACAATTGACAATTTCATGATTAGAATCCCAATTTTCAAAAATTTATAAATTTGTCATTTTATATCCAATTTTGGTTTTGTGAAATATTTCATTTAGATAAAATAATTCATATTCTCTATGGGGATTTACATGTATAAGTCTTTTACATGCACTTGATAAATAAATTTGAGATGGTATAAATATTTTAACCTCGATTTTCATGTAAAATTATTTTTAAAACTTTACGCTCATAAAGTCTATTTACTGAATAATTATTTAAAAATTCCATGGATAAAAAGAATTTTACTGGCAGTGTAGGAAACCAAAAGAATGTTTCAATTATCTTAAAAAATGAAAAAAAAATATAATGATAAGTTGATGCCCCATGCCACTAAATGGATTTTTTGCCAACCAAAACCAAATCACAGGTATGTGATGACATGACAATGAAGTATCCTAAAACTATGTATAAACTACAAATTTATGTGAAGATTGAGTTATCACAACCATGTCCATGCATCGCCTTACAAGAGTAACAATATGTGAACGTACCGTTTTCTGCAACTTTTACGATCTTATTCATAGTTGAATAGTGACGTCTACAACACAACGTAAGTTTTGTCAATGACTGTAGAAGTCTGCTACGCATTGATTTTCTTATTAAAATGAGATATTTTACAACATTGCATCATTTCGTGTTCATAAGTTTCTCAACACACGTGTTTTGTTTACAAATATTCAATGTCAATAATCATCTTAATTATTTTACATCTGATTTAAGAACATTTCGTACACATAAACGCTGTTGTGATCCAAGTAATTATGCTAGATGACTTCTCGGAGTTTTCCCAATAAAATAATGGTAAGGCTTGAAAGATCACGAAGAATATGGCTGGACAGCAAGGGCAGATTTATTTTTGCCAACTTCTAAAGCAGCGTTCTCGCAGCAAAAATTTGTTCAGCATTTTAAAGCATTGCAGAAGCATTCAGAGAAGATCAATTTCTAAGACTGTAACTGTGTTTGAGGGGATAGAAAACAGTGGAAAACAGAATAAAAGAAAATCGGCCTTGGAAAATGGTCCACCTCTTGAACACTTCATTGCTAACCATCACAAAAAAGCACAAACGTCAAATCTAGACGAAGATTTAAAATCTGCAATACCATCATATATTGATGAACAATCCTTAAATGGAGATAATCGGAAAGGCAAGTTTTATGTTAGGCAGTGGCTGCTCGTCCACGCATTCGTGGACGGTGAGCCTCTACACTACAGCCTAATTGTCCACACATCCTATTTTAGTTAATAACACACGGAATCATGATGGAAACAGTTCTTTTATGTTAGTTATGTGAAAATTGTGAGAAATTCTTTTTATACTAATATATACAAAATGATACAAATACAATTTAAATCGCAACTGATGACATGTGACAAACAACGATTAAAATTAATTTAGAATTAATACAAAATACACATTTAACAAACTTGAAAGACTATTTGAAAAACAAAGTTTGCATATTGAGAAAGATTGTTTAGGCGCATGATTCAGTCTAGCTCATTTTAAATCATAATTCTGCCATTCCAGACAGCAGATGTGAAACATATCCATTCGCACTGGTCCTTCTTTGTTGAAATTAAAATTTTTAGAACATTCCATGCCTTTTTTTAACATGTGGGATATTTATATATTCGGCCAAGATTTAATTATTTTTTTTAAAACACATCTTGTAAAGATGATACATCAACTTTGGCACCAGTCATCATAACTTCTGTGACTTGTTCTGTGTCTGACCAACATAGAACCTGTCCATTTTCAAGCACATGGGCTTGCTCCCACTATCAAATACACAGTCAAACTAGTATATAACATGAACAGAAAACTGTTCAGTTTATTAAATGTGAACACACTTTGTGATGATATTAAAAGTCGTATATTTGTGGATTAGTTCAACAACAATTCCATTATGAATCGGGCGTTTATGTCACGATTCCTTATATTTTTGATGCACACTGGATGTTTGGACGATTAGCCTGAAGAGGATTCCCACCTACGAATGTGTGGACAAGGAGCCACTGCCTTTTTGTTAATGTACATTGTATATATCAAAACTGTCTTGAGTCCTACATGAACTTATTCCTAAGAATTTTGTTGTCTTTTGTGGGTATTTTTAATTTTGCTTGATCGCCTCTCTGTAAGTAAGGCATAAGTATCATATTAAAAACAAGTATTTCATTTGCATGTAAAACGATTAAAAGGTCTTTCCCATTGACAATTTTCTTCTTGTAATGTACATGTTAAGACCTTTTATTTGACACCAGAATTCATTAATCAGTAAGTGAGTTGTACATGTACATTTATATATTGGATTCATACCTGGTTTATCAGACCATGCTGTAAGCTGTACTGTAAGTGAAATCTCATTGTGAATTACATTGTATCAACAATAGTGATTTATCATAAATATTTTTGTAAACTCTTTAAGGACATTTAGGTGGGGGTTTTGTCACAGTAGTTTCTTTGATTTAAAAACTGCTCTTTTAGCTATAATGTAGGCCTTGTGGTCATGAGATAGCTTAGTTGCCACAAGTGTTGCAGGTGTTGGGTAAATCACACCAAAGACATTTTAAAGTATTGATAGTCACTACTTCTCTATCAGGAACATTGCATATAAATGTACATGTAGAAGATAGAATGACAAGTTGTTGGCTTGGAGTTGAGAAGGATTTTGCTTCTTTTAGCTACATGTACAATGCATGTAGCACAATAAGTTACAATGTAAAAGGTCAAGCTCAGCATGTTGCAGGATCTGTTCAACTTTTTCATCCTGATATGCATGAAATATCCGCTATAAGACATTAAAGCACTATCACTGAACAAATGAATTAATCAATTTATTACTTCCATCATCCTAAATTTTAATTTCTCCACTCTGTTGAAGATGTAATAAAATGGATTTGTATTCTTGAATTTTTTTTTCAACATGTTTGCCCAGTGTTGGGGACATACTATTCATGATGGTCAGCATTCCAATGGAAACAAATAATGCTCCACATCTTCCTTCACGGACTCCTATGAGACTGATTTTATAGCTGATCTTATCCAAAGTAGGGAACGTTATTGAGCAATAATTGAGTGATTCCAGAAAAGCAGAGGACACTTATCCTACTGCATGGGTTTCATTATTTTTTTACAATGCAGGTACCTTTGGTTTTGTAGGAGGTACTTTTCATCATTTTGTTTAATAAAAATGTATGAAATTTTAAAATCCTGGAGTTACTTTATGGTAGTTTAAAAGGGTAAAAGTACCTGGTACTGCCTCTTAATGAAAGGCCTGATACTGGTGCACCATGCTCCCAGTTTTTAGTGTAGTCTTGGTTGCTCATTTACTTTTGCTTCTATGTGTGTGTTACTTTGATAAATTCATGTTCTTTCTTGTGTGTGTCTTATTTTCTTTGTCTACCCTTTGTCTACCCTTGGAATATGTCTTTTTGATGACCATTTGAATCCTTGTAGGCTTGATTTTGTTCTCTTTAGTGTCTTCACCTCAGTAAAAATTGCGATATGATTGTTTTGTATCCAGACACCAATAAAGTCACAATACCATATAACGCTGGATGATTTGATCCAGGGTGTAATTTTAGACAGGAGGTCTTGGGCCAGGGTAGGAAACTCACTCAAATTCTAGTTCAATATATTAACTATATGGCTATGTAGATTTTTGCTAAAATTAGCTAGCCCAGCCATCTTGGGCTGGCGGGCAGGCTACTATTTCTAAATGTGCTTGGGCACATATTTTATTCACCAAAATTCTTTAAATTTGCATAGAGCATTTTGTAAAAAAATAGTTCTACATGTACATGTAGTTTTGTACTTGGAATTTTGAATTCAAATTTGGTAAGTATCTTGTCTACTGTCAATCAAAATTTTGTTTTGGAGTTAAAAAACAAATGATTTTTTTTATCAAGGAATTCGTATAAACTATCATTCATTAAATTTCTGTTACATAGTACCGGTATGTTCCATGGACATTAGCAGCCATTTGTTTTTTTTTGGGGGTGTATCTTATGACACTAGGTCAGTTTCTTAATTTCATACAAACTTTGGTATCATTGGTGTACATATATAAAAATATTGAGTTTATTTTTAAAAATTTTTCAGTTTTCTTTGATGTACATGGATGTCAGATGAATGTTAGTGATGTAGAAATTTCATGGTCTGTCTTAAAGAGTAGTGGTTATACTAGAACAACTGAACTAGAGAAGGTATATGTGTACTCATGGCTCTTGCAGAGTGGTCCATATTACACTGTACAAACTGTTTCCATAATAATTTTATCGTTATATCTGAAGTCCGTCTTTGTGAGGGCACTATTAAATTGTATCTTCTATTATACAACATACATCTACTTTTGTGTATTAGGGTTGTTCCAGTAAAACATATATATATGAGGGAGGAGGGAAGGCACTTTTTGTCTTTGTGTATAGGTGGGTGTTCAAGTCTCTTGACAAAAGAAATTTAATATTAAACATCAATAGAACTTCTACGGTTGGCTCCTCTTATGAAAAAATGCCTTTCCGAGTACCTCATATCTTTTAATGGAAGAACCCATATAAAAATTTCTGAAACCAAAAACCTTATAATACTCATGTACTGTCTACAGTGGATGTTGCAAACTTTAGGTCCAAAGTATGTAAAAAAAAGGTGTAAAGGAGAAGTAGTAATGTCTATGTAGCAAACAAGGGGAAAATTGTACAAAATAATATTTGAAATCTTGATATTAAATAAATGTCTTTCATATAAGATTATTTAACTTCTTTTATTTCTCAATTCTTGTGTACAAACAAGATAATACATGTATCATTAAATTCTGATATAATACATGTACAATGGGAATGGAACATATACTGACTGTAACATGTATGTCCACAATTCCTGACTGATATGTTTCAGTTTCTGTGTGATTTGTGTCTGATACTATTATTTAGCAAGTTTTTATTTATTTCTTTTACTTTTAGGCAGATATTGTACTTCTGATGACATGTTCAATACGAGAGGGAGCTGAACAGAAAATATGGAACAAACTGGGTATTCTGAGGAGTTTAAAAAGGAAACGACAAAAGCATTTACCCCCATTGAAAATTGGCGTCCTAGGCAAGTACACAACATTTTTTTTTTTCAAATGCAATGCTGGAAACAGATAAATAGAATAAATACACAGTGCTTTTTTCAGGAATATATATAATTTTATGCTAGGTGGTTACTTGTTCAGTTTTACAAAAGAATAAAAAAATGTGCAAGGTAGCTTAAAATCATTTCATTAAAACTACTATGTTTGCAATCATTTCATTAAAACTACAATGTTTACAATCTTTCATTAAAACTACTATGTTTACAATCATTTCATTGAGACTACTATGTTTACAATCATTTCATTAAAACTACTATGTTTACAATCATTTCATTAAGACTACTATGTTTACACTACAGCTAATGTAATTAATGTTAATTGGTATCTACAGTAAAAGTTTTAGAAGAAAAGATATTCATAGTTATTGCCATTCAATGTACATGTATTTACCTTAACTTACTGGGAAGGTACTACTCTGTGGATGTCAATAAATTTCAGAAATATACACGATTTTTAACAAATTTTAAAATTTTTTATGGTTGTACACTTTTGGGCATCTCGTTTTGGGTCATGGAATCATGCCAAGTCAAGAATAATCAAGAGCTAGGCATTTTGCAATTAATAGCATACATGTATTTATAAAAAAAAGAATTGATTAATTTAAAAATAATGATGCCAGTGCCCAAATGTAGACCTGCAAAATTAATTATGAACTAAAATTGAGAGTAAGCATAAGACTTGGGAATGAATCTGCAGCTTCACAGATTTTCACTTTTACAAATGTTGATTTTACCATTACACATATTTATTTTACCGCATATTTTACTTCCATTATTGTCCTTTTACTCTTCTATGTTGTTCCTCTTATCTTATCCTTGTTTAGAACTTTTGTTGTAATATTTGTTGTTCAGGATGTATGGCAGAAAGGTTGAAATCAAAAATTTTGGAACAGGAAAAGATGGTTGACTTGGTCTGTGGTCCTGATGCCTACAAAGATCTACCTCGTATGTTAGCTGTCACTCAGTCAGGGCAAACGGCAGGTACATAGGAATATTAAAAAAAAGTCATACAAAGCAAAATGACACAATAAGAATTTTGCCACAACTTATGATTCAAAGCATTTTCTAGTGTTGTTTAGTGAATTCATGAAAAAAAATATAGAAATACATGTTGTAAAAATATTTTTAGAATTCGTGTTTAGTCTCGGCTCAAATACATTCTCGCAGTTTGATAGTGGTTAAAGTAGACTATTCATATGTAAGTAATTCATAAAATTGTATGTTTTTTTTTATGAAAAAAAATGTTTTGGCATGAAACCTTTACAGAAGATTTCTAATAAACATTGCTTTCAAAAATATAAATGTCTGTGAAAGTTGGGCTTAGTAAATTGTATTTGAATTTCTTGGAGTATCTAGCAATATTTTGTACACTGTTTTTCACTATGATTAGTAAAAAATATCTTGTAATATACAGCATTTTTAGGTAAGTGAACACTAGATTAATTGAAGGGTCTCTTACATACAAAAAGGTCGCATATGATTACCTATCAGATATCCGGTGAAATACCCTTTACGCCCGAGAAAAAACTTGTTTAAGGTTACCCTACCTACCCTATTTTTTCTGCATATCCAAGCACATTTTATTGTACTTTTTTCATTGAAATGGTGCTAAACTATCATTTTTTGGTTATGCACTATTAAAGTCAAGAACTCCTCCCTTAAGTGTCTATTTGAAATAATTTTTGAAAAATAAGATGCTTTTACCTATCTACATGTACCTACCATACTTTTTCCTTCAATGTAACCTCAAATAGACATATATTTTTCTTGGCCTAATAGACAGAATGATACTGGAATTAATATTATAATTAAAAATAAGGTTTATACTTTTGACACTAGAATGGAAACATTATGGTTGAGATATTCATTGCCCTCTCTATAAGTATCAGGCAGTGGGTGAATCGTGGTTGAAAAAAAAGCACACAAGTATTTCTATGAAACCAAATTCAAAATGGTATCTGAAACCCAGAAAAAGCTTGCATTTTTTTTAAGTGTCAGTAATTTGAGGTATAAACTATAAAAAATGCATTGCAATTTCATCATCAAAGGGAAATAACTCACTTTTCCTATCTTTTTTTTTGTAACTTTGAACTCGCTTTTCTACATCCTCTAGACCATCAACCATGTGCTCAAATTGTCAAATTCATGTTTTTTTTTCTGAGCATGATTCATGATTCATGATATTCCAATTTGCCTGATTCTAACAGAATTCTTCAATTTACCTGAACTTTTTACTTTCAGTAAATGTTTTGTTGTCACTTGATGAAACCTATGCAGATATCATGCCAGTCAGATTGAATGAAAATTCCCCCTCAGCATTTGTGTAAGTAAACCATGTATAGAAAGTACTTTCAGGTACAAGCTATGTATACCTAGGTGCTAATTGTTTGCCTTTGTTATTTGAGTTTTCAAGCTTTATTCTTGATGGTATGAAAAAAAACGGACAATTGTTGTGTGCAAAGGGAGATAATTCTGTACAGATATTATATTACAGTCCATGACAATTACATTATGTCAAAGATACAGTATGTTTGAATTCTCTAATTAATGTTAGACATGGAACTGACTTGGTATAAAAAAAAAATTAATTGAGCATGATGAGATCTATCTCTGGTCAAATTTTGGTTTTATACTGTTGACTCGTGTTGGAGATACTGCCCTTTTTCAATGATTTTTGCTGTTTTTAATGTTATTTCTTTCAAAAATCTTCTCCTGTGACATTTTTTGATCAGTTGGAACCAAACTTGGTAGGAATGTTCCTTGATGTATCCTGCATAGAGCTGGTATGGGGATTTTTGATCCGTCAAAAAACATGGCAGCCATTACTAAAAATAGAACATACAGTGTAGGGGTCAGACAGTAGTTTTTAGCATATATCTCCAAAACCGTTAGGTTAAGCCAAATTCTTTCAGTAGCTGAAATGATCCATATTATTAGGAGTACAAAAGTCTCAGAGATAAAAGTTGTCAGATGACTCCTTGTAAGAGTTACTGCTCTTGAAAGGGGAAAAATGACTTTTTTTAACAGTTTTCAGTCAATATTTGTGATAGATTAAAAGAAACTTTCAATTGTAGAAATGATCATTATGATAAGTCCTTCCAAAGACTTCGTGAATCAAAATTGTTGGACAACTTCTTGTTAAATTTATTGCCTTTGAAATGCAAAATTGAACAAGGTGAGCGATTCAGGCTCCTGGGAGCCTCTTGTTTGTCATACAATACTCTTCATATGTTTGTTAACAGTTACTATAAATATCTCTTAAACTGGTTAAAGAAATCTGATTATTCTGAATATTTTACTCATTTTAATCCTAGAAATTTAGCCTACTACTGGCATGACTTTGTGTAATATATCTTAATGATTTTTATTTGCATATTTCAGTTCTATAATGAGAGGATGTGACAATATGTGTTCTTACTGTATAGTACCATTTACCAGAGGTCGGGAGAGAAGTAGACCTATGGAATCTATACTAGATGAAGTCAGGATATTATCTGATCAGGTTTGTCCATGTTTGATTACACAGTTTGTGAATTTTGGAAATGACAGTCAAACCTAAGCAAGATTTTCAGAACATTTTTGTCCTTTGCCACTCTTAAAATGCCATACACAAAAATATAGTAGCAGCCTTCCCATATCTGTTGTATCAGCACTCTGATCTCAGCTGGTCTGGTAATGCTGGTCTAATTATAAATTTGTAAGATTATTTAGCTCCATGTATTTGTCATCGTCATCCTTATTATAATTCAGGAGGTTTTAGACTTAACATAGCAAATTTAACACAATTGAAGCAATTTATTACGTGGCAGTTATGATTTGGCTATGCATATAAATCTTTGAAAACTGTATTGAATGTATTTTAACTACCTCAGTGGTCTTTGGATGGCAAGTTTGCCGTGATTGTTGGAGATCATGTTGAAACCTTGGCTAAATCATACCTATGATTAGGAAGTCACCATTTGTTTGCCAAGCAGGTGGCATATATGAGATAAATTGACTACTGTATGTCTCTGAGCCAGAATAATGTGTTTTAGTGGGATGACATGCCTACCTGTGAGCTATCACATTAAAATTTGCCTCTGGATATCAGACTAGTACATAACTGGGTCTATTTGAAAATTAAACTCTCCTGAAATGCATGAAATATCTGAAATATCACAATCAATGATATATAATGATATTTATTTCCACGTATTTTCAGGGTATTAAGGAGGTAACATTACTAGGACAGAATGTAAACAGCTATAGAGATATCTCAGACTCCACATATCATAGTGATGAGAATACCAAACTTGCCGCAGGCTTCAAAACTATCTATAAACCAAAAAAAGGAGGAAGGAGGTTTGCTGATCTGTTAGACAAGGTTTCATTGGTCGACCCTGAGATGAGGATTAGATTCACCTCTCCTCATCCCAAAGATTTTCCTGATGAAGTAAGAAATACATTATGCAATTACAAAATACATTCACATGATTTTACCAGAATTTAGGGCCCTGTGCAGGTCCGGGTGTTGAAAGAATAGGCCTGCAGCAGCACTAAGCTTGTGGTAAAAGGTGACTGAATAGTGCTCAGAACCTTAGCCAGGGGCTAGGGCGCTTTGCCCACAGTGCAGCTGGGTTGTGTGCCCCAGGTGGGTTGTCAGGCTATAATATGGAAAACCTGACTGCAATCCACAGTGGTGCACCATGTTGGGAAAGATGGCACGTTCCTCGCACGTTAAAAACCCTACTTTGGTATTCTTCCGGAGTAGGAACCATAGGGCTCTGCCACAGGAGGCTAAATTGCCCGACACTACCCACCTCTCCCTATTTCCAATGGCAATCAAAATTTGTCGACCCCATTGTCCTTGTGTCCCATCCCATTTTTCATTTCATCATTTCATGTTCATTTTATCATCCACTTCATGTTCATCGCCTGAATATAGCTGAAATATTGCTGCTCGGCGTTAAACCCTAACAAACAAGCAAAAACCAGAATTTAACACATTTTGTGTGACTCAAGACTTTGCATTAATCTAATGTTATATATTTACATAAAAATTTTGTTATGTGAATTTCACAATAAAACCACATAGTTTTCATGTGAACTTATTCTACCCATGCATGGTGACCTGTTCTTAAGCAAATAGACTTATTTATATAAGAAAATTTAAGAAAATGTAAGCTGTAAACATTGCTTAATCACAAAGCATAAAACTATTACATGTAGGAAAAGTATAAGATATTTTTTTAATGTAACACAGATTCTTGTCAATTTCAGTCTGTTAGATTTTTTTACTCTTTGTAAAATTTCCTTTGTAGTTATCGTGAATGGGGGTTTTAGGGTTAGTACTTCACTGGTAAATAAACAGTGAAAAGCAATTGTGATCGTTCACTGTATTCTAGTTGTTTATTTGACATTTCAAAAATTGAAGTAAACAATATAGGTACGTTATAATAAGAAACTAAGGAACGTCACTGACATGATTCAACTATGATATTTGACAGTAGTTCTTTCTTCAGAACATTTTGTTTATCATTATACGTCTGTTTTTGCTATTTTTGTAAGTATAGGCATTTCACTGTATTTCAGTTTTTGCAATGTTTTAATCTCTACATGTACTTTGACAGGTTTTAGAGTTGATAAAAGAAAGACCTAACATTTGTAACCAAATACACATCCCTGCTCAGAGTGGTAACAGTGCTGTGTTACAGAGAATGAGGAGGGGGTACACTAGGGAAGCATACTTGGATCTTATCTACAGGATTAGAGACAAACTACCAGGTATAAGAAATCACATTTAGAAATCAGTTCATAGCTAAATTTATGAATTTGTACTGAATCTCACTTTGTTGCCTACCATGTAAACATTGTGATGTTCCTGATCAGGAGTGTATCTTTTTACAGGCATTTTTAAAGTGAAAAATCCATAAATAGGATTGAAGTTGAAAATCTAGAGCAATGTTGCATTGTTAGTAAGGACAGAGCATCAGCATTGTCCTTCATATGTAGATTCTCTGTCAAAACATGAATGGCTCTAAATCTTTCTGTTGGAAGTGACATATTTTGGAAATGAATTAAAGTAGTATTCCAGATAAGAATCATGCAAAATGTGTTTCATGGGTGAAAAGCCTACATATTTTTATTTTTTTGATATTTTGTTTGAATTGCCATAGTAAATAGAAATTAACATTCGGTTTTTCATATAAACAGTGTTCTTAGGAGATAAAAATTATGTAATGCACTGTAGATTTCAAAATTAAGGGACATAACTCTGTTAACAAAACTCAAATACAATAGAATCTATTGGATTTTCAGTGTTGATTTTCTCCTAAGAGCAGGCAGATTTGAATGAATAATTACACATTTCATAATATAAACCCATAAAACAACTTAATTAGAAAAATAAAAATATGCAGCCTTTTTTTGTGGTGTATCACATTTTTCAGATTTTGCATAATTCTTACAAAGACAGCTACTTAATTACAAATAGGATATGATTGTTTGAACTTTTAATGCAGACACCCATCATGTGTTATAGGAAGTCTAGTGTAGTCCTGTTTGTTGAGATATCAGTGATAACATAACAATGCATTATCAATAAAGTTTGATGGTAAAACGAAAATTGTTGACCAAACTATACAAAAAACTCGGTGACTTTTCATTCCATATTGTCAACTTTCCTTTCATCTCTGGCAACATCCCTTCAAAAAAGGTCCTTCCCTCATAGGTATAGCCTAAAATCATATTAATATCCGTATTAAATCTTGTAGCTTACTAGACTTCAAAACCAGCATTCTGAGTGATATTTAAATGTAAAAGGTATTAAGAACATTATGGCATCTTATGAATGGTTCATTAAAAGAAAATGATACAAAACTCAGATAAGAAATTGTTTTAAGCTTTTTGACAAAAATGAAATAAAATGCCCCAAAACACCCATGAAAGGCAAAATAGAGGATGATAGTACAAGGTCAGTGTTATCTTTTTTTCTCGATATGTCAGGAAACAGTCATTACTTTGTAATGTAATCTTTAGATGTTATTCTTAGTGTACTCTTTATACCTCCTCTTTACTGTTTTACCTGTGTCTGTCATTCTTTGTAATATAATCTTTAGATGTTATTCTTAGTGTACTCTTTATACCCCTCTTTACTGTTTTACCTGTGTCTGTCATTCTGTGTAATATAATCTTTAGATGTTATTCTTAGTGTACTCTTTATACCCCCTCTTTATTGTTTTACCTGTGTCTGTCATTCTTTGTAATATAATCTTTAGATGTTATTCTTAGTGTACTCTTTATACCCCTCTTTATTGTTTTACCTGTGTCTGTCATTCTTTGTAATATAATCTTTAGATGTTATTCTTAGTGTACTCTTTATACCCCTCTTTATTGTTTTACCTGTGTCTGTCATTCTTTGTAATATAATCTTTAGATGTTATTCTTAGTGTGCTCTGTATACCCCCTCTTTATTGTTTTACCTGTGTCTGTCATTCTTTGTAACATAATCTTTAGATGTTATTCTTAGTGTGCTTTGTATACCCCCTCTTTACTGTTTTACCTGTGTCTGTCATTCTTTGTAACATAATCTTTAGATGTTATTCTTAGTGCACTCTTTATACCCCCTCTTTACTGTTTTACCTGTGTCTGTCATTCTTTGTAATATAATCTTTAGATGTTATTCTTAGTGTACTCTTTATACCCCCTCTTTACTGTTTTTCCTGTGTCTGTCATTCCATCATTTGGTCATTATGACATTCTGTAACACATTCTTTTTTTGTAACAAATTCTCATCTTCTGTAAATCACAGGCTGTTGGTATTTCATATATAGTTCTCAGTATACTGTATTGTGGGATGCGTTTTCGTACTCATATGACATCTACCTCCTGTTTGTAGAAAAGATCCTTTTCCATTTACAGTAGTTTTATTCACAATTTTTATTACATTTTTCTCCACTACTATTAATCAAAGGTTGCTGATATTTTTAACAAACTTCCTATAGGTTGTAGGATGCATTTTTGTACTCATATGATGTCTACTTCCTGTTTGCTGAAATGACACAAATTTCCTGGAAAGTGTTGATTATCAATAAAGAGCCATCACTCATATTTCTTGTTATGCTTAGCTTCTATCATTACTTTTTATAGTTTCCAGTTACAACTGTTGTATTTGATATGTTCTAGATATTTCCCTGTCCAGTGACTTTATAGCAGGTTTCTGTGAGGAGACAGAACCAGAACATGAGGACACACTCTCCCTGATGAGGGAGGTTAGATACAATATGGTTTTCTGTTTCCCATACAGCATGAGGCAGGTAAAAAAAGATAATTTGTAAACCAGCATTTATACAGTACCTGCACCGATTTGTGCAACTACTATTGTGATTGGTCATCGATCACAAATCACTTTCTTATCAGTCATCAAACGTCAAACTTATCTATTAAACTGGTGATTGCATCATGTAACCACTGATCAGTAAATATATTTCACGGATTCTATTGTTTCGTTTATCAGTTTATACACGTATTAACTAAATGGAATAGATATAAGCATCAATTTATTACTTTTATTTCATATTCGTTTTATTTTTAACAAAATACAATATTTGGATTTAATATCTTGAATCGAAGGTCCATTTAATATAGAATTTTTTTCTGATTCGCTTTAATGGAAATTCTGAAATTTACATGAACCAATCATCCATCATTTTTTATAATAAAGCAGTAATCAGATACATGTAGGTCATTGGTCATGGGTTATTGATCCGTTATTGATCATTCAGTCAGCAGTCATCCATCTGTCAAATTGTTGCATTGATCAGTTTGGAGACTATAGGTAATATTTGTTTTTAAACTTGTTAAAATTTTTAAATGTATGGCCATTGATTTGTAGGCATGTAAACAAGCAGTATTTTTCTGCCTTTTGGATGACTTTTTGTGTTCCATACACTTCAAAAATAAAAAGAAATTTACAAAAAATCTAATGCTAAGTCAGAAGCTGCTATTGTTCTATGATTTTTAGAGCTAAGTGTGAGTCTGATTTTGTTGCAATTATTGAGGCATTCCAATAATTTCTGAATACATATTTGAACCAGTGTGAAGCAACTTATTATGATAGACATCAATTCTCTGTGGATTGTCAAAATTTCTTGGTAAATGGAGTGTGGATTCATAGTTCCAAAAAGTATAAGAGTATGAATTTGGTATTTGGCTGAACAACAAAAACCACATACAAAAAAGTTGTTCAACAATTCACCAATGGAATTTTGTTTCAGATTTATTAGAAAAAAAAAAAAATAGAAAATTATAGAAAAAATATTTGCAAACAATTTATCCAATCATTCTGTATTGTAGAAGACTAGTGCTTACCACAAGCTACAGGATAATGTGCCAGATGATGTTAAGAGTAGACGGCATATAGAATTGAGAGATTTATACAGGGAGCATGCTCAAGAACTGAACCAGAGAGAAATTGGAACAACACAACTTGTACTTATTGAAGGGGTGAGATTAAATAATGTGTTGTTTTTCTATCAAAAGTATGTGTCTTGACAAGTATGCAAGCTGAAACAGCTTGTTATCCCGATTTTCACACATTTTCTTTACATTATAAGTTTAATGTCTTTGTGATCTATGAGCCAAACACACATCAATCTTTAAATATGAAATTGTAATTGGTATGAAAGCATCACCTTTTGGCCAAGTGTGTTGCATATAAATAAATATATAATTACAGGTTTGCTCATAAAGAAAATAATGTGTGGCATGGCATGCCTTTCCATTTTTTGCTTGAATGAGCAAGCACGTACACTATCTAGATAAGTTTGACTGGAAGAAATCAAGGTCATGTCCAACTTGATCATATGTCATCTATAAATATAAGTTAATCATTTAATATGAATTTTGCATGTCAATTCAGTGATTAAAACATGTGAAGTGAAAGTACTTATTAATTGACATGTCATTTACCTAGGGTAGGTTTAGACCTAAAAATACATTTACAAAGTTCCATTGTTTTTCAAAAATGAAATTTTTTTATTGCTATTTTTTCAGGAGAGTAGAAGATCAGCTTTAGATATGGCTGGTAGAAATGATGGCAATACTAAAGTAATAATACCTAATAAAGAGATTCCCAGTATTGATGGGCAGTCTTCTAAACTGCTACAAAGAGGAGATTACATAGCTGTTCAGGTAATGTGTTTGTCTTTATTTTGTGTGTATGAGTTTCTATGGTTTTACGTGATCATTCTTCCTATGAATTTTGGGGACTTAAAATTTGACTTTTTGTGGAATGTTTACTCCCAGAAAAGATGAATTAGATCTTAAGTATAAACGATTGATGCATAAACATAAAACATTGGTATAAACTTATTTTAATTCATTGAGATAAATATGGCAATGTAAGATCAGGTATGAAATTCATCTAGAAAATAAACTTACCTGCCAAAATATCCTGAAATAGAAAACTCAGGACTGTATGTGACTTCATAATATTATAGGATGCCAAATGTTAAGCAACACCAGAATTTAAAGTTAAATATACTTATGCTCATTTTCTACATTTTACTGCTGAAAATGTTTTGTGATGTTGGTAAAAAGGTATAAGGAAAACTTAAATTGTGTGTTATTGTTTTGAATAAGGATATTTATCTGATGATAAACTTTATATATTTAATATAATTTTGCTTTTGCTTGTGTTATAGATTGTGTCAGCAAATTCTCAGGTTTTACATGGAATACCTTTATACCATACAACATTAAGTGACTTCTACAGAAATGATGGAACAGATGTTAGACAGTCCTCTCATGCCACAGCAGTCTAAACTTATCAAAAATTAATGTTTAGAAAATGATCATTGATATTGATATATTCTAATTTTTTTCTTGGGAGTGCATGTCAATTGCTTTGAAGGATGATAAAAATATAGAAACATCAAGAATTATATTTTTGTGCTTGAGAGTTTTGAGTGTGTATCATGTAATTTGTGTTATTGTGGGAACCATGTGCAGTCAGTGTACCAATTATGTGCCTGCTCTCTTAATTTATTATTAGATTTATATCAGTACTGCACTGGAAGTTTTGCCTTATTCCACCAGTAGTGTGAGCGTCATCTGTTCCGTGCAGCTTTAGGAAAAGGCAGGGAAATCCAGGTAAAAAAGGACACACAAGCACATCAAAGGCAAATTTGAAGGCACATCATGCAAGCATTAACATCTTTACAGGAAAATGGATGATAGAAAAGGGCTGAACATTGAAAGCTTGTGTGATATTAATTAGTACCTGATACATAAAAAAAATATATAATTCTAAAAACGTGCAATTTCAAAATGCAGTAGTGTACATGTCACCAACATTGCCAAAGTAAATAATTATAAAGTAATCTCCTGTGCAGGACATGTTTGGGAATTTTCAGTAGTGTGTATTGTATATTTTTACAGAATTTGTTATGATGGATGCACTGATATTTTCCTCTACATCAGGGTATTTCATTGACAATACTATTTTTTTAGCAGAAGTTTGAGCCAATTACCACGTCTTGTAAACAAGGCCTGCAAAAAATATGCCCTTAATGACTGTCAGGTATAAGGAACCGGTAGGTCATAATTTTCCCCTTATTCATATGGAAACCTTAAAATTAATTGGAGCAGAAATAAAAAAGCAGTTGCACAGTGGCATTACCTGATTATCATTCTCTGAAAAAATCATAAAAATAATAATATTGGAGGAGTCGTGGAAACAAAACCCTACCACCCATCTAAATATGAAAGAATTCTGTTAAATTTGATTTAGGAAACACCGAAATATTTAGATCAGAATGATAATTGTGGGTGCACAATAATACTATCTAATTATCATGCTTTTGAATCTTTCTAAATATCCATTTAATGGTTTAGGAGGAGTTGTGGGTCCACTTCAATTCATCTAAGTTGACAGTAAAATCTAGAATCGAAAAGGATGAAGGCATGAATTTCCTTGTTGAAATAAGTTATTTGTTAAAAAAAAACTTGTCTATCCACATTGACAAATAAGTAAAATGTTCAGAATGGGTACTTTAACTGCTACCATAATTCCACTCTATCCTCTTATGGTGTCTCTACTAAAAACGATGATTGGGATCTTCCATCCATGTATTGGATTCTAAAATTGCTCAAGAATTCATAGAACACCACCACATTGCTAGGTCTGCAAAGTGTATTACTAAACCTCTCTTTAAACTGTTAACTTCCATACCTACAGTTGTCATAGAGGGTTTTCAGTCTTACCTCCCGTAGTGGTAGGTCCTGAAAGGCTCGAGAGACCTAGAAATACTCAATATAGTATAAGAATATAAAAGCATCAACATCTATGCTTGTTCAACTCTTTATTCTACTGTTCTCCTTACTCCGTTGAAATCCCGACTCTAAGTATTGTACGCCGTTGTTTACTCTAAATAATGATGGAACGCCTAGATACAAATACGTATTACTTGGTAGAGGTTCTTAATACTTTGTAAAACGATTCCAAATAATCTTTTTAATATACCGAAAAGGTCAAAGTGCTTGAAATTTTTTATCGACGACATGTTTGTCCAGTTTTGGTGGACGAGTTTTTCAACAGACAGTCGGCAATACACTGCTGACCTATTTCTTCACTCTTTATGAGGTTGACTTTAAAAAAAAACCACCATATAGCCAGATCCTTTGGTCTCAGTTATGATATATAGATGACGTATTGTCTCTAAGCTATACTAGTTTCGGGGATTTTACACATCACATCTACCCAAAAGAACGTACGATAACGGACACTACAAACATTAGGAAGTGGTCCTCGCATTTTAACCTTCTCTTAGAGATATATGAACAGTAAACCTGACCTAAATATATGAGAAACGCGATGCATATGGAGTTTCTATGGGTTATGCCAGAGCTTGCCGAATTTTGTACTGTGCTGGATTTCTTCCAGTTAAGATTCAGGAAAAGGGTTATATTGCTACAAGATTTAAGCTATCACTACAAACGTTTTATGGTCATCAGTTTTTCTTTCCTTTTTCTATTCCGGACGTCATATTTTATGAGCAACTCGTAGAGTATTTCTAGACAAATATGCGGAGAGGACGCTCACCCTACCGGTGCACCTAGTACACACTCCTAGTTTTTAGTTGAGCCCCGGTTGCTGATTTACTTTGTTATTTTGGTTATTTTGGTCATGTTCTTTGTTATTGGTGTCTATTTTCACTTTTTAATCTTTGGAATTATTCTTTTGATTTTTTGAGTAGTTACGGATACAAAATTGGTACGAAGTTTCTTATTGTTTTTTCTTTTAGTATGCCAGTGTTTTTAATGCCAGTATGAGATTCCAATTCTGTCCTGCTAAACATTCGTTCATATGTTTTTATGTATTTGATATGAATAAGTTTGGGTTTTTTTAATACATTTAAGTTTTAATTGGAAATTTTAGAAAATATATGTGTTGATCCATTTAAAACAGTAGTAGGGTATTGTATTGTGAATGTGTTCAAAGTAATCCTAGTTAATGTCCTTTTGTTGACTCAAATAATGTACCACTAAATTATGAATCCTAGGTGTCATTGCTTTTTAATAGTGCTAAATATAGAGATTTTCATAATAGTATGTAGTCATTTGTTTGTACTCTTTTACAGATATATGAATTACTTTTAAAAGCATTAGAGTACAAGAAGGCGTGGGCATTGTCGAGTAAAGTTCATCTGTTTTTTTTTAAATTTGACACACTGACATTCTTAAAAATATTTGTTTTGACGGCTCGGCATGATTTCTGTTTGAGAAATATGGATTTTGATAAAACAGTACAGGACATCAATTAGCTTTAGAACTAGCACTCCGATAGACAAAGGAGTGATTTCATTTTTTTCAAATCGAATTTCAACTGAAGTTTCAGCTGCTCATCGAACGAATCTTGAAAAATGTTAAGCGCATTTGCAGTAATGAAGTATTGATGATGGGATGATTTAAAGTCCTATATTTCAAAATGCTGACATACTTATTGAACAGATGGAGACGGGATTATATAAAAACTTAATGACGTTTTAGCTCTGATAGATAAAAACTTCGATGTAGCGAATCAGAAAGGTGTTAGCCGAAAACCAGGATTTGTAACTGCATTTTATATTTCGGTAAATGGAGCAACCAGACACTAACACATAGAAGTACGTGTTATGATGTACCTAATGTAAATAATTTGTTTTGTGACCTTTGTCTGCAGGTCAAAGGCAAATTATTTTCCGTACAAACCGTATTTTTGGATGGTGGTAATGGAAAAAAAATAACCGGTAAAGATTTGTTATTTTTGAAATGTCTTGTGTATTTCAAAGATGGCAACAGAATTTCAAGCCTAGCTGCGAGTATCACTCTATAGGTCCAATTTTCGACTATCAGATTTGCTCATATTGTACTAAACTATTGGTATCATTAACGATATTCAATTAAAATTGCATAATGTTATTGTCAGTTTATGATTTGACATCAAAATGATTGACAACTAGTGCATTGGAGCTGGAATACGAAGAGTTATGCAAGAAACATGCAACAAAAGTAATTGCTGTACTGTACTTACTATACGGGAAATACACACGAAACAAAACTAACATACAAAAGTTGAGTACCAGTATGTAAAACGAGGGTAAGAAAGCAGGCAATGGACGAGTCAAATAACACACAGGAACGAATATTACGAACACGACTGACAATCAGAGGGAAAACGAACGTGCTTCGGAAGAGTAGGTATCTCACTTCATGTGACACTCATCATATTTACCCGTTGGAAGGTCGTCCGTTCAAATAGAAATAACACCTATGACAGATTATAGATATTTATCATAATGAAAACTTACGACCAGGGTGTAAAATTAATGTCACGTCAAAACAGTATCAGCAAAATGCAAGAAATGATTATTCGATCTCGACAGAATTATTTTTTTAAACGAAGGTTCAGTCACATGTTCGATATTGATAAGATATGATCGGTAATAAACTCTTTGTTCAACGTGTCATAGTTTTTCTTTCCTCTTTCGTCTACCATAGACTTGACATTTTATGATCATCTCAGCGGGTGTGTCTAGAAAAGCAAAGGACGCTTACCCTACAGGTGCACCTGGTCCATGCTCCCAGTTTTTAGTAGAGTCCGAGTTGCTCATTAACTTTTGTTACTTTGTATGCATGATTTTGGTTATTTTATGTCCTTTGTTGTGTGTGATCGTTTTCCATGTCTGGTATTTGTCCCTGGATAACATGTTTTTTCATTACCGCTAGAATCAGTTCCTCATTCAATTTTTTTTAATGGAAAACGTACGTGTTCTGTCTCAAACCGTGGGTAAGAAAAGGAAATCTCGCACAATAAAAATAGGAATTTTGTTGTCTCTTAAGTGAGAACAAATATTTTCAAACACTGGCGCAGTTAGAGTGCTACCAGTTGACAAGAGAAAATCGAAGTCATTGCCTTTGCCTTATAGTTTAGCTTCTGTGTCGGTAAACATAAGAGGTAGACTTCTGCGTTTTTGTAGAGTCCGATATCTCAAGCTCTTATAGATAAATGAAATGAAGAATGATTTAGTATATTTTATACACAGGAAGCTGAGATTAAAGGATATGTTTTGTTTTGTGTTTCCTTTTTTTGGAGTAAGTTGTGAATCATCTCTGCCTTACAGGAGTGAAAAATTTAAGTAAATGCCTATTGTGTGTGGTACTTCCAAGTTCAATATAAAAGTATCTATAGTTACTGTAATGACATTTGCAGTTTACATGATTGTATTTGATAATTTACTAGCAGATAGCGAAAGGATCACAATTTTTATGAACAGTGGAAAGTGTTTCGGAACCGTTAGTATCTTTAAAAGTCAGCGTTGCAGTAAAAGTAACATTATATCGACAATTTAAACAATAGATCCAATATTCAAGCATGTTAGGAAGCAATCCTTTGATTTTTTTTAACCAATCCTGACTTTTTTCTACCACTTACAGTCTTCCTTTTTGTTTTACCCAATTATTTATCCTGGATTTTTTTCCACAAACACTATCGTCCTGCTTTTTATTATAGATTTGACAATAGCACTAAAATCAAATGATTGCTCCTTAATCACCACTAAAAACTTGTTTTACAATTAGTCTTTCTAATTCCTAAATTATTACATGCTCACTTTCTCTTTCGTTTGTTTTGGTTATAAGCTTCTCAAAATAATCTCTTTTTTTCACTCATTCCATACATTTGACCAAATTAATATAAATCTTTTTTTCTGTAGTATGATTTAAACAAGCATAGTTATGATTTTAAGGCAGGTATCAATTAAATGTCTTTGCAAGTTTTATAAAAATAATTGTGTCAAAACGTCCTGTGTTTACATATTTGTAAATGTCCTAAAATATTGGACAGGTTTGAGATCAGTGCATTGGTTTCTTTCTATGGTGTAACCTTGTAGGTCATCCAGTTTCAACCTAACAATTAAATTCGACATATTACACCTACTTGTCTATATCTGGTTTGTAGTCTCCAAAAAGTAATCTCACAAAATTGAAAACAAATGAGACAAATCATGCAAGTGTTCTTTGAATCAAACAGTAATTTGAAATAAATTCAGTGATTATGTAAGGTTGCAAAAAAATAAACGAGTTTTTTTTTAAGTCAATACAATACATGGAAAACTGCTGAATTTAGAAATCCTTGGGAAACTTATGGTTCGTCAAAGCTTGACAATCATGCCCTGTTATCAAAAGAAACTGTGATTATCTCTTCGACAATGTATGGCACAAACCAATCTTTCAAATACTCCGCACACTGTTCCATTAGCATGTATAATATTCAGTGAAAGTTTGCTTACTTGATGTTTTAAAAATTGAACACAACCTTTCAAAGTAGGCAATATGTCGAAGGCTTATAATAGGCCAATTGCAAATTCGCTATTTTCCTTATGGAAGTTACTTAACACTGTTGTTGGAAGACAAAATCACTGTAATGCATCCTACCAAAAGTAAATAGCGTTTCACATTCCATGTCCCGGTCTAAACACACCATCTAATGACAACAACTACAATAAAGTAGTATAAACCACGTGCAGTGCTTATACCATTACTCGCTTAATCTTATGAATAGCCGCAGTTCTCGTTTGTCATTTTTTCATTCAATGAATATACATGCATTTTCCTTTTCCCCAACCATAAGTCGTTTTGTGTATATGTCATAACGTATTTTAAAAATTGCAAACAACATTATATTCTGCAGCCAGAAGGACGTCTATGTTTTTCACAAGGACTTTTTTAAGCTTACTAGCATTTGTAATTATACCAGGGCATTTACAAGTCAATTAGAATCTTCGCAACTTTTTTCTTTTGTCTTGCCCTTGCTATTTAGTTCCATTTTCCCGGTTCAGGCATAACCTACCCATGTCATTTTGTATAACAGCGATTGGACGACTTTGTTCTTTTTTTGTATGTGCGACGGAGATTTTCCTTGGCACAGTATTCAAGACGTGTTATCTTCAACTTTAGCCTCATCAAAAACTTCACATTTTAACTTTCGCAGTGATCTGAACGAGAACTAGGTATTTTTTTGGGAAGATTTGACACATTGCATCAGTTTTGTAAATTAAGCTTAATATTAATATTTTCGGTAGTTACAGCTGTGTTAATAACTGTTTTTGAACTATTTCAGTTCACGTAATTGGTAAAGAGTTTGTGGTCTCTTAGAGACGTTGCTTTCACCCAGTGATTAATACAAAATATTGCACCCTTCTGTTTTTATGCATTATTTCTACGAACACAGTTAATACATTTAAATAGATGGAATTAATAAGGTCACCTTCAACAATTAGGCAATTTGTTTAATGAAAATATTCATCAAAGATTTGATTCACTTCAGAGTTGTCGACTTGATATAATTAGATCAGTTGATGTTTTCTGTTGATGTACTGTTCTCGGTGGAAAATAAAAACCAAAATATCGAGAGGCAAGAGATATAGCCGAAGCGATGATATTATTTTCCGGCGACAAGGATAATTCACCTGACACATTTCAGAGTAGCCAAAATACAAAAAAATCTACTTTCCTGAAAGGCTTTCTATATTTTTAAAAGTGAGTATAGTATCTTCTCCAACTATTTGTTTATCATATATATTTTAACATTAAAACAGCTTATTCATATAGAAAATACACCTCAACAACAATTTGTAAGGAAGGCTTAAGATATATCTTCCACGATACAAACTTGGTTGACTGTTTCCCCCCCAAAAAAACAACATATTTTGTCAGTCATAGAATAACTTAAGCATTAAAGATGTCTTTTTAGGCGGGCCTAATACTTACCTCCTCTTTTTTGGTTTAAATATATTTTATTCAGAGATAGTTTTATTACAATAAATTACAAAACATAATAGTAATAACACAAGGAAACAAGCATAGCTTATACAAAGCCCGTCTCCGGACGAAACACTACATAATATTTCTGGAATTTATTGACTATCTCCTATCACATGGTAAAAAGGCGACGCAAGTAGGATTGCACATTCTTGGTCAATATTTGATCTGCTTTCGAAGAAGTTCTAAAGCCATTTTCAATACCTCACTCTAACTGACAAAATGTTTAGTTTTGCAACTGGTAACCAAGTCTAGCTACGATTCAATCTTTGCTATTTTCTCACTTAACCCTTATAATAATACTGAAGAAACTTTATTCACACTCCATCTGTGGTACGGTTGTGAATATGCTGATATAATTTTTGCAGTAAATTTTAATATAGAAATATCTGAGACAATTAACAGTTATTTCTACATGTTCTTTTTAGATATCGTTTTTAACATGCACATAATTGACCTTCTGCTTTATGAGCACATGTCAGTATGTTTATTTTAGTCCAAAAACTGTTCTAAAATAATCTTTAGTGACAATTATAAAATGCTTATCCTATTAAGTATCAGTCTTTCTAAAAATCAGACAGGAGGTGATTCATGTATGTCAAAAACCAACAAATTCAGTTTTATTTCTTGTTCAGACACAGTTACTGATCACATAACCAGTCTTAGTTTTTAATTTGGTTGTTGCGCTTTTGAGATAAAAATTATATAGATTGTGCATGAAATTAGCAATTTATAAGAGTTATCGTTCTTGATTAGGTTTGATTTGGTAGATTTTAGTTGGAGGTTAAAGTGTAGTTTTCTGCAAAATACTGACCTAAATACAGAAAGGACTATTGTCACATTGAAATATAGCAAATGTAGACAAAAAAAAAGCATCATCTGATCCATGGGTTTATATACACCATGAATCACCTTACCATATCCAGTGTCTGAATTTTATATGGACTGATACTTAAATGTAAAGTATATACTTTTTTGTTTACATTTATTTACTGTTGGATATTTAATGACTTAGAATTATATATTCTATAAATGTGTTACACCAGGGGCATGACGGACGGTATAAATTGACTAAAGCAAAGTAATCATGAATGTTTTTTTTTCTAGAAGAAGAAATATACATATTTAATAGAACCACGCTGTTTAAAGTATTTCAGAAAAAATCAAACTCAAATTTCATTTTATAGATTAGATATTCTAGATACGACCACGGCGAGAACCCATGTAACTGCAAATTGAACTTGAAAATACTACATAGAAACATGACAACATTACTAAAAGTACACTGTATACTTGATGTAAATGTACATTTTTCTTACTTTTTACAGTGTTTTAAGGTAAAAATAAGAGAATATTCAAGCGTTTCGAGTGTTTCTATCATAAACGGCCGGCTAGTCGGCAAACTGTTTTAGTCTGTTGTTTCATGTAGCATCAGTTATGGATTGAAATATGTTAGAGAAAAGTGAAAACATTTGTACAAATTATTGTTATGAAATGAAGTTGTTAGAAAAAGAGTCTTTTTTTAAATAAAGCAAAAATTTATAAATTTTTGATACCATTTTTGTCCTATACACTTGATTAGTATGAATAAAAATGCTAAAAAGTCATTCTGAATTATCTATTTTCATATATCTTGAGGAAGTTTTTGCTGTCAATCTAAATTTAAGACTAGCAGAGACAATAAAAAGATATATTTCAACAAACCTATAAAAAGTAAATTATAAAGTCATGGTCAAAGATATAATGTTTTGGTTGAACAAATTAAGTGCCTCATTCATTTTATATAACATGCTTTTCAAAATCCAAGAATTTTTGAAAGTCAAAATCCAGATTCCAATACTGTCTAAAATAAAGAACAATAAAATGCTGTACTTTATATAACAATTAATTCGTGTATGAGAAATTATAATTTCTGAAAAAAAGAAGTGATCGTGAAGAATGAAATGTATCTGAATAAGATATTTTTATATGCGATTTGCAGTAATGTTGTCTCGACAATCAAGGAACTAATTACAGACATGTGATAGATGTAAAGTGTAAAGCCATTATTTAAGAAAAGCAAATCACATCTGGTACTTACTAGATGAGTAGATGAAGACTTTTAAAGTGCAGACACAAAAAAAAAAAGAAAAAAAAATTATGACATGTAGTTCCCCGTTTAAAGTGCACACATCAGCTTAATATGTACAATCTTACAATATCAATTCATAGTAATTTTAGTGTTTTTTCTGTTTGCATTTTATTTCTACCAACCAAATTGCTGTAGGTACTTGCCCCAGAACAAAAATAGTTCTACATTGTGCATTTTACTATTTGTTGCTATAGCATATTTTATAGAGCAAGAAAGACTATCGTTTGGCTAGACCCTTTAATCTCAGTTTCCGCTATATAAATGACGTATTATCTTTAAACAATCCTAATTTCTGGGATTTGAGATAAAGGATACTACAGACAGTGTGAAGTCAGCCTCATACCTTGACCTACAGTTAGAAATCGATGGTAAAGGAAAACTATTGACCAAACTTTACGACAAACGTGACTTTCATTCGAAATTGTCAACTTTCCTTTCATTTGTGGCAACATCCTTCGGCACCTGCGTATGGAGTGTTCTCATACGTCATGCCAGAACTTGCCGAAACTACGCAGACTTTTGTATCGCACTAGAACTCTAACAAATAGGCTTCTGGAACAGGGTTATGTTGCTACAAAATTGAAGTCATCACTACAGAAATTTTATCGTCGTCACCATGAACTCGTGGATCGTTATGGTGTATCCATCTGCACCATGAAAACTGATTTATTCAACGGGTCATAGTTTTCCGTTCCTCGTTTGTCTACACCGGACTTTTTATGAGCAACTCAGCGGGTGTTTCTAGAAAAGCAGAGAAGGCTTACCCTACCAGTGCACCTAGTCCTTGCTCCAAGTTTTTAGTGGAGTCCGAGTTGCTCATTTGCTTTTGTTACTTTGTATGTACAATTTTAGTTACTTTATGTTCTTTTTTGTGTATGTCTGTTTTCCATGCAAACAAATAATATCTATTATGGATTTTAATCATTATAAAAAAAGCATTTCCTTTCAACACATAGATAAAGGAACACAGAAGCTATAAAATGTGGCTACGTAAACGAGGTTTTTGAAACAAATATCAAAATGCTTACTTAAAAAAATAATGCGATATTAAAAAATATGACGCTGTTACCCTAAAGCAGAAAAGTTTGTAGAACAGTATCATTAAACCACAACAGAAACTTAAAATTGGTATCTAGACAATAGAAACGTAAGAAAATATGTAATTAACACGCGGTATTACAAAAAAATTATCGCCGAGCACGCGCATTTGTTTCAATATTTTAAAACACGTTTGTATGATTATTCAATACATGTATATATATATTATGACTTATAGGTTATGACATACTACAAATATTCCAAGTCATTTCTTCTATTTATATAATTTAAACAGGAAGTTAAGATAAAGTAGTCAAGACAAATAAAAGGAAAATCAAAGATTACCAAAGTACAAAATACAGAACTTCAAAAAGTCACGTATGAATATGGGATATATTCATTTGGCATTGAATTGTAGCATAAAAGCAACATATGGGGTGTGGAAGTTCGACTTTATCAATACAAGAGAGGAAGAGGGATTTCGGGAGTATCGACAACCATGCTCGAAAGGTATAATTTCGCCTATGAAGGATAAACCAATGTTGTACATTAATTCGTTTTTTTTCTCGAATTTTCATAACCGTCCAATGACAAGTATTTATTCAAAAAAGTATATTTCAACTTAAATTCAAAACATGTTGAAGTCTTAAATTACAGTGTTGTTCAAAGGAAACTTTTTAATCATATAGTGAATTAAATATAACTAATCTGTTACGGCATACATTACTGATTCTGTTTTTGTATAATTGGTATCTTTTTCTTACATAGTCATGTCTATAAGCTGATGAAGGTACAAAGATGTTAAGTTATTGTAACAGCTCGTAGTACCATCTTTGTATTAAAGATGAGTCATTCAAAATCAAACAATATGAGCAAGTTATATAAATGAAAACATTCCATGCCATTTTTCTTTTGCAGCATTTACTACAAAATCTCTTTCCAAATATACAAATTGTACAGAAGTTTATTTATGTTCAAGTTATTAGTACCAAATTTGATATGGATTGTAATCACAAAATGATATTTATTATTATAGCCATTGCAAAAAGCTTTCCAGAGAAACTGAAAAAAGAAGAATTTATAGTTCTGATTTTACGCAATACCTCGGTGTTAAGTATTGTTCCTTTAGATATTCGGCATTATATACCGGAAATAATGAACCGTAATGGAAGCGAGAGGTGTAGCGCGTTATAAAACCTGATTCAACCCACCTTTCATTTTGAAATGCCTGTACAAAGTCAGGACCATTGCGATGGTCTTCAAACCTTCTTATTTATGCCTGGCTATTGCCATTTGTTATACGGACTTTCCTCTTAGATTATTCCATTTAAATTCTGACAAAGATTTCATCCGTTCGGTAATTTTGTTATTACACTTCAATTATAAGGAACATTCTCTTTTTTATTGAAATATATTAGGGATGTTACTTCTCAAATCTTTTAAAATACCAACATTCTATAGACTCCAAAAGATGTTGAAGTATCAGTGGAGAGCCTTGCAGAATATCTAATCAGA